>CM052670.1:61955455-62051125 GCA_028533165.1 Leontopithecus rosalia | reverse complement strand
AAAAATGATGAGTTCGTGTCCTTTGTAGGGACATGAATATATCTGGAGAACATCATTCTCAGCAAATTGACACAAGAACAGAAAAGGAAACACCGTATATACTCACTCATAGGCGGGTGATGGACCATGAGAACAAATGGACACAGGGAAGGGAGTACCATACACTGAGGTCTGGTGAGGGAAATAGGGGAGGGACAGCAGGGGGGGAGCGGGGGAGGGATGGCATGGGGAGAAATGCCAAATATGGGTGAAGGGGCAGTAGGCAGCAAAACACACTGCAACGTGTGTACCTATGCAACTATCTTGTATGTTCTGCAGATGTACCCCAAAACATAAAATGCAATAAAAATTTTTTTAAAAATCTGTCAGCATTTGCTTGTCTGTAAGGGATTTTATTTCTTCTTCTTATGAAGGTTATTTTGGCTGGATATGAAATTGTGGGTTGGAAATTTTTTTTTAAGAATGTTGAATATTGGCCCTCATTCTCTTCTGGCTTGTAGGGTTTCTGCAGAAAGATCCACTGTTAATATGATGGGCTTCCTCCTGTGCATAACTGGACCTTTCTCTCTCACTGCTATTAACATTATTTTGTTTCTTTCTACCTGAGTGAATTTGACAATTATGTGTCATGGAGTTGCTCTCCAGGAGAATTATATTTGTGGTTTTCTCTGTATTTTTTGAAGTTGAATTTTGGCCTGTCATGCTAAGTTAAAGATGTTCTCTTGGATAATATTCTGAAAAGTGTTTCCTAACTTGGTTCCATTCTCTCCATCACTCAGATACACCAATCAAACTAGGTTTGGTCTTTTCACGTAATCTCTTATTTCTTAGAAGATTTGTTATTTCCGTTTCATTCTTTTTTTCTCATGTTGTTTTTACACTTATTTCATTAGATAGATCTTAATTTCTGATATTCTTTCAACTGCTTGATCATTTTGGCTATTCATATTTGTGTATGTTTCATGAAGTTCTTGTGCTGTGTTTGTCATCTCCCTCAGGTCATTTACGTTCTTCTCTAAACTAGTTATTTCAGTTAGTAGCTGCTCTAACCTTTTCCCAAGGTTCTTAGCTTCCCTGTATTGGGTTAGAACATGATCTTTTATCTCAGAGGAGTTTGTTATTACTCACCTTTTGAAGCCTCCTTCTGCCAATTAATCAAACTCATTCTCTGTCTGGTTTTGTTCCCTTGCTAGGGAGGAGTTGTGGTCTTTGGGAGGAGAAGAGGTGTTTTGGTTTTTGAAAATTTTCAGGCTTTTTGCACTGGTTTTTCCTCATCTTTATGTATTTATCTACCTTTGGTTTTTGATATTGGTGACCTTCCAATGGGGTTTTGTGTGGATGTCCTTTTTGTTGATGTTGATCCTATTCCTTTCTGTTTGTTAGTTTTCCTTTTAACAGGCAGGCCCCACTATGGCAGGTCTGCTGGAGTTTGCTATAAGTCTACTCCAGACTCTGTTTGCCTGGGTATTACCAGCAGAGGCTACTGAAGAGCAATGATTGCTGCCTGTTTCTTCCTCTGGAAACTTTATCGCAGAGGGGCATCTGCCAGATGCTAGCTGAAGCTCTCCTCTATGAAGTGTCTGTCAACCCCTGCTGGGAGGTGTCTCCCAGTCAGGAGGCACAAGTCTCAGGAACCCACTTGAGAAGGCGGTCTGTTCCTTTACTGAGTTTGAGTGCTATGTTGTGGGATCTACTGCTCTCTTCAGATCTGGCAGACAGGAACGTTTAAGTCTGCTGAAGCTGTGGCCACAGACTCCCCTTCCCCCATGTGCTCTATCCGAGGGAGATGAGAGTTTTATCTATAAGACCCTCACTAGGGCTGCTGCCTTTCCTTCAGAGATGCCCTGCTCAGAGAGGAGGAATCTAAAGAGGCAGTTTGGCTACCGTGGCTTTGCCAAGCTGTGGTGGGCTCTGCCCAGTTTGAGCTTCCCAGTAGCTTGGTTTACACTGTGAAGGAAAATCCACCTACTCATGCCTCAGTAATAGTGGATGCTCCTCCCCTCACCAAGCTAAAGTGTCCTAGGTCAACTTCAGACTGCTGTTCTGGTGGTGAGAATTTCAAGCAAGTGGATCTAAGTTTGCTGGGCTACATGGGGGTGGGATCCCCTGAGCTAGACCACTTAACTTCCTGGCTTCAGCCTTCTTTCCAGGAAAGTGAATGGTCCTGTCTCACTGGCATTACAGGTGTCACTGGGGTATGAAAAAAAAAACTCCTGTGGGTAGCTCAATGTCTGCCCAGACAGCCTCCCAGTTTTGTGCTTGAAACCCAGAGACCTGATGGTGTGGGCACCTAAGGGAATCTCCTGGTCTGTGGGTTGTGAAGACCATGGGAAATGCATAGTATCTGGGCTGGAGTGCACCATTTCTCATACACAGTCGCTTATACCTTCTCTTGGCTAGGGGAGGGAGTTGTCTGATCCCTTTTGCTTCCCCTGTGAGGCAATGCCCCAACCTGCTTCAGTTCTCCCTCTGTGGACTGAACCCACTCTCTAACCAGTCCCAATGAGATGAGCCAGGTACCTCAGTAGGAAAATGTAGAAATCACCCACACTCTGCACTGATCTCGTTGGGAGCTGCAGATTGAAGCTGTTCCTATTCAGTCATCTTTCCAACTAACATGAATATACTTTCTTCTCTAGGTCACATTTGGTCGTACTTCTGGCATAAAAGGCACCATAAAAAACTTAAAATATATATAAATCATACAATGTCTTCTTTCAGATAATAATAGAATTAAACTAGGAATAAATAGCAAAATGATAGAAAACTTCAAAATACTTGGAGATTAAACACACACTACTTTTTTAAATTATACTTTAAGTTCTGGGATACATGTGCAGAATGTGCAGGTTTATTACATAGGTATACATGTGCCATGGTGGTTTGCTGCACCTGTCAACCCGTCATCTACATTAGGTTTTTCTCCTAATGCTATCATTCCCCTATTTTTCCATCCCTCAACAGGCCCCAGTGTCTGATGTTTTTCTCCCTGTGTCCATGTGTTCTCATTGTTAACTCACACTTGTGAATGAGAACATGCAGTGTTTGGCTTTCTGTTCCTACGTTAGTTTACTGAGAATTATGGTTTCTAGTTTTATCCCTGTTCCTTCAAAGGACATGAACGCATCCTTTTTATGGCTGCATAGTATTCTATGGTGTATATGTGCCACATATTCTTTATCCAGTCTATCATTGATGAATATTTGGGTTGGTTCTAAGTCTTTGTTATTGTGAATAGTGCTGCAATAAACATACACGTGCATGTGTCTTTTTATTTCTTTTTTTTATTTTTTTGAGAGGAGGAAAGAAAAAAGGAGTAAAGGAGAGGAAGAAAGAGGAAGAGAAAGAGGGAGGGTGAACAGAAATACTGCTTTATTCTGAAAAAAAATGGGTATTAATAATGGCCAATCAATGTTTCATTTACACCTGTGAGGAGATGTGATGTGGTATTGACAAGAATGCATGTTTTGTGTATTTGAAGTGGAGAGCTCTATAAATATTTATTAAGTTTACTTGTTCTGGATCTGAGTTCGAGTCCTTGATATCCTTATTAATTTCCTGTCTCATTGAATCTAAGTCTCTATGTATGTGGATGTTAGGATTGTTAGCTCTTGTTGTTGCATTGATCCTTTTACCACTATAACTTTGCTGCTTTAAAATCTATTTTATACGATATGAGAATTTCAACTCCTGCTATTTATTTATTTATTTATTTATTTATTTATTTATTTATTTAAGCGCTCCATTTGGTTGGTAAATCTTTCTCCATCCCTTTGTTATTTTTTTTACTTTGTTTTTATTTTATTTTTAATTTTTCTTTTTTTTTCTTTTTTTTTCGTTTTATTGCATTTTAGGTTTTGGGGTACTTGTGCAGAACATGTAAGATAGTTGCATAGGTACATAAGTGGCAGTGTGTTTTGCTACCTTCTGCCCCTTCACCCACATTTGGCATTTCTCCCCATGCTATCCCTCCCCCACTCCCCCCACGCTGTCCCTCCCCTAAGTCCCACAATAGACCCCAGTGTGTAGTACTCCCTTCCCTGTGTCCATGTGTTCTCATTGTTCATCACCCGCCTATAAGTGAGAATATACAGTGTTTCATTTTCTGTTCTTGTGTCAATTTGCTGAGAATGATGTTCTCCAGATTCATCCATGTCCCTATAAAGGACACGAACTCATCATTTTTGATTGCTGCATAATATTCCATGGTGTATATGTGCCACATTTTCCCAGTCCAGTCTATCATACATGGGAATTTGTATTGGTTCCAGGTCTTTGCTATTGTAAACAGTGCTGCAATGAACATCTGTGTGCATGTGTCCTTATAGTAGAATGATTTACCATCCTTTGGATATATACCCAATAATGGGATTGCTGGGTCAAATGGAATTTCTATTTCTAGGTCCTTGAGGAATTGCCACACTGTCTTCCACAATAGTTGAACTAATTTACACTACCACCAGCAGTGTAAAAGTGTTCCTATATCTCCGCATCCTCTTCAGCATCTGTTGTCTCCAGATTTTTTAATGAACGCCATTCTAACTGGCGTGAGATGGTATCTCAATGTGGTTTTGATTTGCATCTCTCTAATGACCAGTGATGATGAGCATTTTTTTCATATGTTTGTTGGCCTCTTGTATGTCTTCTTTTGTAAAGTGTCTGTTCATATCCTTTGCCCATTTTTGGATGGGCTTGTTTGCTTTTTTCTTCTAAATCTGTTTGAGTTCTTTGTAAATTCTAGATATCAACCCTTTGTCAGATGGGTAAATTGCAAACAATTTTTCCCATTCTGTTGGTGGCCGATTCACTCTAGTGACTGTTTCTTTTGCCCTGTAGAAGCTGTGGAGTTTGATTAGGTCCCATTTGTCTATTTTGGTTTTTGTTGACAATGCTTTTGGTGTTTTGGTCATGAAGTTCTTGCCTAATCCTATGTCCTGAATGGTTTTGCCTAGATTTTTCTCTAGGGTTTTTATGGTGCCTGGTCTTATGTTCAAGTCTTTAATCCATCTGGAGTTAATTTTAGTGTAAGGTGTCAGGAAGGGGTCCAGTTTCTGCTTTCTGCACATGGCTAGCCAGTTTTTCCAACACCGTTTATTAAACAGGCAGTCTTTTCCCCATTGCTTGTTTTTGTCAGGTTTATCAAAGATTGTATGGTTGTAGATATGCTGTGTTGCCTCCGATGCCTCTGTTCTGTTCCATTGGTCTATATCTCTGTTTTTGTACGAGTACCATGCTGTTTTGATTACTGTAGCCTTGTAGTATAGTTTGAAGTCCGGTAGTGTGATGCCCCCTGCTGTGTTCTTTTTGCTTAGGATTGACTTGGCTATGCGGGCTCTCTTTTGATTCCATATGAAGTTCAAGGTGGTTTTTTCCAGTTCTGTGAAGAAAGTCAATGGTAGCTTGATGGAGATAGCATTGATTCTGTAAATTACTTTGGGCAGTATAGCCCCTTTCATGATATCGATTCTTTCTAACCATGAACATGGAATGTTTCTCCATTTGTGTGTGTTCTCTCTTATTTCATTGAGCAGTGGGTTGTAGTTTTTCTTGAAGAGGTCCCTTACGTTCCTTGTAAGTTGTATTCCTAGGTATTTAATTCTCTTTGTAACAATTGTGAATGGCAGTTTGTTCTTGATTTGGCTCTCTTTCAGTCTGTTATTGGTGTATAAGAATGCTTGTAATTTTTTCACATTGATTTTATATCCTGAGACTTTGCTGAAGTTGCTTATCAGTTTCAGGAGTTTTTGTGCTGAGATGACAGGGTCTTCTAGATATACTATCATGTCAGCTGTAATAGAGACAATTTGGCTTCCTCCTTTCCTATTTAAATTCCCTTTATTTCTTTTTCTTGCCTGATTGTTCTGGCTAGAACTTCTAGTCCTATATTGAATAGGAGTGGTGAGAGAGGTCATCCTTGTCTGGTGCCAGATTTCAAAGGGAATGCTTCCAGTTTTAGCCCATTCAGTATGATATTGGCTGTTGGTTTGTTGTAAATAGCTTTTATTATTTTGAGATAAGTTCCTTCAATACCGAGTTTATTGAGGATTTTTAGCATAAAGGGCTGTTGAATTTTTTCAAAGCCTTCTCTGCATCGATTGAGGTTTTTGTTTTTGGTTTTGGTTTTTGGTTCTGTTTATTTGGTGAATTATGTTTATAGACTTGCGTATGTTGAACCAGCCTTGCATCCTCGGGGTGAATCCTATTTGATCATGATGGATAAGCTTTTTAATGTGCTGGTGCAATCAGCTTGCCAATATTTTATTGAATATATTTGCATCTCTGTTCATCATGGATATTGGTCTGAAGTTTTCTTTTCTTGTTGAGTCTCTGCAGGGTTTTGGTATCAGGATGATGTTGGTCTCATAAAATGAGTTGGGAAAGACTCCCTCTTTTTGGATTATTTGGAATAGATTCAGGAGTAATGGTACCAGTTCCTCTTTTTGTGTCTGGTAGAATTTGGCTGTGAACCCATCTGGTCCTGGGCTTTCTTTGTGTGGTAGGCTCTTAATTGCTGCCTCAACTTCAGACCTTGTTATTGGTCTATTCATAGTTTTGGCTTCCTCCTGATTTAGGCTCCAGAGAACACAGCTGTCTAGGAATTTATCCATTTCTTCCAGGTTTACTAGTTTGTGTGTATAGAGTTGTTTGTAGTATTCTCTGATGATGGTTTAAATTTCTGTGTAATATGTGGTGATTTCCCCTTTATCGTTATCTTATTGCATCTATTTGGTTGTTCTCTCTTTTCTTTTTTATCAGTCTGGGAAGTGGTCTATTTTGTTGATCTTTTAAAAAAACCAGCTCTTGGGTTTATTTATTTTTTGAAGGGTTTTTCGTGTCTCTATCTCCTTCAGTTATGCTCTGATCTTAGTTATTTATTGTCTTCTGCTCAGCACCACATCACACCTACTCTAAAATTGACCACATAATTGGAAGTAAAGCACTCCTCAGCAAATGCAAAAAACTGAAATTATAACAAACAGTCTCTCTGACCACAGTGCAAACAAGTTAGAACTCAGAATTCAGAAACTAACGCAGAACCACACAGCTTCATGGAAACTGGACAACTGGCTCTTGAATGTTGACTGGATATACAATGAAATGAAGGCAGAAATAAAGAAGTTCTTTGAAACAAATGAGAATGAAGACACAACATACCAGAATCTCTGGGACATATTTAAAGCAGTATCTAGAGGAAAATATATAACAATAAGTGCCCACATGAGAAGAGTGGAGAGATCCAAAATTGAAACCCTTTCATCAAAATTAAAAGAGCTAGAGGAGCAAGATCAGAAAGATTTTTAAACCAATTCTTCCAAATAAAAAATAGAAATGGAAGGAGCAATTCCTAATTCATTTTACCAGGCAACATAATAGAGTGCAAAGAACTCAGGAGCAAGGATTAACAGTTCTGAGTTCTAGTCTTGATTTCTATAATTTACTAGTATGAGAAAATCACTAAACCTCTTGGAGACTCAAGTTTTTTTTAATCAGCAAAGTATGGTTAATAGTACTGTTATAAACAGAATTGTGTCTCTTCAACCCTCAAATTTGTATGTTGAAGCTGTAACATCAATGTGACTTTATTTGGAGATAGAGCCTTTATGTGTATAATTAAGGTTAAAAGGGGTCATAATGTTGGGGTCATAATGCTATAGAACTGGCACCATCGTAAGAAGAGGAAGAGATACCGGAAGTTGCTCTCTCTTTGTGTGTGCACAGAGGAAAGGCCATGTGAAAACACAGTGATAAGGTGACTGTTTATGAACTGGGAAGAGAGCCCTCACAGAAAATCAACCCTGATGTCTTGACCTTGGACTTCTAGCCTCCAGAAATATATAAAAAAAATAAGTATTTGTTGTTTAAGCCATCTAGTCTATGGTGTTTTACTCAGTCTGATTTGTATTTCAGTCTAAAGAGCAGATCTTCTAAGCTTGGATGGTGATGATGGAACATACTGATATGTGAGTTGCTTCTGGTTTGAAGATTTTATATGTTGCTCTTTAGATTTCATTTAGGACCTGAATTAAAGACTAAAACATATCTTGTTCAACATCCTCTCTATTTTACCTTTCTTCCCTCTTTAGCTCCAAGGCATTCAAGCTGTATGCTGTCTTTGTGTGTGTGTTTTTCCCAGAGGCATTATCCAGGCACCAAAAACAAAGATGGAAAGAGACAGGTTTAATCCAAAGCACCAGTTTCCATTACCTTAAGCTGTCCCAATAATTTTTCTGATGGAGTAAAATTCCTTACACTTGGTTTGAAGCCCAAGATATATGCAATACTTTAATCAAATTGCTTGCGACATATTGGAGTGAGTGCCTGGGAACTATGAGTTCCTCAAATATATATTTTTAAAGGCTGAATATGTAGTGTACAGGCACTGAATTAAAAGAACAGTTTTCAAAGTTTCTACTTTTTAGAGAGTTACCCTAATATTGAAATTGTTTGGTTTTGCATAACACACAAAGGTGTACATTCACAGCCTATGTCAGAAGTAATAGATTTGAAGAGCTTCATTCCAAGCCATCAGTATTCTAGCTCTGGCTTCCAATTCTATTCTAATCTTCTATTGAATTCACTCTTTTAGAAGTTTCATATACACGCATTTGAGTGATTGCATCGTACTTCCTGGCCACATTCTAGGCCCCAGGGATAAACAAAGAAATCTATATAGGCCTTTCTCTTTTTTCACAGTTTTGGGAATGGAATGCTGTCCAGCCTGTAGTTCAGTGGCTATTCACAAGCACTATCACAGTACACTGCAACTTTTAACTTCCGGGCTCAAGTGATCCTCCTGCTTCATCTTCATGAGTAGCTATGATTACAGGCATGTACCACCATGCCTGGCTCTACAGATCTTTCTTTAAGCAGCTCACAAGCTGATAGTCTCAGATGGGAATATTTTAAAGTGTCATGGATGATGAATAGAATTATGAAAGCTTGCTCCACATAAAGAAGTCATTCATGAGGGAGTGGGGGGCACCCCTGTTTCATTTCTGGCCTCTAATTTTTCTAACAGCCTTGGGAGGCAGTAGAAAATAAGGAATTGATCTTTATCATGAGAAATGTAAATTTTGGGTTCTAAGTCTTCTGTTATATTGATTTTGAGCAAGTTACTTCTTGTAGTATATACAAATTTAATATTATGTTCTTGATTAACCATAGGGAAGAAGTTTAACAAACTTCAAGCAATGAGATATAACCATCAGTAATTTTTCTCCCAGTAGTGAATCTCTGCCCCTGAGCAGGAGATTTTGGTCCTTTCAACAATTTTGAGAAAAGCATGGAAAGCAGGAGATGTATTGACATTTCAGCAGGATAGATGTGTGCAATTTTCTTAACTTTTAGTCTTCTGGGAATAACCAGTACCCAGGTTTCATTTATGCTTCCCTTTGATGTCCTGTAATGGTGCTAAGACACTTGCTGTAACAGAGGTGTAGGTGTTTCAGCTGGGAAGAGGGAAAGAGTTGGGTGAGGGGCAGAAGTGATGATCCTATACAACATAGAAATTTGAGATGATGGGCATTAGAGGTTCCATATTTTGCACTGTGCTCTCCTGATGGTGAGCTCCCTTTCTCTAGGAATTTCCAAGGCCAAGAGAAGGGAGGAGAAGTGAAGAAGGAGTGAAAAGGCTGTTGTCCAAATGGAGGTTTGGTGATCAGGATACCTGGATTCTAGTCCTAGTTCTGCCATTGATTTTCTGTGTAACCTTGGGGAAGCCATTTCTTAGTTCTGGATCTCAGTTTCTTTATATGAAAAAATGTGATTCAATTTATTGATCTCCAAGGTACATTCTCACTCTGACCTTCAATACTTTTATGTCCTCATGCTCTTTAGAGAGGAAGCAAATATCAAGACTGTTAGGCATCCTAAGCTGGAGGTTATATAATACAAAACAAGTTTAAAAAACAATTTTAGAGTACAAAAAACATGAGTAATGCATCATGTTACTGTTTTTTTTACTCTCTGTACTTCCCAGAGTTTCCAGGATAAATATTCTGTCCTTTTGTCCTTAGAAACAATACAACTATCCTGAAAATTGCAATGTTTCAGCATTCCAATAACATCTCCAGAATTGCTCCATTCAATCAAAAGGGACTTCAGAACATCAAAGTTATGTATTTTTAAACAGGAATCAATGAACAATTTTTGTTTCAGAAAATTATGGTCACCATAATTCTGTAGCACTTACCTGATCTTTCTATGTTTTTCTCATGTATATCAATTTCTTTATCAGTAAAAATAATTTTTGAAGCAATTGAAACTTTTATTAATGTAATCAGCTTGGATCACTTATTACTCACAAATGATACATGCTTGAGAATATGAAGAACCACTCTTAAAATTAGACATTTACAATGAAAGCTTGGAGTAGACAAAGAGGCCAATTAGGTTTTTCCACTGTAAGGTTCTGGAGATAATTAGAGGGCAAAAGAATTTGGGAAGTGGGAAGGACTAGCAGCAGAAAAAGGGAGAAGGCAGAAAATTTCAAATAGCCTTTGTATTGTAGTATCCACTTGGAAGGATTAAAAATCAGCAGGTTTGGACTTAGGTAAAGAATTTGGCAAGTGATGCCTGCCTGAAATTTTATCTTTAGCCCTCTATCCTCAGAATTTCACAATGCCTGTTTTGTGCCTCAGTTTGACACCTCAAACTCATTTTTCTCTTCCCCAGACCTTTTCTCTTCTTTTATTGGCACTACTATTTTCATTTCCCTGGTCATCTAGAATAATAATCTTTGCAATATATCTGATTCTTCCATTGCCCTACTAAATCCAGTCAGTTGCCAAGTTGTATGGATATTCCTTTATAATCTGTCTCACAATCAGCAAACCCTTTCCTTGGTGGCATTACTGCCACCACTGTCATTTAGGCCTTCATGACTTCTCATTTTAAATATTATACTAACCTAACTGGTCCATTCCCTTTAAACCTTGTCATTTTCAATTAATAAAAAACTACAGAAGCCTTTAGCTTAGTTTCTTTTTCTACCAGTAGTATTATACCAAGTGTATGGGGGTGATTACATTCTCAACTTTCAGTGATATAATTGCATTTTGCATTAAGGAAGGTAGACATGGAATAGCATTCTCAGTTACAAGAAATAGCATCAGCTTGTGCAAATTTCTGGAAAATTTGGAGGAACTTTTCAGAAGTTCATAGCAGCCTAATAAAAGATTCTCACATACTTAGATTAGTGTCAAACTCTGAAGCACTCCCATTGCATATTTTACCTGCTAATTTGGACATTAAAGCAGACCTGACACCTATAGTTTTCCTATAACCACAACCCCATAAGGTTTAATGTTATTTGCTTCTTTCCTTCATTACCTATAACAGCTGAATATTTTTCTGTTGCCTTTTGTCCTCTAGCCTCATCTGATCAATTTCACAGATGTTGGGAATTCAGGAATTTCCCTTATGTTTAAGTATCTCCCATCATTATCAGCTTTGGCCTCTTCCCACAGTCATGTTCCCATCAATCACATGAACTTGGCCACATGGCAGCTTTGCTGATGGGCTCTGCAGCTATCTCCCACAAACCCTGGCCAAGAGGTGACATTCAATCTATCCAGAGAATACTTCCCTCCTGCCAAAGCTGTAAAACTGTCTGGGATTGTAGTACCTCGAGTTATGTGCACTAAGAGGCACCTTTAAAGACATCAATCAATTTCTTAATGATTTCATGTTATAGCAGGTGGAACTCAGGTAACTCATAGCAGGAAAGTAAGGTCAGAGTAATGCTGGCCTAATGGTTTAAGTCAGAGCCCCTGAAACTCTTATGTCACGAGGCAAGAGAAGTCCATTGAGTGTTTCTGGAACCTGTCCCAAAGACGAGAGAATATCCAAGCAGAAGGGAAAGTAAAGACTAAGAGAACACAAATGTCCTAGTTGTCAGGTAAAGAATGCTCCCTAAATGGGGGTTATAAGATGACCCAGCCTATTGGTGATCTCAGCCCCATCACTCCTGGACTGCCATCTCCTCAGTGGGCCTTCTTGGCCAGAACTAGAAGCATCCCTGGAGGGCTTGCCCAACGTCCCAGGCACGTACAATGCTTCCACCTAACTCAAACCACATGCAGAATGATTATGTCATACTTGGCATTTAACCAATCGAGAAAGGCATTAGAGGGTGTCCAGACCTCAACTTGTTTGAACAAATGTTCAAAAAACATTTCTAAGGGGATTTTCCAGAAAAACATACTCACATAAGCTCCTAAAACAGATGGTAATTCTCTAGGATTGTGTTGCTTTTCAGCCATTATTATTGAGTGCTGTAAGTGGTACTAAATCACTTTAAAGTATGAATTATGATGGCTCTTCATATTTTTCTTGCAGCTTTATTGTGGGTTAGGGGAAGAATGTGGCAGAGAGCAGAACATAATGCTGAGGAAAACATACTGTTGTATTTCAGTGCCTGGCCTTTAGAGTTAGGGAGTCAAAGGCTTTGATCCCTGATTAACTAGGTGACCTAACTTCTTCAAACCTCAGTTTTCTTGTTTATAAAATTGAGATAATAACATTGCATACTTGATAGGTTTGTGAAAGGAACTAAAAGAGATATCACATATAAAGAGTCACCATACTGTATGCCATGTAGTAGGAGTAGGAGTACTGTTGCTGCTGTTACTTCTCAAACAGGCAGTAAGGACCATTCCGAAATTAAATGAGGAGCTTAAGAAGGCCTCAGGATCATGATTTTCTAGATAAGAAGAAGGTGGTCAGACCATGGAGAAAGATTGCAGGAGTGCAATTTTAGCTTGGAACCGGATAAATATCAGAGCATGCAAGGAACTGATATTTTATTTTCCTCATCTGAAACCAAAGCTCTTCTTCCCTTCATTAGTTTGCTCTATGCCCTAGCTCAAGCCACTGTAGATCTCTGGGTTTCAGTTCCCACCATTGAAAATAAAACCCCATGGAATGTATTTGCAAGCTAGCTGGCCTAAACCAGAGTCTTAATATGTGAATAGAACATTGTATACGCAAACTGGTACACAGGGACATGACATTACCCTCTAAAGGCACTTAGCTAATCTAATCAGCTCCTAATCCAGAGATATGCTACAGTTATCACCAGTATCTTTGTTAACAACACCAAATGGTGATATCTTGGGTTCATTGCCAGAAGGAAGCATGGTCTTACTTTCAATATAGCCATCATGTTGGTATTTCACATTTTAAAAGGTTATATTTTTAAATATGTATCATAGGTTTGGACGTACAGTTGTACAACTCAATAAGAAGTTTTATAACTTTCTTTAAAAAAACTGACTCAAGAATTTTTTGCACTTTTTTTCATTCTTTGCATTCTTTTAGTTACTTATATAGTCTTCTGAACATGAATCTTAAAAAGTACAATATAATTATTTGGTTATTACTTATGCTATGTTACTTTTTTATAATACTTCAAATTCTGGGGTACATATCCAGATTGTGCAGAATTATTATATAGGTGTACACATGCCATGGTGGATGCAACATCTTTTTTTATTGTATTTTAGATTCTGGGGTACATGAGCAGATCATGCAGTTGCATAGGTACATACATAGCAAGGTGGTTTGTTGCCTTCATGCCCCCATTACCCATATCTGGTATCTCTCCCCACATTATCCCTCCCCACCTCCAAACTCCCCGCTGTCAATACCCCATCCCCCACAACTGACCACAGTGTGTGATGCTCCTCTCCCTGTGTACACGTGTTCTCATTGTTCAACATCTGCCTATGAGTGAAAACATGCAGTGTTTGGTTTTCTGTTCTTGTGTCAATTTGTTAAGAATTATGGTTTCTAGATTCATCCATGTCCCTATGAAGGACACAAACTCATTGCTTTTTATGGCTGCATAATATTCTGTGGTGTATATATGCCACATTTTCTTTATCCAATCTATTGCTGATGGACGTTTGGGTTGGTTCCAAGTCTTCACTATTGTGAACAGTGCAGCAATGAACATACCTGTGCATGTGTATTTAAAATAGAATGATTTATACTTCTTTGGATATATACCAACTAATGGGATTGCTGGGTCAAATGGAATTTCTATTTCTAGACACTTCAGGAATCGCCAAACTGTCTTCCACAATGGTTGAACTAATTTACATTCCCACCAACAGTGCAAAATTATTCCTCTTTCTCCACATCCTCTCCAGCATCTGTTGTCTCCAAATTTTTAAATTATCACCATTCTAACAGGTGTGAAATGGTATCTTAATGTGGTTTTGATTTGCATTTCTCTCATGAACAGTGATGCTGAGCATTTATTTATATGTTTGTTGGTCTCATATATGTCTTCTTTTGAAAAGTGTCTGTTCATATTGTTCACCTACTTGAAAATGGAATTTATTTTGTAAATCTGTTTTAGTTCTTTGTAGATTCTGGATATTAGCCCTTTGTCAGATGGGTAAATTGCAAAATTTTTTTCCTATTCTGTTGCTTGCCAATTTACTCTAATGATTGTTTCTTTTGCAGTACAGAAGCTCGGAAGTTTAATTAGATCCCATTTGTGTATTTTGGCTTTTATTGCCATTGCTTTTGGTGTTTTAGTCATAAAGTCCTTGCCTATGTCTATGTCCTGAATGGCTTTGCCTAGGTTTTCTTCTAGGGTTTTTATGGTGTTAGGTCTTAAGTTTAAATCTTTAATCCATCTGGAGTTAATTTTAGTGTAAGGTGTCAGGAAGGGGTCCAGTTTCTGCTTTCTTCACACGACTAGCCAGTTTTCCCAACACCATATATTAAACAGGGAATCCTTTCCCCATTGCTTGTTTTTGTCAGGTTTGTCAAAGATCAGATGATTGTAGATGTGTGGTGTTGCTTCTGAGGCCTCTGTTCTGTTCCAATGGTATATGTCTCTGTTTTGGTACCAGTACCATGCTGTTTTGATTACTGTGGCCTTGTAGTATATTTTGAAGTCAGGTAGTGTGATGCCTCCAGCTTTGTTCTTTTGCTTAGGATTGTTTTGGCTATACAGGTCTCTTTTGTTGAAGAGCTTGAAGTTTAAGGTGTTTTTTTTCCAGTTCTGTGAAGAAATTCACTGGTAGCTTGATGGGGATAGCATTGAATCTATAACATATTTTGGTTATTATGACCATTTTCACAATATTGATTCTTCCCAACCATGAGCATGGAGTATGCTTCCATCTGTTTGTGTCCTCTCTTATTTCCTTGAGCAGTGGTTTGTAGTTCTCCTTGAAGAGGTCCTTTACCTTCTTTACTACTCGCATTCCTAGGTATTTTATTCTCTTTGTAGCAATTGTGAATGGGAGTTCACTTTTGATTTGGCTCTCTGTCTATTATTGGTGTATAGGAATGCTTGTGATTTCTGTACATTGTTTTTGTATTCTCAGACTTTGCTGAAGTTGCTTATCAGTTTCAGGAGATTTTTTGCTGAGACAATGTGGTCTTCTAAATATACAATCATGTCTTCTGCAAATATAGACAATTTAACTTCCTCCTTTCCTATTTGAATACATTTTATTTCGTTTTCCTGCCTGATTGTTTTAGCTAGAACTTCCAATACTATATGGAAAAGGAGTGGTGAGACAGGGCGTCCTTGTCTTGTGCCAGATCTCAAAGGAATGCTTCCAGTTTTTGCCTGTTAAGTATGATATTGGCTGTAGGTTTGTCGTAGATAGCTTCTATTATTTTGTGATATGTTTCATTGATACCTCATTTTTTGAGTGTTTTTAGCATAAAGGGCTGTTGAATTTTTTCAAAGGCCTCATCTATTGAGAAATTCATGTGGTTTTTGTGTTTAGGTGATGGATTACATTTTAGATGTGCATATGTTGAACCAATCTTGCATCCCCGGGATGAAGCCTACTTGATCATGGTGGGTAAGATTTCTGTTGTGCTGTTGCAATCAGTTTGCAAGTATTTTATTGAAGATTTTTGCATCGATGTTCATCATGGTTACTGTTCTGAAGTTTTCTTTTTTAGTTGAGTCTCTGCCCTGTTTTGGTATCAGGATGATGTTGGTCTCATAAAATGATTTTGGGAGGAATCTCTCTTTTTGTATTGTTTGGAATACTTTCAGAAGGAATGGTACCAGCTCCTCTCTGTATATCTGGTAGAATTTCACTGTAAACCTGTCTGGACCTGGACTTTTTCTGGTTGGTAGGCTATTAATTGCTGCCTCAACTTCAGTTTCTCTCATTGGTCTATTCAGTGTTTCAACTTCTTTCTGGTTTAGTCTTGGGAGAGTGCAAGTGTCCAGGAATTTAACCATTTCTTCGAGATTTCTTGGTTTGTGTACATAGGGTTGTTTGTAGTAATCTCTGATGGCAGTTTGTATTTCTGTGGAATTGGTAGTGATGTCCCCTTTACAGTTTTTTATTGCATTTATTTGATTCTTCTCTCTTTTATTTTTTATTATTCTGGCTAGTGGTCTGTCTATTTTCTTGATCTTTTCCAAAAACCAGCTACTGGATTTGCTGATTTTTTAAGGGTTTTTTGCATCTCTATCTCCTTCAGTTCTGCTCTGATCTTAGTTATTTCTTGTCTTTTGCTAGCTTTTGAGTGTTGTTTTTTAAATATTCCTCCTCTAGTTCTTTCAATGATGACAATTGGGTGTCAAATTTAGATCTTTCCTTGTTCCTCATGTGAGCATTTATTGCTAGACACTGCTTTAAATGTGTTCCAGAGTTTCTGGTATGTTTTTCCTTCATTCTCATTGATTTCAAAGAACTTCTTTATTTATGCCTTCATTTCTTTGTTTATCCAGTCAACACTGAGGAGCCAGTTGCTCAGTTTTCAGGGGGTTGGGCAGTTTTGAGTAATTTTATTAATTCTGAGTTCTAGTTTGATTGTACTGTGCTATGAGAGACTGTTTGTTATGATTTCCATTCTTTTGCATTTGCTGAGGAGTGATTTACTTCCAATTATGTGGTTGATTTTAAAGTAAGTAATGTGGTGCTGAGAAGAATGTGGATTTGGGCTGGAGAGTTCTGTAAATGTCTATTAGGTTCACTTGGTTTAGATCTGCATTGAAGTCCTGGATTTCCTTGTTGATTTTCTGTCTTGTTGATCTGTCTAATATTGACAGTGGAGTGTTAAAGTCTCCCACTATTATTGTGCAGGAATCTAAGTCTCTTTGCAGATCATTAAGGACTTGCTTTATGTATCTGGGTGCGCCTGTATTAGGTGCATATATATTTAGGATAGTTAGCTCTTCTTGTTGTATTGATCCTTTTACCACTATGTAATGCCCTTCTTTGTCTCTTGATTTTTGTTGGTTTAAAGTTCATTTTATTATAGACTAGAATTTCTACCCCTGCTTTTTTTTTTTCTCTCCATTTGCTTGGTAAATCTCCCTCCATTTCTTTATTTTGAGTCTATATGTGTGCTTGCACATGAGGTGGGTATTCTGGATACAGCACACCAGCTATATTCTGGATATGCTTTTTATCCAGTTTGCCAGTCTGTGTCTTTTGATAGGGGCATTTGGTCCATTTACATTAGTGTTAATATTGTTATGTGTGAAATTGATTCTGCCATTTTGTTACTGGTTGGTTGTTTTGCTCTTCGGTTGTTGTAATTTCTTCATTCTGTCATTGGTCTCTACCATTTGGTTCTTTTTTGCAGTGGTTGGTACTGATTTTTTTTTCTGTGTTTAGTGCTTCTTTCAGGAGCTCCTTTAGGGAAGGTTTGATAGTAACAAAATCTCTCAGCAATTGCTTGTCCATAAAGGATTTTATTTCTCCTTCACTTATGAAGCTTAGTTTGGCTGGACATAAAATTTTGGGTTGAAAGTTCTTTCCCTTAAGGATGTTGAATATTGGCCCCCACTCTCTTCCAGTTTGTAGCATTTCTGCCAAGAGATCCACTGTGAGTCTGATGAGTTTCCCTTTGTGGGTAACCTGCTCTTTCTCTCTAGCTTTGCTTTGCGTTTTTCCTTCATTTCAACCATGGTAAATTTAATGATTATGTGCATTGGGGTTGCTCCTCTTGAGGAATATCTCTGTGGTGTTCTCTGTGTTTGAATGTTAGTCCGCCTTGCCAGGTTGGGGAAGTTTTCCTGGATAATATCCTGAAGAATGTTTTCCAGCTTGGATTCATTTACTCCATCATCTTCTGGTACACTGATCAAGTGTAGAATAGGTCTTTTCACATAATCCCATAGTTGTTGGAGGCTTTGTTTATTTCTTTTCTTTCTTTTTTCTCTTTTTTGCCTTCTCATTTTGTTTCATTGAGTTGATCTTCAATCTCTGATATCTTTTCTTCTGCTTGATTGATTCCACTATTGAAACTTGTGTATACTTCATAATGTTCTGTTGCTGGTTTTTTTTTTAATCTCCATCAAGTAGTTTGTTTTTCTCTAAGCTGGTTATTCTAGTTAGCAGTTCATCTAATCTTTTTTCAAGGTTTTTAATTTATTTGCATTGGGTTAGAACATGTTCCTTCAGATCAGAGAAGTTTGGTTTTTTTTTATTGCATTTTAGGTTTTGGTGTACATGTGCAGAACATGCAAGATAGTTGCTTAAGTACACATGTGGCAGTGTGATTTGCCGCCTTCCTCCCCTTCAGCCACATCTGGCATTTCTCCACATGCTATCCCTCCCCAACTCTCCCCCCCACTGTCCCTCCCCTATTCCCCCAATAGACCCCAGTGTGTAGTGCTCCCCTCCCTGTGTCCGTGTGTTCTCATTGTTCATCACCCACCTACGAGTGAGAACATGTGGTATTTCATTTTCTGTTCTTGTGTCAGTTTGCTGAGAATGATGTTCTCCAGATTCATCCATGTCCCTACAAAGGACATGAACTCATCATTTTTGATTGCTGAATAATATTCCATGGTGTAGAAGTTTGTTATTACCCACCTTCTGAAGCCTGCTTCTTTCAATTTTTCAAATTTGTTCTCCATCCTGCTTTGTTCCCTTGCTGGTGAGGAGTTGTGATTTCATGGCAGGGGAGAGGCATTCTGTTTTTTTATTATTTCATCCTTTTTGAGCATTTTTTTCCCATTTTGTTGCATTTATCTAACTTTGATCTCAGGTAGCTGCTTAGAGAGGCTGCCTTTCTTTGTCTGCCTGCAGATGCACTGCTTGGCTGCCAGGGATTCATTGTAGTTGCTGTGTATTTTTCCTGTGTCTCTTATTTACTCAGGAAAATTACACCAGCTTCTACAGTGGCAGTTGCCCTTCCCTCCACTGATCTTCATAGTTCCTGGTAGCTCTCTAACTGGTGTTCTGGCTGCCAAACAATGAAGTGAGAGTTTTTTAGCCTGCTAGTCTTTGTGGGAGAGAGACCCACCCTGCCGTATAGGCTGTTTCCCTGCTTTCAACTCTTCTTTTTTCTGGGGGCAGGTAGCTCCGTCCCACTGGCTTTCTGGCTTTCTCAGTGTCAGCCAGTGCTTCTGCCTATATCTGTGCTGACAGCCCCAGCACCGGCCGAAGTTGCTGTCTAGCCCTGTTCAGGCAGCTTGCAGAAGCTTTTCAGCCTGGTGAAGATCTCCTGTTCTGTGGATTGTAGAGGGGTTGGGTGGAGCACTGCATCTGAACCAAAGTCCCAGAGTGGGAGATCCCCTGGTCCTCCAGTCAGTTGCATGCACCTCCAGGGTGGGGCAGTGTCCCACCTTGCCTCAACTTGACCTATTTGGTTTATACCCACTGTCCAACCAGACCTACAAAATGAACCTGGCACATCACTTGGAATTGTGGAAATCATTCAGCTTCTGCATCTCTCTCACTGGGAGCTGCATTCTTGAGCTGCCTCTTATTTGGCCATCTTGGGAACCCCATTGATGCAACATTTTTTATATTACAGTCAATCATCTAGTTATATGTCAGGCCTGCAGAAATAGTGCCTTCTTATTTGATGCCAGTGTATGATCAAGTTACTTGCCTTTTAACAAGTATTTACGTTATAGGCAGAATGTTAAATCAGGAATTGTAATCAATTCCTAGGCAACATGTATAATGTTCATAAGTCATCCAAGAAATTTTTCACAATGCCTGTAATAAATATGCAACTAGCAAGATGCCTTAAACATATAGAAAACCTTCAATATGCTAACCAGCCATCCCTATGACATCTTTGGATTGGAACATTTATTTTAGCAATTTTACTTACTTATGTGTTTATATGTCTGCATATTAATCACCATTTTAGTAATAATAGCGCTACTTAATTTTCATAGCTCTTGCAAATTCCTGGATTTTTACTAGCTGTTTTGTGATTCGGGGCTTCAAACATGCTCATTTTAAGAGGTACTAGAAATAAAAACAGGAATTAAGGAAAACTCATTTATTACATCCTCTAAAGTCCCATCCAAATTTTCTTATTTCTGTTCAGAAGCTTTAGGTCAAGCTTTTTTATTTCCCCCACCTCACTTGACTCCATGTAAACAATTTTTAATATCCTAACTCCTCCCAAGTTTTCCTAGGCTACTCAAACCCAATAAATTTTACCAACCTCCTTTGACTCAACTTAAAACATCACTGCCTATCCTTGTTCACCTCCCTGCTAATGGACATGAGTATGCATATTCTGTAATTGTCTTATCTATATATTTGATTCCCATCTGTATTTATCTTATTTTCATTTATTATTTTGAAATGATCTACACATTGGTTTACATCAACATTGTCTGTTTTATGTTATCTCTATTTAACCACCCCCCACCAATTTGGAGATGAAGAAAAAATTTTTGAAATAGTTTAGCCTTTGAGAGTTAAGATCATATTGTGTCACTGACTGGAATTCTTTACTCTCTTAGGCTGGAATGTTTCCAGTCCATTACAACAATTAAACCAATTTGGTTAACTTCTGTTTGACCTAATGGAACTAGACCATCCCAGTAAGCCTAGTAAGATGAAGCCAGGGAATGAGCTAGCAATGTGGGATGTGGAACCAAGAGGAAAACCTTAGTGGTTAGGCAGAGCCTTCTAACAATTGACATCAGAATCCAATATAGGTGCCAAGGAATTGGTTGATGTTGTAAGATGCTGTTGAGCAACATTTGACAGTCATATAAATGGATGCTTTAACATGCTCAGATGGCAAACCTCACTCCAATTTCCATCTCTACTATATCCAGAGGTGACTCAACTCTCAGGGCCCAGCTCAGATCTCTTTTCCCTGTGAAATTCCTCTAGTTGCTTTAAGCCAGACTGGCCTATCCTTTTTTGGAAAAAAACAAAAACAAAAAACTTATCCAGCCCTTTAAGTTCATTCTGTCTCTAGCACTGAATTTTGCCAATCTAATTATATACTGTATGATATATTTTTAGGTATGATATTTTTTTACCTATGGTGACCATATTTTTCAAACTAAAAGTTGGAATACATTATCTGAAAATTTAGGTAGCCCATTTAAAATTATTGGTCCTTGGAAAATGGATGCTTCTTCTCCTCTACACAGATAGATGCTCCTGTACACACTCTCCTCATCCTCTAAATATTCAATATTGGTTGCTATTGATGATACAAGGATACAAAATGATGCAAGGTGTCATCTACTAAGTGACAAGTGAAGGACACTAGTATACTTTGGATTTTCTAGAACAGAGAGGCGTTGACCAAATACATTGTCACTGTGCTTGGGGAATGATCTATTGATTCTGAAAAACAAAAACCAAAATGGTGTGGGAAGGGAAGAATGACAACAACAATACTACTAGTAAGAGATATTATGTTAGAAACATATAAGACATCATATAAGAATAGTCTAAAAAGATGGGAGCTAAAATAGAAGGTGTATCACTGAAGTCTGTAAAAGGGTGGATCAGGTGGACTTGGATTTGTTTACTAAACTACCTATATTCCTTCATACAAAAATGTTATGTAAATTGGTGAAAATAAAAGGGATGATTAGCACTTGGAATTTGTTATTTTGAGAGACAGTAAAGGCTTATAATAAAGCTTAGGAGAAGAGTTCAGGTTGATTTAAGGCTGGCAGGTCTATAAAGGACATTAAACTGTTTTTATTTATGAATATTTTGGTTAATTAATTATGATAATAACTAGTTAATCCATTTCAGACAAGAAAGCAGTCATTTCATTTGGAGTCAGCTCTGCTGACAGCAGTTAGAAGAAATGAGGAGAAGATAAATGTGGAGAAAATTATTTAAGAATAGCAATCGAGAATCAGCTTAGGAGATAACTTTCCTACATACCTTAATTACCCCTAAGAGTAGCACAGCATAGTACACTGATTCATGTTTATAATGGTAGCCTTGAAACATTAAGACAAATTTAGGTTACATTCCATTTACTCAGTTCATGTGTAATTCATGGTTTTTAAAAATATGACTCCAAGAATTTTTTTCTAATCAAATTGGAAAGCCTCACCACAACACATTGGATATTTTTATATTGAGAAAGAGGGTTATAAAGTACAAATGATTTCCAAACATGGGAAAGAGTTATTTTTTGAGAGTAACAGTTCAGTTGATGGAAGACAAGACAAGATATTCCTGCTAGTAAAGTTGATTGGATTTTGAAAGGTCACAAACAGAAACATGATTATACAGTAGTATTTTGACCCTTCTGCCAAATGCTAATAGCATTTTTTGGCAATTCAGGGAAATTAGAAAGCTCTGAAGTTCCAGCATGGAGAGAGTAATGGTTTTAGGTATTCTTTAAATTGGTTATCATCAACAAATACTGAAGTTTCAAATCGATTTTCTCTACTGAACAGTGCTTATGACTAATGGGCCTAAGGGATGTAGCATTTGGAGGCCATCATTTACTATGGTAGTATGCAAGCAGCCACAGAGTAGATGGTAGTGTGCCAACAAAAACTGAAAGGAAGAGCAAGACAGCCGAATAGAAACAGCTCTAGAGTGCATTTCCCAGTGAGAGTGATGCAGAAGGCAAGTGTTCTCTGCATTTCCAACTGAGGTACCAGGTTCATTTCAATGGAACTGGTTGAACAGTGGGTGTACACAAAATAGGACAAACTAAGGTAGGGTGGGGTGCTGCCTCACCTGGGAAGTACAATGGGACAAAATACCCTCTCCTACCCAACAGATGCCATTGGGGACTTTTCTGGACACTCTGGCACTCCGGTTAAGATACTGCACTTCTTCCATGGACTTTAAAGCCCACAGAACAGGAAATACCCACAGGGCCGACAAGTGCTGCAAGTTTTCAGCACAGATCTGGGTGGCTGTTTTAGCTGGTGCCACAGGTTTCCAGCACAAATATGGCTGGCTGTTTTAACTGGTGCCTGGAATGCATGTGAGACAGAGCCATCCATTCCCCTGAAAAAAGGGGGGGCACTGAAGGCAGGGAGACAATAGATCTGGGTTCGCAAGTCCCACCTTCACAAAGACCAGTGAACTGAAACACACTGACTTGAAAGTTTCACAGCCAGCACAGCAGTTTGAGCTCAAACTGGGATGGTTAAGTTTATTGAGTGGAAAGTTGTCTGCCATTACTGATGCAATCCACCATAACTGAGGTCTTCCACCATTACCAAGGCAGTCTTTCATTACCAAGGCAGTTCTAACCTTGCCTGTGTAAACAGAATCACAAGGAAGTTTACACAGCAGCTGGGCAGAGCCCGTGGCAGCTCAGCAATGCTTCTGCAGGCAAATTGCGACTAGACTCCTTTATTGCTGGGCAGGGCATCTCTGAAAAAAGACAGGGGCACATCAGGAACTTACAAATAAAACCCCACCTTCCCTGGACAGAGCACCTGGGTAAAGGGGTGGTTGTAAGTTCTGCTGCAGCAGACTTAAATGTCCCTGCCCAGCAGCTCTGAAGGGAGCAACAGAGCTTCCAGCACTGCTGGAAGTTGAGCCCTGACAATGGACAAACTGGCTCCTCAAATGTCTTCATGACCCCTGTATATCCAAAGAGATACCTCATAAAGGAGAGCTCTGGCTGATGGTGGGTACCCTTCTAGGATGAAGCTACCAGTGGAAGAAACAGGCACCAACCCTTGTTGTTCTGCAGCCCAAACAGGTGATTCCCAGGCAGGCAGGGTCTCAGGTGGACCTCCATCAGTCCTGCAGCACAGGAGATTGACTGTTAGAAGAAAAACTAAAAAAAAAGAAAGAAAAATTTCAACATCAACAGAAAGGACGTCCACTCAGAGACTCCATCTGAAAGTCACCAACTTTAAAGACCACAGGTAGATAAAACCATGAAGAGGGTTAAAAATCAGTGCATAAAGGATAAAATCACCAAAAACCAGAACCTGTCTCCTCTTCTAAGGGATCACAACTTCTCACTAGCAAGGGAACAAAACTGGATGGAGAATGAGTTTGATGAATTGACAAAAACGTGCTTCAGAAGATGGGTAATAACAAACTTCTCTGAGCTAAAAAAAAGTTCTAACCCAATGAAAAGAACCTAAGAACCTTGAAAAAAGGTTAGATGAAATGCTAACTAGAATAACCAGCCTAGAGAAGACCATAAAGACTTGATGGAGCTGAAAAACACGGCGCAAGAACTTGGCAAAGCATACACAAGTTTCAATAGCTGAATCGAGCATGCAGAAGAAAGGATATCAGAGATTGAAGATCAACTCAATGAAATAAAATGAGAAGGCAAGATTGGAGAAAAAAGAGTGAAAAGAAATGAACAGAACCTCCAAGAAACATGGGATTATGTGAAAATATTTAATCTACGTTTGATCAATGTATCTGAATGTGATGAGGAGAATGAATCCAAGATGAAAAACACTTTCAGAATATTATCCAGGAGAACTTTCCCAACCTAAGAAGGCAGGCCAACGTTCAAATCCATTAAATATAGAGAACACCACAAAGATATTCCTCAAGAGGAGTAACCCCAAGGCACATAATCATCATATTTACTATGGTTGAAATGCAGAAAACAATGCTAAGGGCAGCCAGAGAGAAAGGTCTGGTTACCCATAAAGGGAAGCCCATCAGACTCATAACAGATGTCTTGGCAGAAACCCTAGAAGCGAGAAGAGAGTGGGGACCAATATTCAACATCCTTAAAGGAAAGAATTTTAAACCCAGAATTTTATATCCAGCCAAACTAAGCTTCCTAAGCAAAGGAGAAATAAAATCCTTTATGTACAAGCAATTGCTGAGAGATTTTATCACAACCAGGCCTGCCTTAAAAGAGCTCCTGAAAGAAACACTAAACATGGAAAGGAACAACCAGTACCAGCCACTGCAAAATCATACCAAGTGATAAAGACCATTGACACAAAGAAGAAACTGTGTCAACTAATGGACAAAACAACCAGGTAGTATTACATTGACAGGATCAAATTCACACATAACAATATTAACACTAAATGTAAATGGGCTAAATGCACCAATCAAAAGAAACAGACTGGCAAATTGCGTAAAAAGTCAAGACCCATTGGTGGGATGTATCCAGAAGACCCATTTTATGTGCAAAGATACACATAGACTCAACATAAAGGGATAGAGGAAGACTTACCAAGCAAATGGAGAAAAAAAAAAGCAAGAGTTACAATCCTAGTCTCTGATAAAACTGACTTTAAACCAACAAAGATCAAAAGAGACAAAGAAGGACACTGAATAATGATAAAAAGATCAATGCAACAAGAAGAACTGACTTACCTAAATATATATGCACCCAATACAGGAGCACCGAGATAAATAAAGCAAGTGCTGAACAACCTACAAAGAGGCTTAGACTTTCACACAACAATGGTGAAAGATTTAAACATTCTACTGTCAGTATTAGACAGATCAATGAGACAGAATATTAACAAGGATATCCAGGACTTGAACTCAGATATGGACCAAGAGGACCTAATAGACATCTACAGAACTCTCCACCCTAAATGCACACAATATACATTCTTCTCACACCACATCACAGTTCCTCTAAAGTTGACCTCATTATTGGAAGTAAATCACTCCTCAGCAAATGCAAAAGAATGGAAATCATAACAAACAGTCTCTCAGACCACAGTGCAATCAAATTAGTACTCAGGATTAAGAAACTCACTGAAAACCCCAGAACTACATGAAAACTAAACAACCTCCTCCTGAATGACTACTGGATAAATAATGAAATGAATGCAGAAATAAAGATGTTCTTTGAAACCAATGAGAATGAAGAAAATGTACCAGAATATCTAGGACACGTTTAAAGCAGTGTCTAGAGGGAAATATATAGCACCAAATGCCCATATGGGAAGTGAGGAAATATTTAAAATCAACACTATATCATCACAATTAAAAGGGTCCAGGAGGAGCAAGATCAAGCAAAGTCAAAAGCTAGCAAAAGACAAGAAATAACTAGGATCAGAGCTGAACTGAAGGAGATAGAGACACAAAAACCCTTAAAAAATCAATAAATCCAGGAGCTGGTATTTTAAAAACAGCAACAAAATAGCCCACTAGCCAGACTAATAAAAAAGAAAAGAGAGAAGAATAAAATAGATGCAACTAAAAAAGATAAAGAAAATAACACCACAGATTCCACAGAAATACAAAACACCATCAAAAATTACTACAAACACCTCTATCCACATAAAATAGTAAATCTAGAAGAAATGAATAAATTCCTGGACACTTACACCCTCCTAAAACTAAACCAGGAAGAAGTTGAATCCCTGAATAGACCAATAACAAGGTCTGAAGTTGAAGCAGCAATTAATAACTTACCATCCAAAAAAATTCCAGGTCCAGATGGGTTCACAGTCAAATTCTTCCAGACATACAAAGAGGAGCTTGTACTGTTCCTTCTGAAACTATTCCAAACAACACAAAAACAGGGAATCCTCCCTAACTCATTTTATGAGACCAACATTATCCTGATACCAAAACATGGCAGAGACTCAACTAAAAAAGAAAATTACAGTCCAATATCCATGATGAACATCAATGCAAAAATCTTCAATACAATACTGGCAAACCGAATCCAAGGCACGTCAAAAAGCTTATCCATCACCATCAAGCAGTCTTAAACCCAGGGATGCAAGTCTGGTTCAACATATGCAAATCTGTAAACATAATCCATCACATAAACAGAACCAAAGACAAAAACCATATGAATATCTCAACAGTCCAGAGAAGAACTTTGACAAAATTCAACAGCCTTTTATGCTAAAAATACTCAATAAACTGGGTATCAATGGATCATATCTCAAAATAATAAGAGCTATTTATGACAAACCCATAGCCAATATCATACTGAATGGGCTAAAACTGAAAGATTTCCCTTTGGTTACTGGCATAGAACAAGGGTGCCCTGTCTCACCATTTCTATTCCACATGGTATTTGAAGTTCTATCCAGAGAAATCAGGCAAGAAAAAGAAATAAAAGGTATTCAATTAGGAAAAGAGGAAGTCAAATTATCTCCATATGCAGATGACATGATTGTATATTTAGAAGACCCCATCATCTCAGTCCAAAATCTCCTTAAGATGATAATCAACTTCAGCGAAGTTTCAGGATACAAAATCAATATGCAGAAATCACAAGCATTTCTATACACTAATAGCAGACTAACAGGGAGCCATATCATGAGTGAACTTGCATTCACAATTGCTACAAAGAGAATACAATACCTTGAAATACAACTAACAAAGGTAGCGGAGGACCTCTTCAAAGAGAATTACAAACCACTGCTCAAGGAAATAAAAGAGGACACAAACAGATGGAAAAACAACATTCCATGCTCGTGGTCAGAAAGAATCAGTATCTTGAAAATGGCCATACTGCCCAAAGTAATTTATAGATTCAAGGCTATCCTCATCAAGCTACCATTGACCTTCATCACAGAACTGTAAAGAAAACCGCCTTAAATGTCATATGTAACCAAAACAAAGCCTGCGTAGCAAAGATAATCCTAAGCAAAAAGAGCAAAGCTGGAGGCATCACGCTACCTTACTTCAAACTATACTACCAGGCTACTGTAATCAAGACAGCATGGTACTGTATCTAAATAGAGATTTGGATCAATGGAACAGAACAGAGGCCTCAGAAGTAGTGCCACACATCTACAACCATCTGATCTTTGACAAACCTGACAAAAACAAGCAATGGGGAAAGGATTCCTTTCTTAATGAATGGATTGGGAAAACTGGCTAGCCATGTGCAGAAAGCTGAAACTGGATCCCTTCCTTACACCTCATACAAAAATTAACTCCAGAAGGATTAAAGATTTAAACATAAGAACTAACACCGTAAAAATCCTGGAAGATAACCTAGGCAATACCATTTAGGACATAGGCATGGCAGGGACTTCATGACTAAAACACCAAAAGCAATGTCAACACAAGCCAAAATAGACAAATGGGATCTAATAAAACTTAAAAGCTTCTGCATAGCCAAAAAAACAATCATTACTGTGAACTGGCACCAAACAGAATGGGAAAAAATTTTTGCAAGCTACCCATCTGATGAAGGGCTGAAATCTAGAATCTACAGAGAACTAAAAGAAATATACAAGAAAAAAACAAACAACTCCAAAAAAAGTGGACAAAGGATACGAACAGATACTTTTCAAAAGAAGACATTTATGTGGCCAACAAACATATGAAAAATACTCATCATCACTGGTCTTTAGAGAAAAGCAAATCAAATCCACATTGAGATACCATCTCACACCAGTTAGAATGGTGATCATTAAAAAAATCTGGAGACAACAGATGCTGGAGAGGATGTAGAGAAATTGGAATGCTTTTACACTGTTGGTGAGAGTGTAAATTAGTTCAACCACCACGAAAGTCAGTGTGGCAATTCCTCAAGGATCTAGAAATAGAAATACCATTTGACCCAGAAATCCCATTACTGGGTATATACCCAAAGGATTATAAATCGTTCTATTATAAAGACACATGCACGTGTTTTTCATTGCAGTATTGTTTACAATAGCGAAGACTTGGAATCAACCCAATTGCCTATCAAAGATAGACTAGATAAAGAAAATGTGGTGCATATACACCATGGAATACTATGCAGCCATAAAAAAGGATGAGTTCACGTCCTTTGCAGGGACGTGGATGGATCTGGAAACTATCATTCTCAACAAACTGACACAAGAACAGAAAACCAAACATTGCATGTTCTCATTCATAAATGGGCATTAAACAATGAGAACACATGGACACAGGGAGGGGAATATCACACACTGGGGTCTGTGTGGGTTGCCCAGCTAGGGGAGGGAGAGCAGGGAATGGGAAGATTGGGGAGGGATAAGATTAGGTGAAATACTTAATGTAGGTGATGGGGGGGAGATGGAAGCAGCAAATCACCATGGCATGTATATACCTATGTAACAATCCTGCAAGATCTGCACATGTACCCCAGAACTTAAAGTTAAAAAAAACCTGAAAGGAGAAGATAAATACTTTTTATTATATAGCTAACCACTGGGTAAATTTAAGATTTGTTGAAAAACTTGGTTTTGTTCCTTCTTCTCAAGAGGATAAGCCAGGCTTCTAATTATACCTTGCTCCATAAATGATCTTTGACATCAATGGCTTGTCCTGCATTTGTCACCAGTATTTTAGTCTGCTAGATGTTAAGCTCATTGGAAATAATGTTTATGTCTAAGTTCATCCTCTATCCCCATTCGTCTACCTTCCCCTCCCCCTACCATGCAACAATAGTGCCCTGCACATATTAACAGTTGAATAAGTATTGCTAAAACAATGAATATATTAAACAGTTTGTTAATTGCTCTTAGCGTTTAAATAGAGTGCTGTTAAACTGTAAGCGTTGGGGTACAAATGATTCCATCACTCAGGTACTTAGCATAGTATTCAGTAGATAGTTTTACAGCTCTTTCCCTCTTCCCTCACTCCCACCATTTGAAATTCTTATTGTCTATTATCTCCATCTTTATGTCTATGAGGGCTGTGTGTAGCTCCCATTTATAAGTGAGACCATGGGATGTTATGCTGTCTGTTTCTACCTTAATTTGTAGAATAGGATAATGGTTTCCAGGTGCATTCATGTTGCTGCAAAGGACATGATTTTCTTCTTTTTATAAATAGCTTCATAGTATTTCATGATATGTATGTACCATATTTTCTTTATCCAATTCATCATTGATGGGCACCTACTTTGGTTCTGTTTCTGCTACTGTGAATAACATGGCAATAAACATATGAGTGTGTGTGTCTTGTTAGTATAATGATCTATTTTTCTTTGGATATATAGCCAGTAATGGGATTGCTGGGTCAAATGACAGTTCTGTTTTAAGTTCTTTGAGAAATATCCAAACTGCTTTCCACAGTGACTGAACTAATTTACACTCCCACCAATGGTGTATAAATATTTCCTTTTCTCTGCAGCCTTACTGGAATCTATTTTTTTTTTACTTTTTAGTAATAGCCATTCTGATTGGTGTGAGATGCCACCTCACTGTAGTTTTGATTTGCACTTCTCTGATTATTAGTGATATGGAACATTTTTTGTGTTTGTTGATGGCTCGTATGCCTAATTTTGAGGAGTGTCTCTTCATGTCTTTTGCCTACTTTTTAATCGGGTTATTTGTGTGTGTTTTTTTTTTTTGTTGTTGTTGAAATGTTTAATTTCTTTATAGATTCTGGATATTAGAACTTTGTCAAAATGCAAAATTCACAGTTTCTTCCATTATGTAAGTTTTCTGTTCACTCTGTTGATAATTCCTCTTGCTGTGCAGATCTTTAATTTGATAAGGTCTCACTTGTCAATTTATGTTTTTGTTGCAATTGCTTTTGAGGACTTAGTCACAAATGCTTTCTCAAGACCAATGCCCAGAACGGTAGTTTCTAGATTTTCTTTTATGATTCTTATAATTTGAGGTTTTACATTTAAACCTTTAATCTATTTTGAGCTAATTTTTTTATATGGTAAAAGGTAGGGGACCACTTTTGTTTCCTGCATATGGCTAGCCAGCTATCCCAGAACCAATTATTGAATAAGGAATTCTTTCCTAGTTGCTTATTTTTGTTGATGGTTCCAGGTGTGCAGCTTTATTTCTGGATTTCCAATTCTGTTCCATTAGCTATGTGTCTATTTTCATACTAGTACCATGTTGTTTTGGTTATAGTATAGTTTGAAGTCGGGTAACGTGATGTGACTGGCTTAGATTTTGCTTAGGATGGCTTTGTCTATTAGGGCTCTTTTTTTGTTTTCATATAAATTTTAGAATAATGTTTTCTAATTCCTTGAAAAATGATATTGGTAGTTTGATAAACATAGCACTGTGTAAATTGCCTTAGGCAGTATGGCTATTTCATTAATATTGATTCTTCCCATCCATGAGTATGAAATGATTTTCCATTTGTTTGTGTCATCTATGATTTTTGAGCAATGTTTCATAATTCTCATTGTAGAGATCTTTCATATTCTGGGTTGATGTATTTCTAGGTATTTTAATCTTTTCATGGCTAATGGGAATAAAATTGTATTCTTGATTTGGCTCTCAGTTTGGACATTATTGGTGACTAGGAATGCTACTGAGTTTTGTACATTGTTGTTGTGTTCAGAAATATTGCTGAAGTTGGTTATCAGATCTAGGAGCTTTTGAACAAAGGCTATGGGATTTTCCAGGGAGAAAATTATATTATCTGCACATAGAGAGAGTTTGATTTCCTCTCTTCCTAACTGGAGGCCTTTGATTTCTTTTTCATGCCTGATTACCCTGGCTACAACTTCCAGTACTATGTTGAAAAAGAGTGGTGAGAGTGGGACATCCCTGTCTTGTTCCACTTCTCAAGGAGAAATGCTTCTAGGTTTTACCTGTTAAGTATGACATTGGCTATGCTTTTGTCATAGATGGCTTTTATTATTTTGACACATATTCCTTCAATGCCTAGTTTTTTGAGAAGTTTTAACATAATGACATGTTGAATTTTATTGAAATACTTTTCTGTATCTATTGAAAGACATTATTTTATTTTATTCATTTATTTATTTTTTGAAATGAAGTCTTGCTCTGTCATCAGACTAGAGTGCAGTGGCAGGATCTTGGCTCATTGCAACCTCTGCCTCCTGGGTTCAAGTGATTCTCCTGCCTCAGCCTCCCAAGTAGCTGGAACTACAGGCATGTGGCACCATGCTCAGCTAATTATTGTTTGCATTTTTAATAGAGATGAAGCTTATCCATGATGGTCAAGATGGTCTCAATCTCCTGAACTTGTAATCCACCTGCCTCAGCCTCCCAAAGTGCTGGGATTACAGGTGTGAACCACCATGACTGGTTCATTATTTTAGTTCTCTTTATGTAATCAATAAATATGATTGATCTTCGTGAATTAGCTTTCTGATGTGCTGCTGGATTCAGTTTGCTAGTATATTGTTGAGGAGTTTTGCATCTATATTTATTAGAGATATTGGTGTGAAGTTTTCTTTTTTTTGTTTTATGTCTGCCAGATTTTGGTTTCAGAATGATGCTGGCCTCATAGAATGAGTTAGGGGGAAGCCTTTTCTCATTTATTTTTTAGAATAATTTCAGTAGGATTGGTACCAGCTCTTCTTTATATGTTTCTTATAATTTGTCTGTCAATCCACCTGGTCCAGGATTTTTTCTTGTTCGTAGACTTTTTATTACTTATTCAATTTAAGAACTCATTATTGGTCAGTTCTAGGGTTCAATTTCTTCCTGGTTCAATCTTGAAAGGTTGTATGGTTCAAGAATTTATCTATTTCTTTCATATTTTCTAGTCTGTGTGCATAGAGGTGTTCACAATGCTCTCGAAGGGTTTTTCAACTCCATTATAAAGTTGGGAAAAGAACATGAATGGACACTTCTTAGAAGAAGACATTTATGCTCTTAACAAAGATATAAAAAAAGCTCTACATTACTGATCATTCAATAAATGGAAATCAGAACCACAATGAGATATCATTTCACACCAGTCAGAATGGTGATTATTAAAAAGTTATGAAACAACAGATGCTGGTGAGGCTGTGAAGAAATAGGAATGCTTTTACACTGTTGGAGGGAATATAAATTAGTTCAACCACTGTGGGAGAGAGTGTGGCAATTCCTCAAATATCTAGAAGCAAAAATACCAATTGACTTAGCAATCCCATTACTAGGTATATACTCAAAGAAATACAAATCATTGTATTATAAAGAGACATGCATGCTTATGTTCACTGCAGCACTATTCACAATAGCAAAGACATGGAATCAACTCAAATGCCTATCAATGATAGAAAGGATAAAGAAAATTTCTTTATATACTCAAAGAAATACAAATCATTGTATTATAAAGAGACATGCATGCTTATGTTCACTGCAGCACTATTCACAATAGCAAAGACATGGAATCAACTCAAATGCCTATCAATGATAGACAGGATAAAGAAAATGTGGTATCTGTACACCATGGAATACTATGCAGCCATAAAAAGAATGAGATTATGTTTTGCAGGGACATAGATAAAGCTGGAAGCCATTATCCTCAGCAAACTAACATGGGGATAGAAAACAAAATACCATGTATTTTCACTAATAAGTGGAAGCTGAACAATGAGAACCCATGGACACAGGGAGGAGAACAACACACACTGGGGTCTCTCAGAGGTGGGCTTGTGGGTGAGAGAACATGAGGATAAATAACTAATGCATGCATGGCTTAATTCCTAGGTTTGCTTCACTAGATAGGTGTAGCAAACCACCATGACACGTTTACCTATGTAGCAAACCTGCACATCCTATACATGCATCCTGAAACTTAAATTAAATTAAATTTTAAAAAGACAAAAAAGGGTTTTTATACTACTATGGGGTTGGTAGTAATGTCCATTTGTCATTTCTGATTGTGTTTATTTGGATTCTCTCTCTCTTTCTTTGATTTGTTTAGCAATTGGTCTATCAATCTTATTTATTCTTTCACAGAACAAATATTTGATATGTTTTGTGTGGTTTTTCATGTCTCACTTTCATTCAGTTTAGCTCTGATTTTGATCTTTTTGTTGTTGTTGTTAGCTTTGAATTGGTTTTCCATTGTTCTTCTACATCCTCTATTTGTGATGTTAGGCTGTTAATTTGAGATCTTTCTTTTTGATGTGGGTATTTCACGGTACAATGTTTCCTCTTAACGTTTCTTTTTCTGTGCCCTAGAGATTTTGGTATATTGTACCTTTCTTGTCATTAGTTTTAATAAATGTCTTGATTTCTGCTTTAATTTTATTTTTTACCCAGAAGTCATTCAGGAGCATATTTTTAATTTCTATGTTATCGTATGGTTTTGAGACACCTTCTTAGTATTGATTTATGTTTTTATTGTGATGTGGTCTGAGAGTATGGCTGGTATAATTTTAGTTTTTTGGAATTTATTGAGAATTGTTTTATGGCAAATCATGTGGTCAGTTTTAGAGTATGCATCATGTGCTCATGAGAAGAATGTATATTCTGTGGTTATTGGGTGGAGTGTTCTGTAGGAGTCTGTTAGGTCCGTTTGGTCAAGTGTCAAGTTTACATTTTAAATATCTCTGTTAATTTTCTGCCTCAGTGAAAATTACGTAATGCCTTTTTTTGTCTTTTTCATTACCATTGTTGTTTTGAAGTCTGTTTTGCTCGAAATTAGAATAGCAATCTTCACTCTTTTTGTTTTCCATTTGCTTGGTAGACTTTTTTTTTTTTGAGACAGTATCTCACTCCATCAGCCAAGCTGGAATGCAGTCATGTGATCTTGGCTCACTGCAATCTCCATCTCCCAAGTTCAAGAGATTCTCCTGTCTCAGCCTCTCGAGTAGCTTGGATTACAGGCACATGCCACCATGTTCAGGTAATTTTTGCCTTTTTAGTAGAGATAGGGTTTCACAATTTTGGACAGGCTGGTCTTGAAGACCTCAGGTGATCCACCCACCTTGGCTTCCCAATGTACTGGGATTACAGGTTGTAGCCATTGTGCCTGGCCTTGGTAGACTTTTTTTCCCCCATATTTTTACTTTGAGCCTATGGGTATCATTGTATGTGAGATGAGTTTCTTGAAGACAGCATGCAGTTGGACCTTGCTTCTTTATCCAACTTTCCACTCTGCTTTCATGTGCAGATTTTATCCTGTCATGATGTAGTTAGCTGGTTTTTGTGCAAACTTGATTGTGTAGTTGCTTTCTAGTATTAATGGTTTATGTACATTAAAGTATTTTTTTTTGGTGGCTCATAATAATCTTTCATTTGCAGGTGTAGCACTCCCTTAAGAACCTCTTGTAAGGCAGGTCTGATGGTACAAAGTTTTCTTAGCATTTGCTTGTCTGAAGAGGATCTTATTTCTCCTTCACTTATGAAGCTTAGTTCTGCTGGATATGAAACTCTTGGTTGGAATTTCTTTTCTTTAAGAATGATGAATGTAGGCCCACAATGTCTTATGGCTTGTAGGGTTTCTGCTGTTAGCCTGAGAGGATTCCCTTTGTAAGTGAATTTCTCCTTCTCTCTAGCTGCCTTTAATAGTCTTCCTTTCATATTGACCTTGGAGGATCTGATGGCTATGAGTCTTGGGGGTGATCATCTTGTAGGGCATCCCATAGGGGTTCTTTGTAGTTCGTGAATTTGAATGTTGACCTCTGTAGTAAAATAGGGGAAATTTTTGTAGACTATATCCTCAAGTATGTTTTCTAAGTTGCTTGTTTTTTCACCTTCTTGTTCATGGACACGAATGTGTCACAGATTTGGTCTCTTCACATAATCCCATATTTCTTAGAGCTTCTGTTCTTTTAAAAATTTTTTTTTCTTTATTTTTTGTGTAACTGAGTTGATTCAAGGAACCAATATTTGAGCTTGAGATTCTTTCCTCAGCTAGGTCCATTCCTCTGTTAATACTTCTGATTATACTTTAAAATTCTTGTAGTAAGGTTTTTTTTTCTCTGTCAGTTCAGTTTTGCTCTTTCTTAAAACGATTATTTTATCTTTAAGCTTGTGAATCATTTTATGGGGCTCCCTAGATTCCTTGGATTTAGTTTGTATTTTCCTTTGTATCTTGATAATCTTCATTCTTATCCAGATTCTGAATTCTATGTATATTATTTTAGCCATTTCAGCCTGGTTAACCATTATTGCTTTGAAATTAGTGTGATTGTTAGGAGGTAAGAAGACACTCTTTTTTTTTTTTTTTTTTGCTTGCCACAGTTCTTATGCTGGTTCTTTCTCATCTGTATTAGCTGATAGTCCTTTAAGTTTTAAATTTAATGTTCTTTGGATTTCTTTTGCTTTTATATTCTTTGATTCCCTTGAGAACTTGACTGTTGTATTAGGTGCATAAGTGGACTGGCTTCATTTCTGGAAGATTTCATGGAGCCAATGCTTAGTTCAGTGCTCCTTGGCTGCATGCTTTAACACTGGGGTACTGGTTCCAGGTCCACAGCTTTGTTCTCTGGCTCCTTGAGTTTAAGAACTTGCTGCACAGGAGGACCCAAGGTGTTTCTTTCTGGTCTGGTGGCAACAATATTTAGATGGGGATTGCTCATCAGTGCACTTAATCAGGGCATTGGCAGCAGAGTTCACATTCACATACATGTGTCAAAATAAGTGGTAGTATGGCATGGTGCATGCATGTTGGTGGGTTGTGGGCTGCATGTGGAAGTGAGGCAGTGGCACTCACATGCACATATGTGTGCCAGCAGGAGCAGTGGTGCTGCAGAGGGTACATGCATGCTGATGGTAGCAGTGCAGTGTTATCTGTGCACTTGGACATGCCAGTCACAGCCGTAGTGCAAAAGAGTACATGTGTATCATCAGGGATGTGGTGTCCATGGGCTTGAGGTAGATGTCTCTGCATATGCACACTAATGCTGGTGTGTTGAGGCTTTTTATAATGACTGGATATTAGATTTTATTGAAAGCTTTTCTGCATCTATTGAGATGATTAGTTTTTGTTTTTAATTCTGTTTATGTAGTGAATCATATTGATTTGCATATGTTAAACAAACCTTACATTCTAGTAATAAAGCCTACTTGATTGGGATAAATTAGCATTTTGATGTGCTGCTGGATTCTGTTTATTAGTATTTTATTGAGAATTTTTATATCTTTGTTTTCAGGAATACTTTGGCTCCATGCTCAGCCCCATAAGGATAGACCAAGATGAGCAGGGCTGTACAGGGCTGTACCTCCTATAGGACCCCAGTGGCAGGCACAACTTCTAGCACCAAGGGAGGGTCCAGTGGGCAGCCAGAAGACACCCAAAAGTATGCCAAGCTATGGATATGGGAAATCTTCTTCGTTCCATTTACTCTTTCTGGCAAGGAGAGGGTGGCCTGAAATCCTAATCTAGGAGAATGGGTGATCCAGATGCCTGAAGATATGCATGAGCATGGAGCATAGAGTGCTCTGTTATATCACACTCTTTACAGGGAAGGTTGGGTGGTTCAGTCTGCTGATCCAGGAGAGAGGGTGTTCTCAGTATCTGGAGACCTGCCTGGACATGGAACAGGAGGTCCCCACTTTGACACAGACTCTGCATATGAAGAGTGAGGAAAGCTCAAGCTAATGATTTCAGTGAATGAGTACTCCTCATGCCTGGTGATCTGCCTGGGCATAAACAGAGAGGCCCTCTCTGCACATGAACCTCCACACATGAAGGTTGGGGCATCTCAGGCTGACAATTCAAGTGAGCAGGTACTTTGCATGCCTTGATATCTGCCTGGGCATGGAGCAGACAGGGTCCTACTGTACCAGGATTTCTGCACAGGAAGGGTGGGGTAGGTCTAGCTGCTATTCTATGGCAGTGAGTGCTCTAAATTCTTGGAGATCTGCCTGGGCATGGAGTGGAGAAGGTTTCGCTGTACCATGATCTATGCACAGGAAGGGTGGGCTGGCTCAGGCTGCCAGCCCATGAGAGCAGGCTCTGAAAGCCTGAAGATCCTTCAGAGTGTGAAATGGAGATGACCCTCCTGCACCTGAATTTTTGCACAGCAAAAATGAGGTGACTCAGGCTGCTAGTCTATGTGAGCAGTTGCTCTGGATGCCTGTATTTCTGTTTGGGTATGCAGTTGAGAGTGCCCATTGCACAATAATCTCAGAAGAGTAGCCCAGAGCACCCAGGAATGACACAAACAGAACATTACTGGGTTGCCAAACTGGCTCTGCCTGAAGGACTCATCACCCAGGAGAAAACATGGCTGTAGCAGCTCTCCTGTCTCCCCAGACCTGTGGCAGGGGATAGCGTAACTCCAGTGCCCACTGCTGAAGGACTTTACAATTTTGGCTGTGGAGACCCCCTACTCTGCTCCAGAGAAAGTGCTCCTTATTTATGGCCTAACACTAAAATGCCTGCATGGGCATGCTGCTGAGTCAACAATGATTGATTGACTTACTATGTACCCAGATTAAAAATGGCATCCTGCTCTTGGTCCCAGGTCTGGGAAAATGCCTGATGCTTTTCCTGGTATCTTTCTGCCAGCATCTCCAAACTGACATATTAGCTCCAGGGCTTGGGAGAAACAAAGTGTTCTCTCTTGGCCTTGGTTGTTCAGATATGCAGTGGAAAAGTGAGTCACAGAGGGAAGGCTCTCTGTCCCTCTCACATACCGGGGTTTCACTCACTTTTATAAACTGCATTGCCATTACAGGGGCTTTTCTCTACATTCTCCTCCTGGGATCCGGGGTGTTCTTTATGATTTTGGTAGATTCTCATTTTTCTTATTGAATTAAAGCCCACAGAGTTGATTATTGTGCACTATTTTTTTTATTTCCAAGTGGCTGACGCATACTGACAGCCTCTAATATGCCATTCCCAGAAAAAAACAGGATATACTTTTTGATAGGGAGCAAGAACAGAAAATATCATTTATGAAATGAGAGTTCTAATGTGAAGATTCATGAAAATCTCCCTGGAAGACCTGCAAGTCTTTGCTAAAGCCCAGCCCTGCCTTGTTAGTAGAAAATGACCAATTAATCCTTTATCAAAAAAGCAATAGTTTAATATTATCTAAATCAGACTTTTTGATTCACTTGAAATCTCTCTGGGGGACTTCTTTATGCTCAATTCTGTTACTTCAAGTAAAAGCTAGCTTAGAAACCTTAGTAGAACCAAGAATTTTCTGAGTCTTCAACTATTATTGCTTAGTGTGTCTTATGCCTCTTGTGAGCCCAGTAAAGAATTGGGAATTGTAGGAGACAGAAAAAGGTGTAAGGCTTTGTGTTTGTCCTGGACATGCTTAAGAAAGAGCCACACAGTTACCTCGATATTGCTTTCACCCAAAGTACCACTCATCTTTGTCTGTCCCATTCCTCATTTTCTCATTCCATTCTCATTTTATCCTTGGAGGAGAGATTCAGACTCTCATCACTTCCTGTTCAGATTTCTGCAATAACTTCATAAAAAGGATCTCTGCCTCTAGGCTGCTCTCCTAAAATCTTTGCTTTACACTGTAGCCGGAGGTCTTGTCCTAAAACACAGATGTGGTCATTTCACTCCCTAGTTTACAAATCCTCAGTGGTTATCCATTGCTTATAGGATTAATTTCTAACACTGGGAGTAGCATTCAGTACCTTTCACAGTGTGAACATAAACTACTTCAGGTTCAACTTTCACCATATAAGTGATTCTTCAGACTTACCCAACTACTGTTTAATTCTTACATACTGGTATAATATTTCATATATTTTACTATCTTTCTGAAATGTCCTTCTCTATCATTTGCTACCTGAAAAACTCCTATTTGCCCTTCCTGAAGATTTTTTCAATGTACCTAGGTAAAGTTAAGAGCTCATATTCATAATCAGCTTTGTTCACAAACAGCCAAAATAGCCTTTGTGTTTTAACCTGAAGCCTGTTTGTAAGGTCTCCATCATTGGCAATTCATAAAATTTAAGTCTGAAAGAAACCTTAAAGTAAGCTGATTGAAACCCTCTCATAGTTACTTCTTCACATTTACACTGTTTGTGTATGTGTTAAGTCTTTCTGGGTAAATCAGTTGCAGACTTTCATTCTAACTCTTCTCCACTTTGATCACATTGCCTCTTGTGATGGATCAAAGTTGCTTTCCAGAATTGTGAATGTAGTTATATTCTCCAGTTTTGTGTTTGTCATTGCCTTCTCCTAGAATCTTTTAAAATGCAATAATCTATGAAGAAATATCATCTTACAATTTTCATGATTCAATCCATATATACAATATATATAATATATATATGATAAATATATTTATCAGATCAATTTCTTCTGCAACAGGAAGCATTAGCAGCAGCATGTGAGTGTATAGGATAAAATGGAGATGAAAGACAGGTTGGGCCAACATCCTGATTTTGATCCTGAATAATATCCCACTGAGAATAAAGAGGAATAAATAGGCACAGGAAGATTAGAATTCAACAGGTGAAATGTGGCATTTTCATCAGTTTCTGAATTCTGTTGTCATGAAAATACTCTATAAATTTTGGTACTGTGCTGGTACTAGAAGTATTCAGGCAAGGCCTTTATTTTTTATTTTATTTAAATTTTTGTGTTTAAAAATTTGGGGGTAAATATTAAGTGTATGTATTTGGGGTTACATGAGATATATTGACACAAGCATGCAATGCATGACAATAACATCAGGGTAAATAGTGCATCCATCACCTAAAGCATTTATCCTTTGTGTCTCAAATATTCCAGTTATACTATTTTAATTATTTAGAAATGTATAATTAAATTTTTTGAGATGGAGTCTTGCTCTTTTACCCAGGCTAGAGTGCAGTGCCGTATTCTCAGCTCACTGCACCCTCTGCCTCCTGGTTTCAAGCAATTCTCATGCCTCAGCCACCCAAGCACCAGAGACTATAGGTGTAAGCCACCATGCCTGTCTAATTTTGGTATTTTTAGTAAGGATAGTGTTGTGTCATGTTAGCCAGGAGGGTCTTGAACTCCTGAACTCAAGCAATCCACTGGCCTCAGCCTCCCAAAATTAACCTATTTTTATGATAACTTAAAATATCATTTAAAATTATTAAAATGACTTAAATGTGTTGTGCTGGCAAATAATAGGTCTTATTTATTCTTTCCAACTATTTTCTGTACTCATTAGCCATCCACCCATCCCAACTACTTCTCTACTATCCTTCCTAGCTGCTGGTAACATTCCATCTACTTTCTACCTTCATGAAGTCAGTTGTTTTAATTTTTGGCTCCCACAGATAAATGAGAATATGCTATGTTTGTCTTTCTGTACCTGGTTTATTTCACTTAACATAATAATCTCCAGCTTCATCTACATTGTTGCAAATGACAGGATATCATTCTTTTTCATGCCTGAATACTAATACTACTCCATGGTGTATAAGTATCACATTTTGTCTATCTATATGTGTGTTGATGGACACTTAAGTTGCTTCCAAATCTTGGTTATTGTGAATAGTGCTGCAATAAATGGGAGTGTAGATATCTTTTCAACATATTAATTTTCTTTCTTTTAGGTTTATACTTATAAGTGGGATTGCTAGATGGTGTGGTAGCTCTATTTTTAGTTTTTTGAGGAATCTCCAAACTATTCACCATAGTGGTTGTAGTGATTTACTTCCCGACTAACAGTGAGAAGGGTTCCCCTTTCTCCATAACCTCACCAGAATTTGGTATTGCCTCTCTTCTGGATAAAGCCATTTTAACTGGAGGGAAGTGATATCTTATTGTGATTCTGATTTGCAAATCTTTTTTTAATTGTACTTTAGGTTCTGGGGTACATAAGCAGATCATGCAGGATTGTTGCATAGGAACATACATAGCAAAGTGGTTTGCTGCCTCCATCCTCCCATCACCTATATATGGCATTTCCCCCCACATATGCCTCCCCACCCACTACCGTCCCTCCCTTAGCCCCCCAACTGACCCCAGTGTGTGATACTCCTCTCTCTGTGTACACGTCTTCTCATTGTTTAACAACTGCCTATGAGTGAAAACATGTGGTGTTTGTTTTTCTGTTCTTGTGTCAGTTTGCTGAGAATGATGGTTTCCAGATTCATCCATGTCCCTTAAAAGACACATACTCATCATTATTTATGGCTGCATAGTATTCCATGGTGTATATGTGCCACATTTTTCCTGTCCAGTCTATCATGGATGGGCATTTAGGATGGTTCCAGGTCTTTGCTATTGTAAACACTGCCACAGTGAACATACATGTGCATGTATCTTTATAATAGAATTATTTATAATCCTTTGGGTATATACCAAGGAATGATATTCTTCCTGTCCAGTCTCATGGATGGGCATTTAGGTTGGTTCCAGGTCTTTGCTATTGTAAACACTGCCACAGTGAACATACATGTGCATGTATCTTTATAATAGAATGATTTATAATCCTTTGGATATATACCAAGGAATGATATTGCTGAGTCAAATGGAATTTCTATTTCTAGATCCTTGAGGAATCGCCATACTGTCTTCAACAATGGTTGAATTAATTTACACTCCCACCAACAGTGTAAAAGTTTTCCTGTTTCTCCACATCCTCTCCGGCAGCTGTTGTCTCCAGATTTTTTAATGATTGCCATTCTAACTGGGGTGACATGATATCTCATTGTGGTTTGATTTGCATAACTCTAATAACCAGTTATGACCAGCATTTTTTGTATATTTTGGCCTCATATATGTCTTATTTTGAAAAGTGTCTATTTATATCCTTTGCCCACTTTTAAATGGGATTTTCTTTTCTTGTAAATCTGTTTTAGTTCTTCATAGATTCTGCATATTAGCCCTTTGTCAGGTAGATAGATTGCAAAATTTTCTTCCCATTCTGTTGGTTGCTGGTTCACTCTAATGATGGCTTCTTTCGTGGTGTTGCTTCCAAGGCCTGTGTTCTGTTCCATTGGTCTAGGTCTCTGTTTTGGTACTACTACCATGCTATTTTGATTACTGTAGCTTTGTAGTATAGTTTGAAGTCAGGCAGTGTGATGCCTCCAGCTTTGTTCTTTTTGCTAAGGGTTGTCTTGGTTATGTGGGCTCCATTTTGGTTCCATATGTAGTTTAGAGTAGTTTTTTCTAGTTCTGTGAAGAAGGTCAATGGTAGCTTGATGGGGATAGCATTGAATCTTTAAATTACTTTGGGCAGTATAGACATTTTCATGATATTGATTCTTCCTAACCAAGAGCATGGAATGCTTTTCCATCTGTTTGTGTCCTCTCTTAATTCCTTGAGCAGTGGTTTGTAGTTCTCCTTGAAGAGGTCTTTTACATCCATTGTTAGTTGTATTCCTAGGTATTTTATTCTTTTTGTAGCAATTGTGAATGGGAGTTCACTCATGATTTGGCTCTCTGTTAGTCTGTTATTGGTGTATAAGAATGCTTGTATGTTCTGCCATGTACCCCAAAACCTAAAATGCAATAAAAATTTTAAAAAAAGGAAAAAGAAAAGAATAAAAGAATAAAATCATGTCCTTTGTAGCAACATGGATGGAACAGGAGGCTGTAATCCTAAGTGAATTCGTGCAGAAACAGAAAGCCTAATATCACATGTTCTCATTTATAAGTGGGAGTTTTACACTGAGCACCTACAGATGTAAACATGGGCACAGTAGACACTGAAAACTACTAGAAGTGGAAGGGAGGAGGACATGGGTTGCAAAACTTCCTATTGAGTACTATGCTCACTACCAGAGTGCAATATAACCATGTAACAAACATGTACATGTACTCCCTGTATCTCAAATAAATCTTGAGGAAAAAAATATTTAAAAATTAAAAAAAAGAATGCTTGTGATTTATGCACTTTGATTTTGAATCCTGAGACTTTGCTGAAGTTGCTTATCAGGTTAAGAAGATTTGGGGCTGAGATGATGGGGTCTTCTAAAGGTACAATCATGTTGTCTGCAAATAGAGACGATTTGACTTCCTCCTTTCCTAATCAAATATATTTTATTTTTTTTCCTTGCCTGATTGCTCTGGCTAGAACTCTCTAAACTATATTGAACAGGAGTGGTGAGAGAGGGCATCCTTGTCTAGTGCCAGATTTCAAAGGGAATGCTTCCAGTTTTTTGCCTATTCAGTATGATATTGGCTGTGGGTTTGTTTTAAATAGCTTTTATTATTTTGTGATTCATTTCATTGAGACCTAGTTTATTGAAAGTTTTTAGCATAAAGGGCTGTTGGATTTTGTTGAATGCCTTCTCTGCATCTATTGAAATAATCATATGGTTTTTGTCTTTGGTTCTGTTTATGTGATGGATTAAGTTTACAGACTTGCATATGTTGAACCAGACTTGCATCCTCAGAATGAAGCCTACTGGATCATGATGAGTAAGCTTTTTGATGTGCTGTTGCATTTGGTTTGCCAGTATTTTATTGAGGATTTTTGCATTGATGGTCAACATGGATATTGGCCTGAAGTTTTCTTTTTTAGTTGAGTCTTTGCCAGGTTTTGGTATCAGAGTGATGTTGGTCTCATAAAATGAGTTAGGGAGGATTCCCTCTTTTTGAATTGTTTGGAATAGTTTCTGAAGGAATGGTGCCTACTCCTCTTTGTACGTCTGGTAGAATTTGGCTGTAAACTCGACTTTTTTTGGTTGGTAGGCTATCAATTGCTGTCTCAATTTCAGCACTTGTCATTGGTTTATTCAGTGTTTCAACTTCTTCCTGGTTTAGTCTTGGGAGAGTGCAAGTGTCCAGGAATTTATCTATTTCTTTGTGATTTACTGGTTTGTGTGCATAGGGTTGTTTGTAGTAATCTCTGATGGTAGTTTGTATTCTGTAGAATTGGTGATGATATCCCTTTATCATATTTTATTGCATCTATTTGATTCTTCTCTCTTTTCTTTTCTATTAGTCTGGGTATTTCTCTGTCTATTTTATTGATCTTTTCAAAAGACCAGCTCCTGGAATTGTTGATTTTTTGAAGTTTTTTTTTATGTCTCCATCTCTTTCAGTTCTGCTCTGATCTTATTTACTTCTTGTCTTCTGCTAGCTTTTGAGGTTTTTTTGATCTTGCTCCTCTAGCTCTTTCAATTTTGATGATAGGATGTCGATTTTAGATCTTTTCTTGCTTCTCATCTGGGCAATTATTGCTACAAATTTTCCTCTAGACACTGCTTTAAATGTGTTCTAGAGTTTCTGGTACATTGTGTCTTCATTCTAGTTGGTTTTGAAGAACACTTTTATTTCTGTCTTCATTTCATTGTTTATCCAGTCGACATTCAGGAGCCAGTTGTTCAGTTTCCACGTAGTTGTAAGGTTTTGAATTAGTTTCTTAATCCTGAGTTATAATTAGGTTGCACTGTGGTCTGAGAGACTGTTTGTTATGGTTTCCGTTATTTTGCATTTGCTGAGGAGTGATTTACTTCCAATTATGTGGTCGATTTTAGAGTAAGGGCGATGTGGTGCTGAGAAGAATATATATTCTGTGCATTTGGGGTGGAGAGTTCTGTAGATGTCTATTGGGTCCTCTTGGTCCAGATCTGAGTTCAATTCCTTGATATCCTGGTTGATTTTCTGTCTCATTGATCTGTCTAACATTGACAGTGGAGTGTTAAAGTCTCCCACTATTATTTTGTGAGAGTCTAAATGTCTTTGCAGATCATTAAGTACTTGCTTTATGTACCTGGGTGTTCCTGTATTGGGTGCATATATATTTAGGATAGTTAGCTCTTCTAGTTGCATTGATCCTTTTACCCTTACGTTTGTCTCCTTTGATCTTTGTTGGTTTAATGTCTGTTTTATCAGAGACTAGTATTGTAACCCCTTCTTTTTTTTTTCTTTCCATTTGCTTGATAAATCTTCTTCCATCCCTTTATTTTTAGTCCATGTGTGTCTTTGCACGTGAGATGGGTCTTGTAAATACAGCACACCAATGGTTCTTGAATTTTCATCCAGTTTTCCAGTTTGTATCTTTTGATTGGGGCATTTAGTTTGTTTATGTTTAACATCAACATTGTTATGTGTGAATTTGCTCCTGCCATTTTGTTACTGGTTGAATGTTTTGCCCTTTGGTTGGTGCAGTTTCTTCATTGCATCATTGGTCTTTACTATTTGGTTCTTTTTTTCAGTGGCTGGTACATGTTCCTTTCTGTGTTTCGTGCTTCGTTCAGAAGCTCTGGTAAGCCAGATCTGGTGGTGGCAAAATCTCTCAGCAATTGCTTGTCCATAAAGGACTTTATTTCTCCTTCACTTATGAAGCTTAGTTTGGCTGGACATGTAATTCTGGGTTTAAAGTTCTTTTCTTTAAGGATGTTGAATATTGGCTACCTCTCTCTTCTGGCTTGTAGGATTTCTGCTGAGAGATCTGCTGTGAGTCTGATGGGCTTCACTTTGTGGTTGTCCCTACCCTTCTCTCTGGCTGCCCTCAGCATTTTTTCCTTCATTTCAACTCTGGTGAATCTGACAATTAGTGCCTTGGGGTTGCTCTTCTTGAGGAGTATATTTGTGGTGTTCTCTGTATTTCCTGTATTTGAATGTTGGCCTGCCTTGCTATGTTGGGGAAGTTCTTCTGGATAATATCCTGAAGAGTATTTTCCAGCTTGCATTCATTCTTCCCTTCATCTTCCAGTACACCGATCAAGTGTAGATTAGGTATTTTCACATAATCCCATATTTCTTGGAGGATTTGTTCATTTCCTTTCACTCTTTTTTCTCTTTTCTTGCCTTCTTGTTTTATTTCATTGTGTTGATCTTCAATCTCTGATATCCTTTCTTCTGCTTGGTTGATTAGGCTATTGAAACTTGTGTATGCTTCATAAAGTTCTATTGCTGTGTTTTTCAGCTCCATCAAATCATTTATGTTCTTCTCTAAGCTTGTTATTCTAGTTAGCATTTCATCTAACCCTTTTTCAAGGTTTTTAGTTTCTTTGCATTGGGTTAGAACATGTTCCTTTAGCTCAGAGAAGTTTGTTATTACCCACCTTCTGAAGCCTGCTCCTGTCAGTTTGTCAAATTTCTTCTCCATCCTGCTTTGTTTCCTTGCTGGTGATGAGTTGTGTTCCCTTGGTGGCAGTGAGGAGTTCTGTTTCTGATGGTTTCATCCTTTTTGCCCTGGTTTCTTCCCATCTTCTTGGATTTATTTAGCTTTGATATAAGGTAGCTGCTTGGGTACGAGGCCTTTCTCTTTTTTTGCCTGCAGAGGTGCTGCTGAGCTGCCACCAATTCAGTGGGAGCTGCTGCATAGATTTCCTGTGTCTTGTTTACTCAGGAAGATTAGGCCTGACTCTGCAATGGTGGCTGCCCTTTTTTTTTGCAGAACCTGATCATTTCTGGTGGTGCTCTAACTGATATTTTGGGTGTGATACTCTCAAGCGAGAGGGCTTCAGCCTGCTTGTCTTTGTTGGGGAGGGATCCTCCTAGCTGTGTTGCCTGATTCCCTGCTTTCAGCTCCCTTTCTTTCTGGGGAGGGGCAGGTAGCTCCATCCCATGGGCTTTCTCAGCGTCAGCCAGTGCTTCCACCTATATCTTTGCCAACATCCCCAGCACCATTGGAGTTGCTGCTCAGCCTTCTTCAGTCAGCTTGCATGGACTTTTCAGCCCAGTGAAGATCTCTTGTTCTGTGGGTTGTGGAGGGCTTGGGTGAAGCATAGTATCTGAACCAAAGTCCCGGACAGGGAGAGTCCCTGATCCTTTGGTCAGTTGCATGCACCTCCTGGGTGGAGCAGTGCCCCACCCTGCCTCAATGTGCCCTCTTGGTTTATACCCAGTGTCCAACCAGATCCTCAAAATGAATGTAGTACCTCATTTGGAACTGTGGAGACCACTCGGTTTCTGTGTGTCTCTCGCTGGGAACTGCATTCCTGAGCTGCCTCTATTCGGCCATCTTGGAAACCCCCTCTCTGATTTGCATTTCTATGTTGATCAGTGATGTTGAGCATCTTTTCATATACCTGTTGGCAAGTGATATGTCATCTATTGAGAAATGTCTATTCAGAACTTTTGCCAAATTTCTGATGAAATTATTACGTGATTTCCTATAGAGTTGCATGAACTCATTATATATTCTGGTTATAATTCTGTGGTCAGATGGGTAGTTTACAAATACTTTCTCTATTCGGTGTATTGTCCCTTCACATAGCAGATTGTTTCCTTTAATGTGCAGAAGTTGTGTGGTTTTTCTATGTTGCATAAGTGCTGCAGCTGATTTCCCTCTCAATGCTCTGATAGTGTGGGTTCTTCTCTCCATTTAGTGCTGGCTGTAGATTACGGCTCAGTACTCCTGGTCTGACCACTGAAGCTCTAAGGCAGTCTCAGTGTTTATGTTTCCTTCCTCACTTCAAGAAAGCAAAAGGGACCTTAGTAGTGGTTGTGGCCAAGGGTCTCTTGCTTGTCTCCCAGAGACACGACTCCAGAGAGATACAGCTCAGGAATTTCCCAGTACAATCAGCCCCAGATGGAAGATCTGTGTGGTGGGGCCAAGCTGGTCTTTCCATTCTTTGACAAACAGGTGAAGGAGGCATGGATGAACCTGTGGGAGATGTACTAGCCTCCTCTTTTTGGGTTGACTGAAGGTTGTTGTTGGTGTAGATAAGGCACTTAGGGTCTTTGCTTCTTTATTAGTCTGTAGTTAGCAAGGGAGTTTCACTGAAAAGGCAGTGGCAGAGGGGCTTTCCCTTGCCCCTCAGACCTCTGTCCAGGTAGTTGCAGAGTTGCTACAGCTTGATAGCTCCAACACAGGGTGACTGAAGGCCCAGAGCTGGAGGACCTGCCTGGAGAGGAGATATGGGAACAGACACCCACATAATAGTCTGATTACTTTTCCATAGGGCTGCGGTTGTAGGGTGGTAGTCAGATCCTGTCCTGTCCCTAATTGCCTCGGATTTTTCAGTACCACTTCCCTAGGTGTGGAAGGTTCCCCTGGCTCCACATTGCTCTTGGGTGAGTCATCATCTTTTCTTTCTTTTCTCCATTTCCATGGGTCAAGTTTTTTCCTTGATTAGTCCCAAGTCGTGTACCTAAATGTTTCAGTTAAAGGTGGGTATTTACTTACTCCTTCTGGTTCTCTTTATGACAGCAATGTACATGAGCTGCTTCTAGTTGTCCATGTTGGCCAGCAGTCATTTCCTTTTCAATTTGGATGCCCTTTATTTCTTTCTTTTGTCTCATTGCTCTAGTTGGGACTTCCAGTAATATATTGAATAACAGTGGTATAGGTGGGCATCCTTATTGTGTCCCAGATTTCAAAGGAAAGGCTTTCAGTTTTTCCCCATTCAGTACAATACTAACTGTGACTGTCATATATGGCTTTTATTATGTGGAGGTATGTTCCTTAAATCCCATTTTATGAGTGTTTTTTCACTAAGGAATATTGAATTCCATCAAATTCTTTTTCAGCATCAGTTGAAATAATTATAAAGTTTGGTTCTTTATTCTGTTTCTATGATTTATCACAGTGATTGTTTTGTGTTTATTGAATCATACCTGACTCCCTGGCAGAAATCATACTTGGTTATAATGAATGATCTTTTTAATGTGTTGTTGAATTTGTTTTGCTAGTATTTTGTTGAGAATTTTTGCATCAACATTGATCAGAGATACTAGTCTGTAGTTTTCTTTTTTGATGTGTCTTTGTCTGATTTTTTAAATCAGAGTAATACTGAGCTTGTAGAATAAGTTTGGAAGTGTTCTCTCTTTTTTCATTTTTCAGAATGGTTTGAGAAGGATTGCTATTAATCTTTCTTTCAATGTTTTTAGAATTCAGAAGCCAAACTGTGAGGCTCTAGTCTTTGCTAGAAGACTTTTAAATAGGGCTACAGTTTTCTTACATATAATTGATTTATTCAGGATTTTGATTTCTTCCTGGTTCAATCTTGGTAGGTTTTATTTGTCTTGGAATTTATGCATTCCTTCTAGAGCCTAAATTCTTCTAGAGCTTTTACTTTATTGACAAACAGTTGTTCATAGTAGCCACTAACAATCCTTTGAATTTCTGCAGTATTTGTTTTTAGTGTCTTCTTTTCATTTTTTATTTTTATTTTTTTTAAAATTTTTATTGCATTTTAGGTTTTGGGGTACATGTGCAGAACATGCAAGATAGTTGCATAGGTACACACGTGGCAGTGTGTTTTGCTGCCTTCTGCCCCTTCACCCATATTTGGCATTTCTCCCCATGCCATCCCTCCCCCACTCCCCCCTCGCTGTCCCTCCCCTATTTCCCCAGTACACCTCAGTGTGTAGTACTCCCTTCCCTGTGTCCATGTGTTCTCATTGTTCATCACCCGCCTATAAGTGAGTATATATGGTGTTTCATTTTCTGTTCTTGTGTCAATTTGCTGAGAATGATGTTCTCCAGATTCATCCATGTCCCTATAAAGGACACGAACTCATCATTTTTGATTGCTGCATAATATTCCATGGTGTATATGTGCCACATGATGTCCTGAATGGTATTGCCTAGGTTTTTGTCTAGAGTTTTTAATGGTGTTAGGTCTTATGTTTAAATCTTTAATCCATCTGGAGTTAATTTTTGTATAACTTGCAAGAAAGGGGTCCGATGTCAGCTTTCTGCACATTGCAAGCCAGTTTTCCCAACACCATTTGTTAAACAGGGAATCCTTTCCCCATTGCTTATTTTTGTCAGGTTTGTCAAAGATCAGATGGTTGTAGATGTGTGGCAGCACTTCCAAGGCCTCTGTTCTGTTCCATTGGTCTATATCTCTGTTTTGGTACCAGTACCATGCTCAGGTAGTGTAATGCCTCCAACTGTTTTCTTTCTTTCTTTTCTTTTCTTCTTGCTTAAGATTGTCTTGGCTATGCAGGCTCTTTTTTGGTTCCATATGAAGTTTAATATTTTCATTTTTCAGTTCTGTAAAGAAGGTCAATGGTAGCTTTATTGGGATAGCATTGAATCTGTAAATTACTTTATATAGTATGGCCATTTTCATGATATTGATTCTTCCTAACAATGAGCATTGAATGTTTTTCCATTTGTTTGTGTCCTCTCTGATTTTCTTAAATAGTGGTTTGCAGTTCTCCTTGAAGAGGTCCTTTACATCTTTTGCTAGTTGTATTCCTAGGTATTTTATTCTCTTTGTAGCAATTGTTAATGGGAATTCACTCATGATTTGGCTCTCCGTTAGTCTGTTATTGGTGTACAAAAATGCATGTGATTTCTCTACATTGATTTTGAATCCTGAGACTTTGCTGAAGTTGCTTATCATCTTAAGGAGACTTTGGTTAGGTCTGAGTGGAAGGGGGGAATATGATAATATACCAAAAATATAAGAAGTTGAGAAGAGTCCTTTAGACCGGTACTAGGGTAGAAATTAAGATAAGTGATATAAAATTAAAACGAGGTGGTAGAATATATAATGACAATGTAGAACAGATCTTAGCAAAAAGAAGTAATTAATGATGGTATCATCATTTCCTAGGAGAAGCTAGATAATTTTGGACTTGAAACATAAAGCACAGTATAGCAGTATGTTGGCAATAAACCTAAGGAAATCTAGCTTAGGTGACAGGATGAGTATTTTTTAAGTTAGAACTTCAGGACTCAGGAAGTCTTAGTATATCTGCTCCTCAATCTTTTAGATTTTATGGAAATAACACTGAAGTGACAAAAATGGTAACTATGAGGTGAAGGCTAAAATTATTGGTAGATATTGTCTCTGGGTTGAATTTTTTTTCAGATATTGAGGTACGGAAACTAGCAATGATGATTGTGCAAATATAAGAATAACCACACACTGAGGTCTATTGGAAATAGGGGAGGGTCAGCGGGGAGGGAGCGGGGGAGGGATGGCATGGGGAGAAATGCCAAATATGGGTGAAGGGGCAGAAGGCAGCAAAACACACTGCCACGTGTGTACCTATGCAACTATTTTGCATGTTCTGCACATGTACCCCAAAACCTAAAATGCAATAAAAATTTAAAAAAAAAGAATAACCAAATTTGATATATTCTTTATAATTTACATTCAAGATAATTTCTTTGTCATTAGATTTCAGAAGTTTAATTATAATGTTTGTTGACATGCATTTCTTCAGGTTTTTCTGTTTGGGATTTCCTCTGCTTTAAAAATTCACACATTTATGTCTTCCAATGAATTTGAGATATCTTAAAAGCTACTCTTTCTCTTCTTCTTCTGGGACCTGATTATATGAATGATCTCTTAACATTGTTCTACAAGCCCCCGAAATGCTATTTATTTCCCCCCAGGCTATTTTTTTCTTTTTTCTGTTGATTAAATTCTATTTATATTTTCTCAAATTTAGTGATTCTACCTTCTGACACCTATGCTTGATTATTGAGCCTATTCAGTGAGTTTTAAAAATATTTTCTGTTATTCTGTTTTTTGGTTTCATAATTTTAATTTAATTTTTATTACAATTTTTATTTATTTTTGACTTTTTATGTGTCTTCTTGTATTTCAAGAGAATTTATTATTCTTGTTAAATAATTTTAAAAACCAATTTCTTCAAAATCTTTGTCAGAAGATTCCAACATCTGATTCATTTTGGTGTTGATATCTGTTGATTGTCTTTTCTCATTCAAGTTGTAATTTTTACTTTTCTTGGTATTACAGGTGATTTTTTTATTAAATGCTGGACATTTTATCTATTATGTTGGCTGATTCCATGTCTATATATATAGACATATATAGATTTATATATAAATGTTTACATATCTATTTATATATATATATGTTTATATATATATTTATACATATTATACATTTACATTATATAACAAGATAACTACCTAAAAATAAAAAATATATTTATTTATTTATTTATTTTATTACATTTTAGGTTTGGGGGTACATGTGCAGAACATGAAAGATAGTTGCATAGGTACACACGTGGCAGTGTGATTTGCTGTCTTCTTCCCCTTCACCCAATCTGGCATTTCTCCCCATGCTATCCCTCCCCAGCTCCCACCGCCCACTGTCCCTCCACTATTCACCCCAAGAGACCACAGTATGTAGTGCTTCCCTCACTGTATCCATGTGTTCTCATTGTTCATCACCCGCCTATGAGTGAGAATATGTGCTATTTCATTTTCTGTTCTTGTGTCAGTTTGCTGAGAATGATGTTCTCCAGATTCATCCATGTTCCTATAAAGGACATGAACTCATCATTTTTGATTGCTGCATAATATTCCATGCTGTATATGTGCCACATTTTCCCAGTCCAGTCTATCATGGATGGGCATTTGGGTTGGTTCCAGGTCTTTGCTATTGTAAACAGTGCTGCAATGAACATTCGTGTGCATGTGTCCTTATAGTAGAACGGTTTATAGTCTTTTGGATATACACCCAGTAATGGGATTGCTGGGTCAAATGGAATTTCTATTTCTAGGTCCTTGAGGAATCGCCACACTGTCTTCCACAATGGTTGAACTAATTTACACTCCCATAGTGTAAAAGTGTTCCTATTTCTGCACATCCTCTCCAGCATCTGCTGTCTCCAGATATTTTAATGATCGCTATTCTAACTGGCATGAGAAGGTATCTCAATGGAATTTTGATTTGCATTTCTCTAATGACCAGTGATGATGAGCATTTTTTAAATGTGTTTATTAGCGTCATGTATGTCTTCTTTTGTAAACTGTCTGTTCATATCCTTTGCCCATTTTTGGATGGGCTTGTTTGCTTTTTTCTTGTAAATCTGTTTGAGCTCTTTGTAAATTCTGGATATCAACCCTTTGTCAGATGGGTAAACTGCAAAAATTTTTTCCCATTCTGTTGGCTGCCAATTCACTCTAGTGACTGTTTCTTTTGCTGAGCAGAAGCTGTGGAGTTTGATTAGGTCCCATTTGTCTATTCTGGCTTTTGTTGCCAATGCTTTTGGTGTTTTGGTCATGAAGTGCTTGCTTACTCCTATGTCCTGAATGGTTTGGCCAAGATTTTCTTCTAGGGTTTTAATGGTGCCAGGTATTATGTTTAAGTCTTTAATCCATCTGGAGTTAATTTTAGTGTAAGGTGTCAGGAAGGGGTCCAGTTTCTGCTTTCTGCACATGGCTAGACAGTTTTCCCAACACCATTTATTAAACAGGGAATCCTTTCCCCATTGCTTGTTTTTGTCAGGTTTATCAAAGATTGTATGGTTGTAGATGTGTTGTGTTGCACCGATACCTCTGTTCTTTTCCATTGGTCTGTATCTCTGTTTTAGTACCATTACCAAGCTGTTTTGATTATGGTAGCCTTGTAGTATAGTTTGAAGTCCGGTAGTGTTATGCCTCCCACTGTGTTCTTTTCCTTCGAAATGACTTGGCTATGCAGGCTCTTTTGGTTCCATATGAAGTTCAAGGTGTTTTTCCAGTTCTGTGAAGAAAGTCAGTGGTAGCTTCATGGGTATAGCGTTAAATCTGTAAATTACTTGGTGCCGTATGGCCATTTTCACAATATTGATTCTTTCTAACCATGGACATGGAATGTTTCTCCATCTGTTTGTGTCCTCTTATTTCATTGAGCAGTGGTTTGTAGTTCTCCTTGAAGAGGTCCCTTACGTTCCTTGTAAGTTGTATTCCTAGGTATTTTATTCACTTCGTAGCAATTGTGAATGGCAATTCATTCTTGATTTGGCTCTCTTTCAGTCTGTTATTAGTGTATAGAAATGCTTGTGGTTTTTGCACATTGATTTTATATCCTGGGACTTTGCTGAAGTTGCTTATCAGTTTCAGGAGTTTTTGGGCTGAGATGATGGGGTCTTCTAGATATACTATTATGTCGTCTGCAAATAGAGACAATTTGGCTTCCTCCTTTCCTATTTGAATACCCTTTATTTCTTTTTTTTGCCTCATTGCTCTGGCTAGAACATTCAGTACTATATTTAATAGAAGTGGTGAGAGAGAGCATCCTTGTCTAGTGCCGGATTTCAAAGGGAATGCTTCCAGTTTTTGCCCATTCAGTATGATATTGGCTGTTGGTTTGTCTTAAATAGCGTTTATTATTTTGAGATACGTTCCACCAATGCCAAGTTTATTGAGGGCTTTTTAGTATAAAGCGCTGTTGAGTTTTGTCAAAGGCCTTCTCTGCATCAATTGAGATAATCATGTGGGTTTTGTTTTTGGTTATGTTTATGTGGTGAATTACATTTATATACTTGTGTATGTTGAACCAGCGTTGCATTCCCGGGATTAATCCTACTTGATCATGGTGGATAAGCTTTTTGATGTGCTGTTGCCATCAGCTTGCCAGTATTTTATTGAAGATTTTTGCATCTATGTTCATCATGGATGTTGGCCTGAAGGTTTCTTTTCTTGTTGAGTCTCTGCCGGGGTTTGGTATCAGGATGATGTTGGTCTCATAATATAATTTGGGAAGGATTCCCTCTTTTTGGATTATTTGGAATAGTTTCAGAAGGAATGGTACGAGTTCCTCTTTGTGTGTTTGTTATAATTCGGCTGTGAACCCATCTGGACCTGGGCTTTTTTTGTGTGGTAGGGTCTTAATTGCTGCCTCAACTTCAGACCTTGTTATTGGTCTATTCATAGTTTCGACTTCCTCCTGGTTTAGGCTTGGGAGAACACAGGTGTCCAGGAATTTATCCATTTCTTCCAGGTTTAGTAGTTTATGTGCATAGAGTTTTTTGTAATATTCTCTGATGATGGTTTGAATTCCTGTGAAATCTGTGGTGATTTCCCCTTTATTGCTTTTTATTGCATCTACTTGGTTATTCTCTCTTTTCTTTTTTATCAATCTGGCTAGTGGTCTGTCTATTTTGCTGATCTTTTCAAAAAGCCAGCTCGTTGATTTATTGATTTTTTGAAGTTTTTTTTTTTGTGTCTCTATCTCCTTCATTTCTGCTCTTATCTTAGTTATTTCTTGTCTTCTGCTAGGTTTTGAGTTTTTTTTTTATCTTGCTCCTCTAGCTCTTTCAATTTTGATGATAGGGTGTCAGTTTTCAATCCCTCCACTCTTCTCATAGGGGCACTTATTGCTATTTATTTTTCTCTAGAGACTGTTTTAAATGTGTTCCAGAGATTCTTGTATGTTATGTCCTCATTCTCATTGGTTTTCAAGAACTTCTTTATTTCTGCCTTCATTTAATTGTTTATCCAGTCAACATTCAAGAGCCAGTTGTTCAGTTTCCATGAAGCTGTGCAGTTCTGAGTTATTTTCTAAATTTTGAGTTTTAACTTGATTGAATTGTGGTCTGAGAGGCTGTTTCTTATGATTTCACTTGTTTTGCATTTCCTGAGGAGTGATTTACTTCCAATTATGTGGTCAATTATAGAGTAGGTGTGATGTGGTGCTGAGAATAATGTAAATTCTGTGGATTTGGGGTGGAGAGTTCTGTAAATGTCTATCAGGTTTGCTTGTTCCAGGTCTGAGTTCAAGTCCTGGGTTTCCTTGTTAATTTTCTGTCTGGTTGATCTGTCTAATATTGACAGTGGAGTGTTAAAGTCTTCCACTATTATTGTGTGGGAGTCTAAGTCTTTTTGTAAATCATTAAAAACTTGCCTTATATATCTGGGTGCTCCTGTATTGTGTCCCTATATATTTAGGATTGTTAGTTCTTCTTGTTGTATCTATCCTTTTACCATTACGTAATGTCCTTCTTTGTCTCTTTTGATCTTTGTTGCTTTAAAGTCTATTTTATCAGAGGCGAGAATTGCAACTCCTGCTTATTTTTGCTCTCCATTTGCTTGATAAATCCTTCTCCGTCCATTTATTTTGAGGGTTTGTGTATCCTTGCATGTGAGGTGGGTTTCCTGGATACAGCACACTGATGGGTTTTGGCTGTTTATCCAATTTGGCAGTCTGTGTCTTTTGATTGGTGCATTTAGCCCATTTACATTTAGCGTTAATATTGTTATGTGTGAATTTGTTCCTGCCATTTTGTTGCTAACTGGCTGTTTTTCCCATTGGTTGATGCAGATTCTTCATTTTGTTGATGCTTTATAACATTTGGTATGTTTTGGAATGGCTGGTACTGGTTGTTCCTTTCTATATGTAGTGCCTCTTTCAGGAGCTCTTGTAAAGCAGGCCTGGTGGTGACAAAATCCCTGAGTACTTGCTTGTATGCAAAGGATTTTATTTTTCCTTCACTTTGAAGTTTAGTTTGGCTGGATATGAAATTCTGGGTTGAAAGTTCTTTTCTTTAAGGATGTTGAATATTGGTCCGCACTCTCTTCTGGCTTGTAGGGTTTCTGCTGAGAGATCTGCTGTGAGTCTGATGGCCATCCTTTTGTGGGTGACCCGATCTTTCTCTCTGGCTGCCCTTAGCATTTTCTTCTTCATTTCCACCCTGGTGAATCTGACAATTATGGGCCTTGGGGTTGCTCTTCTTGCGGAATATCTTTTTGGTGTTCTCTGTATTTCCTGGGCTTGAATATTGTCCTGCCTTGCTAGGTTGGGGAAATTTTCCTGGGTAATATCCTCAAGAATATTTTCCAGCTTGGATTCATTCTCTTCGTCACATTCAGGTACACCTATCAAACGCAGAGTAGGTCTCTTCACATAGTCCCACATTTCTTGGGGATGTTGTTCATTCCTTTTTGTGCTTTTTTCTCTAATCTTGCCTTGTCATTTTATTTCATTGAGTCAATCTTCGACTTCTGATGTCCTTTTTTCTGCTTGGTCAATTTGGCTGTTGAAGCTTGTGCATGCTTCACGAAGTTCTCATGTTGTGTTTGTCAGCTCCTTCAGTTCACTCATATGCCTCTCTAAGTTGTCCATTCTTGTTATCATTTCCTCAAATCTTTTTTCAAGGTTCTTAGTTTCTTTGCATTGAGTTAGAACATGTTCTTTTAGCTCACAGAAGTTTCTCATTACCCCCTTCTGAAGTCTGATTCTGTCATTTCATCACACTCATTCTCCATCCAGCTTTGTTCCCTTGCTGGTGAGGAGTTGTGGTCGCTTGTAGGAGGTGAGGTGTTCTGGCTTGGGGTGTTTTCCTCCTTTTTGCACTGGTTTCTTCCTATCTTTGTGGATTTAACCACCTGTCATCTGAGTAGTTGCTGATTTTCTATTGGGTCTTTGAGTGGATTTCCAGATTGTTGATGATGAAGTATTTCTGTTTCTTAGTTTTCTTTCTAACCATCTGTCCCATTTGCTGTAGGACTGCTGAGGTCCACTCCAGGCCCTGCTTGCCTGGGGTACACCTGTAGCAGCTGTGGAACCCTGAGGGGTGCTACCAGTTTCTTCTTCTGCTATTTTTGTCCCTGAATTATGCCTGCCAAAGTCAGTCTGATCAGTCCTTTGTGAGGTGACTCTTTGGATATATGGGGGTTGGGGAGCTTCCTGAGGAGACTGTACTTTGTTCTTGAGGAGAGAGTCTGAACTTTATAGGAGCTCAAGTGCTGAGCTATGAGTTCCGTTGTTCATTCAGGGCTGCTAGGCAGGCATGTTCAAGTCTGCTGCAGCAGTACTCATAAAGCCCCTTTTTTTCCTCAAGTGCTCTGTCCCGGGGAGTTAGGGCTTTCTTTATGAGTATCTGTTGCAGTATCCTGCCCAGCTAGGAGGCAGTCTAATCACTGCCTGCCTATAGTGGCTATGCTGAGCTGCCTTGGACTCCCGCCTGCTGTCATGGGCTTCGCCCTACTGCCATGGGCTCTGCCCTGCTTTCATGGGCTCTGCCCTGCTGTCGTGTGCAATTCCCTGTAGTCCTGTTTATGTGGGTGTGGTTAGAGCTACCGTGGTGATGGTGGCCCGCCTCTGTAGTGGCAGACTCTCTCTGTTATGGCGGGTTGCCTCGGCAATGGCAGGCTGCATCAGCAATGGCAGAGTACCTCTGTATGGGTCGAGTGCCTTGGTAATGGTGGACGCCCCTCCCCCACCAAGCTGCACCCTCCTGGGTTCAGCTATGCATGCCTTGAAACTCTCAAACCCATTTCCAATTGCTGCTTTTTTGTTTTTGTGGGGATGGGGCCAGCCAATCCTGATCACCTGGCTCCCTGCCTCAGAGCCTTTATTTTTTTTAAGTTGAACAGTTGACTCTCTCCCAGGTGTTCCAGTCACCTGGTGAAAGGGCACTGGGATCTGTGTGATTTCCCATGCAGTGACCCACTGTGCTGGCTGGAACAACGTTGCTGCCCAGGAATCTCCTGGCCTGGCTTTCTGTTTAAGTCCCATTTCATCAGATGAATGTGCTAATCTGCCTTCCAAAATCTCCAATTGCTGGTTTAACAGGGCAACCAAACCTGTGTATTTTGTACAGAGTGCCGCTGTGTTGTGGCCCCAGCCCAAACAGCCGCAGCAGCCCCAGAAGCCGTGCTGGCCCAAACAGCCACGGTGGTGGCCCATGGGGCTTCTACACCTGGGAATCTCCTGGTCTGTGGGCAATAAAGATCCGTCTGGAAATGCGGCATCCACTCACCCTCTGCATTTTCACTGGGAGCTGCAATCTTGAGTTGGTCATACAGCACCATCTTCTCCCCCCAATTATCCACAGTTATTTATTTATTTATATATATATTTAGATAACTACCTGCTAAAACATAAAATATTTAGATATATATTATATATGTATATATATTATATATATTATATATGTATATATGTATATATATTATATATATTATATATGTATATATATTATATATGCATATATATTGTATATGTATATATATTATATATACTTATATATTATATATATTTTTTATTTTAGCAGGTAGTTAGCTTGTTTAGATTTAACACACAGGTTCTACTTGCCTACTTTTTTAAGCTGTAATTTTAATGGAAGTCTAATTTCCTGAACATTTCCAGGCCTATTCTGATCTGCTTGGTTTATCTTGTACAACTGTTTCTCCCACTGGTCTCAGCTAGTGCTGCTTGCAGTGGCAGGTCTATCTACTGCTTCTAAATGGGATCATAAAATTTTTGAACTATGAGGATAAAAAGTTCTTTCTACTCTGGTTCTTGTGTTTGGATCCTTTTGTCAGTACCGCCCAGGCACTCAGTTCCACTTGGTGATGGTGGGGAGGAACTTCAGACCCTTCAGAGAAGGCAACATTCCCTAGCCACTTGTTATCAGTGGGGAGATTAATCCTCTTTGCCTGTTATGCTGATATTGCTTGGTGTTACAGGTAGGATTCTACATAATCTGGGAAATAAATTAACCTATCTGCACCACATTCTGGTGTTAATTTGGGAGTAAGAAAATGCCATGTGCCAGGGTTTCTTTCATTTATTGAGTGGTGTGATGCAAGGCACCCTGCTACTGTGTTTTTCCTGCAACCCTGTGGTTCCTTAACATGTTCTATTTTTGAGAATCCAAGATAGCTGAATAGGAACAGCTCCAGAGTGCAGTTCCCAGTGAGAACAGTGCAGACAGTGAGTGAAAACCGCATTTCCAAACAAGTTTTCACTGCTCCCAGACCAGGAGATACCTGGGCCAAAAAGTGCCACGAGTTTTTAGTGCAGCAGTTTCAGCCATGTTGGGTCAGTGCACAGAAACCCACAGAAGTCTTGGCAGCCATTTTGACTGGTACCTGGAATGCCTGGGTGACACAGCTGCCCATTCAACTGAAAGAAAGGGGGCTGAGACAGGGAGCCATATGATATGGCTCAACAGGTACCACACTCAGAAAACAAGCAATCTGAAATGCTCTGGATTGAGAGATTAGCAGCAAATGCAGCTGGACCCAGGATGGTCCAGCACATTGTGGGGAAGGGCATCCTCCACTAGTGAGGCAGTCTGCCACTACTGAGGCAGTACACACAGCAGTTAGGCAGAGCCTGTGGCAGTCAAGCAATGCTTCTGCTGTCAGACTGTGATTAGACTACTTCATGTGGGGCAGGGCATCTATGAAAAGAGGTAGAAGCACAACAGGAACTTGTAAATATAGCCAACCTTCCTAGGACAGAGCACCTGGGAAAATAGGTGGTTATGAATTCAGCTGCAGCAGACTTAATGGTACCTGCTCAGCTGCTCTGCATGGAACAATAGAGCTCCCAGCACAACACTTGAGCTCCTATAAGGGGCAAACTATCTCCTCAAGCAACTCTCTGACCCCTGTATAGTCTAAGACACACCCAATAAAGGAGAGCTCAGGAGACATCTGGTGGATACCCTACTGGGACAAGGATAGCAGAGTAACAAACCAGTGGCAACTCTTGCTGTTCTGCAGCCCTGGTGGGTGATCCCCAGGTGAGTGAGGTCTGGAGTGTACCTCCAGTGGTCCTGCAGCAGAGTGGCCTGACTGTTAGAAGAAAAACTAAGAAACAGAAAGAAATAGCTTCAACATCAACAAAAAGGACATCCACTCAGAGATCCCATCTGAAAGTCACAAACTACAAAGACTACAGGTAGATAAAGCCACTAAGATGGGAAGAAACCAGCACAAAAAGGATAAGAAGACCAAAATCCAGAATGCCTCTCCTCCTCCAAGGGATCACAACTCCTCATCAGTTAGGGATCAAAGGCAGATGGAGAGTATCAGATGAATTGACAGAAACAGGCTTCAGAAGGTGGGTAATAACAAACTTCTTAGAGCTAAAAGAACATTTTCTAACCCAATGCAAAGAAACTAAGAACCTATAAAAAAAGGTTAGATGAGATGCTAACTAGAATAAACAGCTTAGAGAAGAATATAAACAACTTGATGAAACTGAAAAATACAGCACAAGAACTTCAAAAAGCATACACAAGCTTCACTAACTGAACTGATCAATCAGAAGAAAGGATATCAGAGATGTAAGATTAACTCAATTATATAAAATGAGAAGGCAAGAATGGAAAAAAGAGAGTGAATAGAAATGAACAAAACCTCCAAGAAATATGTGAAAAGACTTAATCTACATTTGATAGGTGTACTCGAATGTGATGGAGAGAATGAAACCAAGCTGGAAAACACTCTTTAGGATATTATCCAGGAGAACTCCAACCTAGCAAGGCAGGCCATCATTTGAGTCCAGGAAATACAGAGAACACCACAAAGATATTCCTCAAGAAGAGCACCAAGTCACATAATCATCAGATTCACCAGGGTTGAAATGCAGGAAAAAATTCTAAGGAAATACAGGGAGAAAGGTTGGGTTACCCACAAAGGGAAGCTCATGAAACTCACAGCGGATCTCTCTGCAGAAACCTCTCCAGGCCAGAAGAGAGTGGGGCCCAATATTCAACATTCTTAAAGAAAAGAACTTTCAAGCTAGAATTTTATATCCAGCCAAACTAAGCTTCATAAGTGAAGTAGAAAGAAAATCCTTTATGAATAAGCCATTGCTTGAGAGATGTTGTCACCACCAGGCCTGCCTTACAAGAGCTCCTGAAAAAAGCACTAAACAAGCACTAAACAAGGAAAGGAACAACCAGTCCCAGCCACTCCAAAAATATACAAAATGGTAAAGACCACAGACACAATGAAGAAAATGTGTTAATTAACAGGCAAAACATCCAGCTAATATCAAAATGGCAGAATCAAATTAACACATAATATTAACTTTAAATGAAAGTGGACTAAATGCTCCAATAAAATAACACAGACTGGCAAATTGGATAAAAAGTCAAAACCCATCTGTGTGCTGTATTCAGAAAACGCATCTCACGTGCAAGGACACACATAGGCTTAAAATAAAGGGACAGAGGAAGATTTATTAAGCAAAAGGAGAGCAAAAAAATAGCAGGAGTTGCTATCCTAGTCTCTCATAAAATGGACTTTAAACCAACAAAGATCAAAAGAGACAAAGAAGGTCATTACATAATCAATGTATCAAGAAGTGCTAACAATCCTAATTATATATGCACCCAATACAGGGGCACGCAGGTACATAAAGCAACCTACAAAGAGACTTAGACTCCTACACAATAATAGTGGGAGACTTTAACACTCCACTGTCAATATTAGACAGATCAACAAGACAGAAAGTTAACAAGGATATCCAGCACTTGAACTCAGATCTGGACCAAGCAGACCTAATAGACATCTATGGAACTCTCCAACCCCAAACCACAGAATATACATTCTTCTCAGCACTGCATGGCACCTACTCTAAAATTGACCACAAAATTGGAAGTAAATCACTCCTCAGCAATGCAAAAGAATGGAAATCATAACAACAGTTTCTCAGACCACAGTGCAATCAAATTAGAACTCAGAGTTAAGAAACTAACTAAGAACCACACAACTTCATGGAAACTGAACAACTGGCTTTTGAATGTCGACTGGATAAACAATGAAACAAAGGCAGAAATAAAGATGTTCTTTGAAACCAATGAGAACGATGACACAATGTACCAGAATCTCTGGGACACATTTAAAGCAGTGTCTAGAGGGAAATTTGTAGCAATAAATACCCACCGGAGAAGTGAGGAAACATCTAAAATTGACAACCCATTGTCAAAATTGAAAGAGCTAGAGGAGCAAAATAAAAAAAAAACTCAAAAGCTAGCTGAAGACAAGAAATAACTAAGATCAGTAATAGCCTACCAACCAAAAAATGTCCAGGTCCAGACGAGTTCACAACTGAATTCCAGCAGACATACAAAGAGTAGCTGGTACCATTCTTTCTGAAACCATTTGAAAAATACGAAAATAGCGAATCCTTCCCAAATCATTTTATGAGACCAACATGATACTGATACCAAAATCTGGAAGAAACTCAATGAAAAAAGAAAATTTCAGGCCAATATCCATGATGACCACTGATGCAAAAAACTTTAATAACATACTGGCAAACCGATTGCAACAGCACATCAAAAAGCGTATCCATCACAATCAAGTAAGCTTCATCTCAGAGATGCAAGGCTGGTTCAACATACACAAGTCTATAAAAGTAATCCACCACATAAACAGAACCAAAGACAAAAGCCACATGACTATCTCAATAGAGGCTGAGAAGGCTTTTGACAAAATTCAACAGTGCTTTATGCTAAAAACTCTCAATAAACTAGGTATCAAAGGAACATATCTCAAAATAATAAAAGCTATTTACAACAAAACTACAGCCAATATCATACTGAGTGGGCAAAAACTGGAAGCATTCCCTTTGAAATCCAGCACTAGACAAGGAGGCCTTCTCTCACCACTCGTATTCAATACAGTATTGGAAGTTCTAGCCAGAGCAATTAGTCAAGAAAAAAAATTAATCCTATTCAATTAGGAAAAGAGAAAGCCAAATTGTCTCTATTTGCAGAAGACATGATTGTATGTTTAAAAGACCCTATCATCTCAGCTGAAAATCTCCTTAATCTGATGAGCAACTTCAGCTGTCTCAGGATACAAAATCAATGTGGAGAAATCACAAGCATTTCTATATGCCAATAACAGACAAACCGATAGCCAAATCATGAACAAATTCCCATTCACAATTGCTACAAAAAGAATACAATTCCTAGGGATACAACTAACAAAGGATGTAAAGGATCTCTTCAAGGTTAATTACAAACCACTGCTCAAGGAAATAAGAGAGGACACAAACAAATGGGAAAACATTCCATGCTTATGGTTAGGAAGAATCAATATTGTGGAAATGGCCATACTACCCAAAGTGATTTATAAATTCAATGCTATCCCCATGAAGCTACCAATGACCTTCTTCACAGAACTGGAAAAAACCACCTTAAACTTTATATGGAACCAAAATAGAGCCCACATAGCCAAGGCAATCCTAAGCAAAAAGAACAAAGCTGAGGCATCACGCTACTTGGTTTCAAACTATACTACAAAGCTACAGTAATCAAAACAGCATGTACCAAAACAGAAGTGTCGAACAATGGAGCAGAATAGAGGCCTTAGTGGCAATGCCACACATCTACAACCATCAGAAATTTGAAAAACCTGACAAAAACAAGCAATTGGGAAAGCATTCCCTGTTTAATAAGTGGTGTTAGGAAAACTGGCTAGCAGTGTGTAGAAAGCAGAAACTGAACACCCTCTTGACACCTTACACTAAAGTTAACTCCAGATAAATTAAAGACTTAAACATAAGGCCGAACACCATCTCTTTTGGTTCTCCTAACTGGACTTGGTCTGCAACTGTGCATCTTTTCTTTTCTTTTTCTTTTTTGGTTTTCAGACAGCATAGTATAGGATTCCACCTTGACTTGTCTTTGTCAGTCATAAAGTATGGTGTCCAGCAATAAAAACAATAATTTCAAATATAGTCTTAACAACTCAGATTAGAGTGGAACAATCATCTCCCTCATTCCGAGTATTATGCTTCTGTTAATGCAACCTACTTTTCTTGACAACCTGCTGACTCATCCTGAACTTAGAATAAACTAACTGGACCTTAGCCTGTAAAAGCTGTACTATTGCAAAGTTGTAACTTTCCAGTTCTATCTTGGTACTGTCTTTTTTTAAAAAAACTACATGTAGTGTCTATCTCTATCTATATATCTCAATTTCTGTCTGTATCTCTAATGCTCCAAGCACTTGGAAACTGTGTGGAAATTTTTGACACAAATATTGAGCTCCAAGACACAAAGCAGTTTCTTGGTCTGTCTCTCTGACAGGCAATTAGTGAAGAGGTTTTTAAAAAAGTTAGTCATTGATCTTTTTTTTCCTCTTTGCCATACCTAACTCTTCACTTTTAACCTTCAAATTTACTGTCGGTGCAATAAAGATAGTGGTTGGAATCCCCTACCTTTAGTTTATCTGCACCTGTTTGCCATGAGCCTTCAGCTTTGTTCCTTGCTGAGCCCGCTCAAAACCATGAAAGAGTTTGCTGTAATTAACTTTTTGGCCAAGAATAACAGAGACAGTTATTCCAGATAAGGCCAGAGACTAATGAGAGCTTTGGCTCCAGGATGTGAGTAAATTACCTAAGGAGTCATCAGAGATAAGCATCCTGGAGCCACCCCTTTCCAAGTTTTACTAGAGGCTCACTCCATCTCAGAGGTCATCAGAAGGATGAGTCAAGGGGAACTAATACAGCATGATTAAGTATTTCTGAACTCCAAACCTAAGCCCAGGGAGACAGACCATCTAAAGGAAATTGGGTTTTGTTGGCATTGAAGAAAGAGGTGGGTTTTATCAGAGAAAAAACTTCTTGGTTATGGAATAAGTAAGGGAGGACAAAAACTTCTATAAGCCTTTAGAGATAGTATAGCATTTGTACATTTGATAGGTATATATGTTTTTCTAACGCTCTATGACTAAATGGCACTGGGATGGAAAATATACATCTGAGAATTTTGTGACAGATGGACCAACTCCATTGTGACTTCTCTGGTGGAATACATCGTAGAAGTCAGATTCTTTTCTGCAAACCTGTCATTATATTATTTGGGTCAGGATGGAAGAATTACATATTATGTTGTCTTCCATTTGTCTCTCCGTTCTTGAAATAGATGTATACCCTCTGTTCTTGCACTATTCACTTTCTTCCATCCTCTCCTCAATATTCACATTTGTTCCCTCATTTATCCCATGTGAAATGAGACAGGTCTGACTGATGTGTTCCTTTAAGATAGTGTCTTTCACCGGGCGCAGTAGCTCACGCCTATAATCCCAGCACGTTGGGAAGCCGAGGTGGGTGGATCACGAAGTCAAGAGATCGAGACCATCCTGTTCAACAGGGTGAAACCCCGTCTCTACTAAAAATACAAAAAGTTAGCTGGGCGTGGTGGCACATGCCTGTAGTCCCAGCTACTCAGGAGGCTGAGGCAGAATAATTGCTTGAACCTAGGAGGCGGAGGTTGCAGTGAGCCAAGATCGTGCCATTGCACTCCAGCCTGGGCAACAAAAAAGAAACTCCGTCTCAAAAAAAAAAAAAAAAAGACAGTATATTTCGCAGAAACCTTATCATAGAAGTTACTAACCAGGTAGCCTCTCTGTCCCATTTGCTGGCAGAGTTATTGAAGTTTCCAGCATTACTATCCACTTGAGACTGTAGCCTTCAAGGCAGAATTGGGAAGCAGCTTTTTTTTTTTTTTTTTTTTTTTTTAGCAGAAATACTGCTGACATCCTAGGCATTAGGAAACACATTGCTGAGAAACTGAGGTGGGAAATTGAGGTTGGAAATCATCAGAAGAGAAAGGGATATGTTCTTATGTTTTAAAACGATTGCAAAGACTCAGTTTTCCCAAAAGGTACATTGTATTTCTTCTTGGATTGCTAAATTGTGGGGATGGTAGTGGGAGGTGGAAGTAGGATGAGTAACACTTTTGGAGCATAAAACTCAAAAGCTCAGTGGAAATGCTACATTTTTTCCATTTTATATCTAGTTGAGACTATATTTAAGAGACCAGAAAATTTAAATTACCCCAAGGAACTCCCCCTAGAACATTTCAAATTGTACTACCTTATTAGGGAATTTAATAAAAATCCAAGCTTAGTCTCTCCATCTCTCATTTATGAAAAAATTGGGCTTTGCTTTTTCTTTTTATGGTGGGGTACATTTCTCTGAACTTAAAGGGAAATATAGAGTACTCAGTTAGACTCCTATTGGTTTTCTTGCTTTTTGCTTACTGCCTTTCATCTTAGGTTAGTGGCGACATCCTGTGAATACTGTGTAATAACCTAAAAATAATGTGGAAACCAGAATAAAGTGATTAAGAGTCTAAATTCCCAAAATAAATTGAGTTCAAACGTTGGCTCAGCAACTCACTACCTTCATAATTACAGTTGTCATTTAATCTCCTTATACCTTACTTTCCTCATCTATAGAGATAATAACACCTATCTGTTAGAATTATGGTATAGTTAAATAAATCTCTACTCCCCTCTCTCTGTATGTAATATATATTATATATATAATCTTATATCAGTGATAAAATACTATATGTCAGTGATACTATAGTCTTCATGTATGTGTATATATATATATATATATTTATAAAAATCTTAGATCAGTGACAGTACACATGACTGTAGTCATCAAAATTGGATGCAGCTTTGCTTGGAGATAGGAAATGGATAATGTGACTTTTTGCAACCCCTTCCAAATTAGGAATTATAGGTCTTTTAGAAAAATTTGGGCTTTTATATCCAATAGTGCTTCTAGATATTTATTTAATAAGAATTATTCAGTAATGATTCATATGTGAATGCCTTAAGTATTTTGACACTATCCACTTCAGGGCCTGCAGCATCGTAAGTTATGTGCTTGCTGAGATGATAAGTGAATTACTGAATGTTATATACTATAGATTCTATTAGCTATAAGGGCTTACAAAAATCTCTTTTAAGTGCCAGGATATTCTGATGTTAGTGAGGAAACATAATACGAGAAGTACCATGTGGTATAACGTAACAACACCCAACTAGGAAGAATAAACTCTAGGTTTCAGTTTCAGCTCTGCTGTCTTAGTCAAGTTACTGCATCTCTTAGGTCCTCATTACTCTAGTCTGTAAAATGAGGCTGTTAGTACTTTAAATACACTCCTAGAAATAATGTCTTCTTATTCTTGTGGGCAGGCTAGGTCCTCCTAATTCCTTTTTACAGATGGGGAATTTTTTAGGCCAGTCTGTGTACAGCAAAGTGTGTGTAAATTCATGGTAGATGGATTAGACCAGCTGTATCAAGATCTGGAAGTTCAGACAGTTATTATTAGCAGCAGAATAAGACTAAGTGTCTCAAATATAAAGATCAGATTTTTACAGGCCTGGTGGTAAAAAAAAAAAAAACTTAAAATTGTCTTGCAAACATAAAAAAATTATAAATATTGCCCAAATTTAACAGATTCTGGAAACCTGGTGAATTCTTTATTTATCTATTTTAGGTACAAGTCCTTTGTCATATATATAGTTTGCAAATAATTTTTTCAGATATAGGGATCTTGGCTGTGTTAGTCTGCCAGGGCTACCATAAAAAAAATACCACAGACTGAGTGGCTTAAACAACAGAAATATATTTTCTCACAGTTCTGAAGGCTGGAAGTCCATGATCAAGGTGCCAGCAGGGTTTGTTTTCCCCAAGGCCTCTCCTTGGCTTGCAGATTGCCATTTTCTCACTGTGCCCACACATGGTCTTTTCTCTGTATGTGCATACTCCTGGTGTTTGTCTCTCTTCTAAGGACAGCAGTACTGTTTGGATAGGGCCCCCAGTGACCCATTTAACTTTAATAATCTTCTTAAAGACACTATTATTAAATACATTCACATTGGTGTTAGGGCTTCAACATATAAATTTTATGAGATACAATTAATTCCAAACGTTTCTGCCCTCTGTGCCCCCAAAATTTATGTCTTTTTTACATGTAAAATATATTTACCCTATTCCAACATCCCTAAAAGTCTTAAGTTATTCCAGCATCAATTCTAAGCCCCAAATCTCATCTACATATCATCTAAATCAGGTATAGTTGAAATTCAAGGTATGATTTATGCTAAGGCAGACTGTTTCTCCAGCTGTGAACCTGTGAAACCAGACAAGTTATATGCTTCCAAAATACAATGGTGGACAAATACAAAATAGACATTTCAATTGCCAAAGAAAGAGATAAAAAAAAAAAAACACCGAAAAACAGAAAGAAAGAAATGTTGGTCCCAAGAAAGTCTAATACCTAGCAAGGTGAATTTTATTTAAGTCTCAAGAAAAATTCTCTTTAGCTTGATGCTCTGCCTTCTGGGCCCTTTAGGGTGGCAGTGTTTCCTTTTCATTAGGAAGGCAGCCTGATTCTCTGAAACTGAGGAGGTGGCCCCACCCTCTGAGGATGAGACACCCTTGACTCCTGGAATTGTGCTCTGTGGGCCCATGGAGAAAGTGGCAGCCCTACTAATCTCTGGATCACCTTTGGAGTCATTTTTCTGTTTTCTTGAAGAATAATGAATATTTACAGCTCAATACCTATATTGTTCTATTCTGTAGAATTTGAGCAGTCTAACAGCTTTCCTTCATTTTGTTCTGCCTCTGTTTCCTTTAGCAGTGTTTCTGCTAGTATTACCCCATAATCTCTTTATGAAGTGATAATTCAGCCACACCCTCGGTATTCTTTCCAGAATATAATCTCTCACTTCTTGTAATATAAATTGACTGAGAATTTTTCAAGTCTTTAAGTTCTGTCCCTTCTTCCTTAACCATTTCTTCTTCAATTCATTTCTCACCTCTTGCATCTTACTATAATTAGTAAGGATATTATATCAGGCCATAACTTCAACACTTGGTTTAGAAATCTCCTCAGTTAAATATTTAAGGTCATCTGTCATGAATCCTACCTTCCACAAAACACTAGCAGACAATGCAGCTAAGTTTTCTGACACTTTATAGTAAAGGTTACCTTTCCTTCAGTGTCCAACATCATGTTTCTAATTTCCATATGTGACCTCACCAGAATAATTTTCAATGTTCATGTTCCTACTAACAATTTCTCCATGACAATATAGGCTTTTACTAATACAAGCCTCTAAACTCTTTCATCTTCTTCTCATTACCCAATTCCAAAGCTATTTCTACATTTTTAGTATTTGTTACAGCAGTACACAACTTATGGTACCTTAATCTGTATTAGTCTGGGTTGCCATAACAAAACACCATAACAACCTTAAACATATTCTGTTGTTTAAGATTGTTATAGCATTTTGTTATGGCAGCCAAAGCAGACTAATGAAGACATTTAGCATCAGAATGTTTATTCTTTTTAGAATTTTAATCTTTTTATTCATATTCTCATTTTGTTCATATATGGTTTATTTCTGTGCCTCAAACAACAGAAATGTATTATTTTCACAGTTCCAAAGGCAGGAATTCCAAGATCAAGATGCCAGCAAGTTTGGTTTCCCCTGAAGCCTTCCTTCTTGGATACCAAATGGCCATCCTAGTTCTGTGTTCTCACATGGCCTTTTCTTTGTGCATGCACACTCCTGGTATTTCTCCCCTTATTATGAGAACATCAGTCCTATTGTATTAGCACCATGATCATCTCATTTAAACATAATTACCTTCTTAAAGGCCTTATATCACTAAATAAAGTAACGTCAGGGGTTAGGGTTTCAACATATAAATTTTAGAAGAACACAATCCATTCCATAATACTGCTTTAAATCTGCCCCCCCACCAGCTCTTTAAACATATAATCCAACTGCCTTGTGGACTCCAGTTTCGGATGAGAAATAAACTGTTAATCTTATTTTGTATCCCATGTATGTGAAGAATTACTTCTCTCCTGATATTTTCAAGATTCTTCTTTAGCTTTTAACAATTTGACTATAATGTGTCTTATTGTAGATCTCCATTTGAATTTTTCCTTCTTGGAGTTTTGGAGCTTCTTGAATGTGTTGATTCATATCTTTCATCAAATTTGGAATTTTTTGTCTATGACTGCTATCATTTTTTTCAAATAATCTTTCTGCATTGTTCTCTCTTCTCCTTTAACTATTGATATAATACATATGTTGGTCTGCTTGATAGTCTCCCACAAGTTCCTTAGGCTCTGTTAACTTTACTTCATTTATTTTTCCTTTCTGCTCTTCAGAATCAATAATTTTGTTTTCTCTTCAAACTTAATAATATTTATCTTCTTATTAAAATCTTCTGTGGGTTCTTTCTAGTAATTATTTAAATTCTGTCATTGTACATTTAGCTTCAGAATGTCTACTTGGTTCCTTTTTACAATTTCAGGGTTTTATAAATTTATATTCACACTTTGTTTATATAGGACATTCTGGTTTACTTTAGTTATTTGTCCCTGATTTTTCCTTTATCCTTTGAGTATACTGAAGACAATTAATTGAGTCTTTTCCTAGTAAGTTCAATGCTTGGGCTCCTTCAGGAACAGTTTCTTTGAATTATTTTTTTCCTTTGATTGGGACATACTTTCCTGTTTCTCTGCATGCTTTCTGTTCCTTTGTTGAGTATGGGGTATTCAAATATCATGATGTGGTAACTCTGGAATTCAGATTTTTCCTTTTCCATAGGGTGTGTGGCTTTTGGTTGTTGAAAACGTAGCTTGTATTCAACGTGCATTGTGACTGAGTTTTCCTTGAACTTCAGTAGCATAGGAAAAGAAACCAAAACAAAAAACCAAACCAAAACAAAAAAAACACCTTTCACAGTATTTGCAGGTTGACTTTATTCCAGGCACTCCTTTTATACTCAGTCAGGCCATTTATAATTTTGCTTCAGCCTTCACTTCCTTACTTCCTTGAGTATACAGATAAGCCAGAGGTGAAAGGTTAGGGATTTTTGAGATTTTTTCTGAGCATGTTTCCTATCGTAGGTGAGTATGTGGGTTTCTAAATTTCTTAGTATAACATAAGTGTTTTTTTAACACCTTAATTACCCAAAAAAACTTTCTGCATGGCTTTTATTCCCAGCTATGGCTGGCATATTGTTTTCCTCATCAGTAATCTTTTGCTTCATGATTTTCTTGGTTTTTCAATTGCCTTACAATGTTTTTGCGCATGCCTGCCCTTTTTCTGCCCCAAGTGCATTCCAAGTTAGGTGACACAGAGTCAGTTGCATTGTGTATTCCTCTAGGCAGTTTAGGATAGAGCAACAATTATTTGTGAGTAAGGTCTGCTTGGCTGCCTCTGGAAACAGGGACCAAGATTCCACCCTGGGAATATGGGCAGTCACCTTTAAGACTGCCACCAATCTTGATAAGGTAGTGAAAAGCTGATGAGAGGTGAGAGAAAAAGCAGGTAAAAATGGCACAGAGTTTTTCTATTACTTTTAAGCTGTTTTTTTCCTTACTCAGTATTCATTTTGTTGATATAAAGTTTGTTGTTCAGAGTTTTAAGAGAGTTAGTTTCTAAGTTTTATTCTCATTGTTTCTGTGGAGAGATGGGAGTTTGGAGCTGCCTACTTGCCATTTTGCTGATGTCATTCTCACTCTGTTTTTTAACTAATGTATTTAGACCATTTGCATTAATACAATTATTAAAATTCAAGAGCTAACATTTGCCATTTTTTGTTTCTCCATTTTACTTTTTTGTTAGACTGTGGGTTACATAAATAATTTTTAAATTCCATTTATACTTTTCTATGGTGTTATTATATGTATGTCTTTGTATGACTTTTTTAGCGGTTGCTCTTTCTTAGTACATTATATATCCAACTTAACACAGTTTACTGGTGTCTATATATTACAAACACTAGCGAAACAAAAATTTTACCTTCTTTTATATACTTTTACTCTCCCTCATTTATAATTTATTTGCCTTAAATAATTAATCCACATTTATTGAGAAGCCTATCAATGTTATTGTTTATTGTGCTTCAGCTGTCAAACATAATAAAGAAGTCTTACCATGAGATATTTTTCACAGCCAGAACTGCACTAATTATGAATAATGTTGTCTGCATTCTTCTCTTTCCACCTATTTTTGCTTTTGTCAAAAAAAATCTTATGCATTCATTTTTTTATCTAGCAGTTTATGCTCTGCCCAAGAAAGAAACCTTTCAACTCCACCTCTACCACAGAGGTAATCTTATGTAAATTATAAAGGAAGTTTAATATTTTTATATTCTCATCATCTTTATTTACTTAAGTCTATATGGTTTGGCTCTGTCCCCACCCAAATCTCATCTTGAATTGTACCTCCCATAATTCCCATCTGTTGTGGGAGGTACCTGGTGGGAGACAATTGAATCATGGGGGTGGTTTTCCCCATACTGTTCTCATTGTAGTGGACAAGTCTCATGAGGTTGCATGGTTTTAGAAGTGGAAACCCCTTTTGCTTGGCTCTCATTCTCTCCTGTCTGCTGCCATGTACGATATGACTTCCACCTTCTTCCATGATTGTGAGGCCTCCCCAGCTATGTGGAACTGTGAGTCAATTAAACCTCTTTCCTTTACAAATTACCCAGTTTCTGGTAAGTCTTTATTAGCAGCATGAGAACAGACTAATGCAGTAAATTGACACTAGGTGTGGGGCACTGCTTTAGAGATACCCAAAAATTTAGAAATGACTTTGGGGCCGGGTGCAGTGGCTCATGCCTATAATCCCAGCACTTTAGGAGGCCGAGGCAGGTGGATCACGAGGTCAAGAGATCGATACCATCCAGGTCAACAAGGTGAAACACCATCTCTACTAAAAATACAAAAATTAGCTGGACATGGTGGTGTGTGCCTGTAGTCCCAGCTACTCAGGAGGCTAAGGCAGGAGAATTGCTTGAACCCAGAAGGCGGAGGTTGTGGTGAGCCGAGATCGTGCCATTGCACTCCAGTCTGGGTGACAACATCGAAACTCCGTCTAAAAAAAAAAAAAGAAGTGACTTTGGAACTGGGTGACAGGTAGAGGTTAAAGCAGTTTGAAAAGCTCAGAAGAAGATAGAAAATGGGAAAGTTTGGAACTTCCTAGAGACCTGAAGGGCTCAGAAGACAGGAAGACGTGGAAAAGTTTGAAACTTCCTAGAGACTTTCTGAATGGCTTTTACCAAAATGTTGATCGTGATATGGGAAATAAAATCCAAGCTGAAGTGGTCACAAATAGAAATGAGGAACTTGTTAGGAACTAGAGTAATGGTCACTCTTGCTATGTAAAGACTGGCAACATTTTTCTTCTCCCCTAGAGATCTGTAGAAATTTGAACTAGAGAGATAATTTAGGATACCTGGCAGAAGAAATTTCTAAGCAGCAAAGTGTTCAAGAGGAAGCAGAGCATAAAAGTTTGAAAAATTGTAGCCTAATGATGTGATAGAAAAGAAAACCCCATTTTCTGGGGATAAATTTAAGCTGGCTGCCAAAACTTTCATAAGTAATGAAGAGCTAAATGTTAATCACCAAGACAATGGAAAAAATGTCTCCAGGGTATGTCAGAGACCTTCACAGCAACCCTTCTCATCACAGGCCTGGAAGCCTAGGAGGGAAAAATGGTTTTGTGGAGTAGGGCCAGGACCTCCCTGCTCTATGCAGCATCAGGACATGGTGCCCTGCATCCCAGCAGCTTAAGCTCTAGAACTGGCTAAAATGGGCCAATGTACAGCTCAGACCACTACTTCAGAGGGTGCAAGCCCCACGTCTTGGTGGCTTAGATTTGGTGTTGGCCCTGTGGGTGCACAGAAGTCAAGAACTGAGGTTTGGGAACCTCCACTTAGATTTCAGAGGATGTATGAAAATGCCTGGATGTCTGGGCAGCAGTTTGTTGAAGTGTTGTGGCTCATATAGAGAATCTCTGCTAGGGCAGTGCATAAAGGAATTGGGGGTCAGATCCTCCCCAAAGTCCCCTCTGGGGCACTGCCTATTGGAGCTATGAGAAGAAGGCTACCATCCTTCAGAACCCAGAATGATGGATCAACCAATAGCTTCCACTGTGCACCTGGAAAAACTGCAGACACTCAATGCCAGCCTGTGAAAGCAGCCAGGAGGTAACTATGTCCTGCAAAGCCACTGGGGTAGAGCTGCCCAAGAAAATGTGACTCCACCTCTTGCATCAGCATGAACTGGATGTGAGAGATGGAGTCAAAAGAGATTATTTTAGAGCTTTAAGATTTGACTGCCCCACTAGATTTTGGACTTGCATGGGGCCTGTAACCCCTTTGTTTTGGGACATTGCTCCCATTTGAAATGGACATATTTATCCAGTTCCTATAACTCCATTGTGTCCAGGAAGTAACTAACTGGCTTTTGATTTTACAGGCCGAGTCAGAAGGGACTTGCATTGTCTTGGATGAGACTTTGGATTGTGAACTTTTGATTTAATAATGAAATGAGTTAAGACTTTGGGAACTCTTAGGAAGGCTTGATTGGTTTTGAAATAAGAGAACATGTGATTTGTGAGTAGCCAGGGGTGGAATAATATGGTTTGGCTCATTCAAATCTCATCATGAACTGTAGCTCCCATACTTCCCACATGTTGGAGATAATTGAATAATAGATTGGGTCATAGAGGTGATTTTCCCCATACTATTCTTTTGATAGTAAATAAATCTCATGTGATCTCATGGTTTCAGAAGGAAAAACTCCTCTTGATTGGCTCTCCTTCTCTCTTGTGTGCTGCCATGTAAGATGTGCCTTTCACCTTCCACTTAATTGTGAGGCCTCCACAGTTATTTGGGATTGAGAGTCAATTAAGCCTCCTTTCTTTATAAATTACCCAGTCTCAAATATATATATGTACATATATGTATATACATATATATATATACATATATATGTATATATATGTATATATATGTATACATATATATATACATATATATATGTATATACACATATATATACATATATATACATATATATGTATATATATATATATACACACACACACACATATATTTTATGGAGTCTTGCTGCTATGTCACCCAGGTTGGAATGCAGTGGCATGAGCTTGGCTCACTGCAACCACCACTTTCTGAGCTCAAGCAATTTTCCTGCCTCATCCTTCCAAGTATCTGGGATTACAGGTGCCCACCACAGCCCCTGGATTTTTTTTTTTTTTGCATTTTTAGTAGAGGCAGTGTTTCACCACGTTGGCCAGGCTGGTTTTGAACTCCTAACCTCAGGTGATTTGCCTGTCTCAGCCTCCCAAAGTGCTGGAATCACAGGCAGGAGCCACCATGCCTGGGTGGATATGTCTTTAAGTGTGGCATGAGAATAGACTAATACACTAGTTAAGAGAAAAATCTTTTTCTTTTTTTTTTTTTTTTTGAGATGGAGTCTTGCTCTGTCACCCAGGCTGGAGTGCAGTGGCAAGATCTCCACTCACCACAATGTTGGTCTGCTAGGTTCAAGTGATTCTCCTGCCTTGGCCTTCAGTGTAGCTGGAGTTACAGATGTGTGCCACCACAGCTGGCTAATTTTTTGTATTTTTAGTTAAGACAGGGTTTCACCATGTTGGACAGGCTGGTCTTGATCTGCTGACTTTGTGATCCACCTGCCTCAGCCACCAAAAGTCCTGGGATTATTGGTGTGATCCACCTTGCCCAGCTGGGAAAAATCTTCTAATTACATGTCTTCTACAGCTGTGTTTATTTTGGTCACAAAAGAAGCCTTCAATATCTATGTCTTCCCAAGTTATAGCTGCCTCTAATTCATAATATATGTTTCACATTCTTGTCTTTCCCAATCACATGTGATTTCATAGTCATTGAAATATTCAATTTTTATGTCTTCCAAAGCCATAGATACTCTGTGTACTAATAACTCAGTGATTTGTTTTACCCAGTAGTAACTGTTTAGGAATGAAAGATGGGTTCTACCTTCCTGTCTGCCTCATGAAATGTTTTCTACTTTCATTATTTCCCACCATAGATGTTATTACCAGCAAATAAATCTTCCATCTTTATTTCTTTTCTAACCATGACTGATTGACTTCCTTTTTTTTGAGACAGAGTTTTGCTGTTGTTACCCAGACTAGAGTGCAATGGCGTGATCCCAGCTCACCGCAACCTCCGCCTTCTGGGTTCAAGCAATTCTCCTGCCTCAGCCTCCCGAGTAGCTGGGACTACAGGCATGCGCCACCATGCCCAGCTAATTTTTGTATTTTTAGTAGAGATGGTGTTTCACCTTGTTGACCAGGATGGTCTTGATCTCTTGACCTCGTGATCCACCCGTCTCAGCCTCCCAAAGTCCTGGGATTATAGGTGTGAGCCACTGCGCCTGGTCGACTGATTGATTTCTAAAGAAGTATTTCATATCAGTGTCTTCCCCAGAATAACTATTGTGCCATAAAAGAAACAGTCCAAGTCTTGCATAATTATTAAGTACTTTAGTTGCAAAAGGGGTCATCCACTACAGTGTATTTTCTATTCATTGTTTTCTAATAATGGTAAAACTTTTTCATATCCATGTCTTCCAAATCCATAGCTACCCTGGCCATAAATAAAATCCTCTGCATTCATATATTCCTCTATCATTGCATCTTTGTTAATGGAAGAAGGCATCCTTCACTACGTCTTTCATAGCCATTATTTGCTTTTGAACAGAAAAGAGGTATTAAATGTCTGTGTCTTCACAAGCAATATATCTCTGTTGTTGTAAAATGTCTTCCAAATCCACTTCCTCATGAACTGAAACTCCTTGACAATGAAAGAAGTTTCACATTACCATGCCTTTCCAGTCCATACTCACCCTGCTTGAATAAATATTTCTACTTCTCATCATCCACAGGCTTAGTGGCTTAGCAAAGTCAGTCATAAAAACTTTCTACCTCTGGTGAAGAAATAAATCCTGCACCTTTATGCCTTTCACAGGCAAATCTAGTTTGATAATAAATTAAGTCATTAATCTGTCATGTTTTTCAGTCCCTCTGCTCTGGTTATGAAAGTAACCCCTTTATTTACTCATTTTCAAATGAGAAGTAAAGTGTTAATTTAAAAAAATACAGTCATGGATACCATTTTAACTATTATCTGTACAGATGCTTTTGAACATTAAAAATGTCTGATTTGAACATATATGAAGGGTATTTTCTTTTTTAAAAATACAATGTGTTTATTTAGTGGGTATTTCATTGTTAACTTTATAGTTCTTTTCAAAAGTTTTCATTTGATTAATTACACCATAATTAATTAATCCTTTATTGATGGACATATAGAGTGTTTGAAATTTTCAACTATTACAAAAATGCTGTAATAAACATCTTCATTTATCTTTGAGCACTCATATTATGTGTATAAATAACTTTCTAGAAATACAATTGTTAGTCCATTATACACATTTTATAAATTGTGTCTTGAGTCCATCATTTCCCATTTTTGCCACTCTTACTTTCTTTCAGTTCTTTTTATTATTTGTTTCTTAGGTAACTTTCATTTGTTTTATTGTTTTTTTAATATTCAATTTTTTATTTCAATAAGTTTTTGGTGAACAGGTGCTGTTTGGTTACATGAATACGTTTTTTATTGGTGATTTCTGAGATTTTGGTGCACTCATCACCTGAGCAGTATACACTACCCAAAGTGTAGTCTTTTATCTCTCAATACCCCCTACTCGTGAACTTTATACTCCATATGTGTTATAGCTTCTTACACAAAAAATATCTCCCAGACTCTTGCCATTACAGACTATAGCTGTCTTTATCACAGAATTATTTTTCCACCATCATGACCTCTCAAGCCATAGCCGCTTTAATCCTAAGAGAATACTTACCACACTCCTTTCTATTTAGTATTTAAGAAGTCTTTTAAATCCTTGCCTGCCCATCCATACCTATTTTTGTCACATCCAAAGTTTCCAGCTCTCTGTTTTTCTCAGCCATAGTCACTTTGGCAACCAAACAATATTCTTAAATCTATGATTTCTCCAGTCACATTTGCTTTGATCATGAATAAAATCTGTCTTAATATATCTTTACCTGGCAAAGTTTCTTTAGTCATGAAAGACAGTTTAACACTTCTTTGTCTTCCCTAAGCAGTAGTTGCTTTGACTATAAAAGAAGTCTAGCATGGTCATCTCCATTGTGATTACAAAGGAAGTCGTCTCTTTCTTTGCTAGCCATTTCTGCTCTGGTCACTGAAAAAATTTTTACTTACGTGTCTTCCATGGCCATAGCAGATTTTGACAATGAAAGTCTTTCACTTCCTTGCCTTCTCAAGCCCTATCTTTTTGATCAATGAAAATGTATTTTACTTCTTTGTCATCTGCAGCTATAGCTCCAATTGTGTAAAAGTATTCTCCCACTTCCATTTGTTTCTTCCCATAGCTTTTCTAGTCATTGAAGTCACCTTCCCACTCCATGTTTTCTCCAGAAATAGTTGCTTTGGTCCTGAAATACATCTTACACCATACCTTTCTCAGCCTTATTTGCTCTGTCCAAGAAAGAAGCCTTCTTCCTCCATTTCTCCATTTCCCATTCCCATCATCTGTATTTTATAGTTACTCTGACATAAGAAGAGGTCATATACTTCTCTCTTTACTTCATCCATAAGTACATTTTTTTTTCTTTTTCGAGGTGGAATGTTGCTTTGTTGTTCAGGAGTACAGTGGTGTGATCTTGAGTCCCTGCAATCTCTGCCTACCAGGCTCAAGGAATTCTCATGCCTCCGCCTCCTGAGTAGCTGGGCTAACAGGTGCCCACCATGACATCTGGCTGATTTTTGTACTTTTAGTAGAGACAGGGTTTCACATGTTAGCCAGACTGGTCTCACACTCCTGGGATTATGGCTTGAGCCACTGTATCTGGCCCATAAGTACATATTTTTCAAAATAATGTATCCTTACCCTGTATTTCAGTCCTTCTCAGAGTATAGTTTAATAACACCTAGAGAGCCCTGAAACCCCTTTAGATAGTCCACACATATTTATTCATTTATTTATTTAGAGACAGGGACTTGCTGTATTGCTCAGGTTGAAGTGTGGTGGAGCAATCACAGCTCACTGCAACTTCTGCCTCCCAAGCTAAAGTATTCCTCCCATCTCAGCCTTTTGAGTAGCTGGGACTACAGGTGTGTGACACCATGCCTGGCTAATTTCTGTATTTATTGTAGAGATGGGATTTTGCTGTATTGCCCGGGCTGGTCTTGAGCTCCTGAACTCAAGCAATCCACATGTCTCAGCCTCCCAAAGTGCTGGAATTACAGGCATGAGCCACTGTACCCAGCCCACATATCTCTTTTTAAACTAGGTATCTGTATGAAGACAGATTTTTTTCTATACTTTTCCCTATACCAAATATTGCAGCATATTGAATACAGACACAAATATGAGAATCTGTTAAGTGAGAAGCTAAACACATGAAAAAATGTAAAACAATACCACTATCATTATTTTTTTCTGTTTTAGATAGTATACTCTTAATATAATTGCTATTTATGTTAACATGTAATGAGATTTAATTTTTATTTGAAATAAAAAGTACTTTTAAAAAGTCAGCTTTAATTTTCTTATTATTTTTTATTTTTTTGGTTTGCAACTCACTGAGATTTATTTTATGGCTGATACAAAGACAACTTTTACAAATTCTTCATTTACATTTCATCTGTTCTCTCTTATTGGGTTCAGAGTTATATATATGGCTAGTAGACCAAGACTGTTTGTTACGTTGTTCAATTCTGTGTCTTTCCTTTTTTTTTTTTGTCTTCTTGAAGCCATGTATCTCTGAGATAGGCATCTTAAAATGTCCCACTATGATTGAGAAATATTTGTTTATCCTGGTAATTCTGTCAAACTTTGCTTTATTTATTTCAAGCTCATGTTATTAGAATCCCATATATCAATTAACTAAATTATAACATTAATGCTTAACTTATTTTTAATTACAATAGCTTTTGGGGTACACGTATTTTTGTGTTGCATGAATGAATTGTATAAATGCAAATTCTGATATTTTAGTGCACCTGAGTAGTGTACGTTGTATATAATGTGTAGTTTTTTTAATACCTGGCCCTCTCCTGCCCCCCTCTTCTGAGACTTAAAGGTTCATTATATCACTCTGTATGTTTTTGTGTACTTACAGCTTAGCTCTCACTTATAAGTGAAAATGTATGGTTTTTGGTTTTTCACTCCTGTGTTACTTCACTTAGAATACTGAAATCTAGCTCCATCCAAGTTGTTGCGAAGACATTCTTTTTTTCCTTTTATAGCTGAGTATTATTCCATGGTGTATTTATATTACATTTTCTTTACTCATTAGTTGATAAACAATTAGGTTGGTTCCACATCTTTGCACTTGTGAATTGTGCTACAATAAACATACATATGTAAATGACTTTTTCATATAATGACTTATTTTTCTTCGTGCAGATACCCAGTAGTGGCATACCCAGTAGTGGGATACCCAGCAGTGGGATTGCTGGATCAAATATTCTACTTTTAGTTCCTTAAGAAATCTTCATACTGGTTTCCATAGAGATTGTACTAATTTATATTAGACCAGCAGTAGATAAGGGTTCTGTTTTCCCCACATCTGCACCAACATCTATTGTTTTTTGACTTTTTAATAATGGCCATTCTTGCAGGAGTCAGGTAGTATCTAATTACAGTTTTAATTTGCATTCTCTGATTAGTGATACTGAGCAATTTTTTTAATGTTTGTTGGCCATTTGTATATCTTCTTTTGAGAAATGTCCATTCATATTCTTTGCCCACTATTTAATGGGATTATTTGTTGTTTTTTGGTGATTTGTTTGAGTTCCTTATAAATTTTGGATACTTGTCCTTTGTTTGATGTGTAGTTTGTAAATATTTTCTCCCATTCTGTAGGTTTTCCATTTACTCTGAATTATTTCTTTTGCTGTGCAGAAGCGTTTTAGTTTAACCAGGTCACATATATTTATTTTTGTTTTGTTTCATTTACTTTTGGGGTATTAGTCATGAATTCTCTATCTAGGCTGATGTCTGGAAAGGTTTTTCTAACTTTGTCTTCTAGAGTTTTTCTGGTTTCAGGTTTTATATTTAACTTTTTAATCCATCTTGAGTTAACTTTTGTATATGGTGAGACATAGACTCCAGTGTCATTCTTCTACATGTGACTTGCCAGTTTTTCCAGCAACATTTAATAAATAGGGTGTCCATTTCCCAATTTATGCTTTTGCATGATTTGTCAAAGATCAGTTTCCTTTAAATATTTGGCTTTATTTCTGGGTTCTCTATCCTGTTTCAGTGGTCTATGGCACTTTTATACCAGTACCATGCTGTTTTTGTAACTATAGCATTCTAGTGTAATTTGAAGTCCTATGATGTCTCTAGATTTGTTCATTTTGTTTAAGATTGCTTTGGCTATTTGGACTCTTTTTTTGGTTCTGTATGAATTTTAGGATTAAAAAAAATTCTGTTAAACATGATGTTGGCATTTTGATAGGAATTGCATTGAATCTATAGGTTGACTTGGGCAGCTTGGTCATTTTCACAATATTGATTCTTCCAAGCTATGGGCATGGGATGTATAGCCATTTCCTTGTGTCATCTATGATTTCTTTCAGTTGTGTTTTATAGTTTTTCTTGTAGAGATCCATCACCTCCTTGGTTAAGTATATTTCTGGTGATATTTTATAGCTGTTGTAAAAGGGATTGAGTTCTTGATTTGATTTTCAGCTTAGTTGTTGTTGGGGTATAGCAATTCTACTGATTTGTATACATTAATCTTGTAACCTGAGACTTTATTGAATTTGTTAATCAAATCTAAGAGTGCTTTGGAGGAGTCTTCAGGATTTTCTAGGTATGCAATCTTGTCATCTGCAAACAGTGATTGTTTGACTTCTTCTTTTCCAATTTGGATGCTCTTTATATTTTTCTCTTGTCTAATTGCTCTGGCTAGGACTTCCAGAAATACATTGAATAGGAGTGATGAAAGTGGAAAATCTTATCTTGTTCTTGTTCTCAGGGGGGATTCTTTCAACTTTTCCCCATTCGATATGATGTTAGCAGTGGGTTTGTCTTAAATAACGTATTATTTTCAGGTAGGTCCCTTCAATGCCTAGTTTGTTGAGAGTTTTTATCATAAAGATTTGCTGGATTTTGTCAAATGCTTTTTATGCATCTATTCAGATGATCGTATAGTTTTTGTTTTAAATTACATTTATTTGATGTATCATATTTATTGACTTGCATATGTTAAAACATCCCTGCATCTTTTGGATGAAAGAAACTCACTTGACTATGATGAATTATCTTTTTGATGTGCTTTTAGATTTCGTTAGCAAATATGTTGTTGAGGATTTTTGCATCCAATTTCATCAGGAAAATCGGTCTGTAGTTTTCTTTTTTTGTGCGTATGTTTTTTCCTGGTTTGGTATAAGGGTGATAAAAGTTTCATGGAATGATTTCAGGAGGATTTTTTCTTGATCAATCTTTTGGAATTGTTTTAGTAGGATTGGTACTAGTTCTTCTTTGAATGTCTGGTAGAATACAGCTATAAGTTCATCTGGTCCTGGATTTTTTATTGTTGCTAATTTCAAAATTACTGATTCAATCTCACTGCTTGTTATTGGTTTGTTCAAAGTTTCTATTACTTTCCAATTTGATCTAGGAGAGTGGTATGTTTCCAGGAATTTATCCATTTCCTCTAGGTTTTCCAGTTTGTGGGCACAAATATGTTCGTAGTCATTAAAGATATTTCGTATTTCTGTGATGTCAGTTGTAATGTCTCCAGTTTTATCTGTAATTGAGCTTATTGGGTATTTGTTTTTCTTTTCTTGATTAATCTAGCTGATGGTCTAATGATTTTGTTAATTTTTTCAAAGAATCAGCTTTTTGTTTCATTGATCTTTTGTATTTTAAAAAATTTCATTTATTTCTCCTCTGATTATTGTTATTTCTTCTTCTGTGTTTACGTTTAGTTTGTTTCTGCTTTTCCAGTACCTTAAGGTGTAACATTAGTTTGCCAATTTGCAATCTTTCAGACTTTTCCATGTAGTCATTTAGTGCTATAAACTTTTCTCCTGGCACTTCTTTTACTGTATCCCAGAGGTTTTGATAACTTGTTTTGTAATTATCATGTCATTGTTTTGCTGACAGCTTTGCTGTTTATCTGATTTCTTTCATCCAGTAGTTACTGTTTTACGACTCTAGGAGTTCCACTGTTTTATGCATATACATTTAGAGTTATAATACCTTCTTGTTTAATTTTAATTTTAATAAATTATAATAGCTATAACCCAATAAACATGCCTTTTGAAAATGTTTTATTTCTGAGAATAAAATGTTTAAGAACTGCTATTTCATGTTTTTCTGTTATCTGACTGTCTAAGCAATGGTTGTTTTCATTTTTTTTCTCAAAACTAGGCATAGTTCCTGGATCAAAACATCTTATATACCACATAAATATATACACCTACTATGTACTTACAAAAACTAAAAGTTGGCAAAAATTGGGGCATGGTTACCTCATTCTTGAAGAACATTTTCTGTATCTTTCTTTGCATTAGTAATGGTCACTTTGTCCAAAAGAGTAGTCTTCCAGCACTTATGTTTGCCCAGCTGTAGCTACTTTTTCATTGAAAAGTCTTCAAACTCCTTATTTAAACCTATCATAGCTGACCACTTTGTTCATAAAAGAAATGTTTCATTTTTCTTTGTCAATATCCATGAAAAATATAATTAGGAAACATGCCCTCTATCTCCAGCCTCTCAATCTTCACTAGGTGCAGCAAATTTGTGAACAGAAGAACTTATGTTTTCATGACTGCCAGAGACTTATTTACCTAATTATTTACCTTCTTTAGAAAGAAGTCTTTCATATTCATGCCCCTGCTGGAAGAATTATTTTCTCCCCATTCTTCCACCCACTCTCTCTCACCCCCACACACACATTTTTTCTACTGTTTGTCTGCCCCATCCATGGCTTCAGTATTTATGAAAGTCTTTGACCTCTTTACATGTTTAGCCATAGCTGCCTTGTTCTTAAATCTTCTCTTTCCCTCTTTGAACTGGTCAGGACTAGTTTTTTCACTAAATAAATCTCCCATTTCCCTAAAAAGGAAGTATAGCAAATTTGTCAGGAGTAGAATGCATGCAGGAATTCTTTTGAGTTTAACTTATGGCTTCACCATTTACTAACTGTCTAACATTGAGCAACTAATTGAATTGACCCATGCCTCAGTTTCCCCATCTGTAAGACAGGGATAAAATTAATAATAATATTTAACTTATAGGGCTATTTTCATGGTTAAATACATTAATGTATGTAAAATACCTAAAATGCATAATAAGTGCTAGATGCTTTATCTAGTATTATTTGTGCATATTATGTGAATCAATAAGAAAATGTGAATCGATAAGAAAAAGAAATATAAGGGGCTTCAGCTATAAGTGCCTTTGTTCATGAATAATTATCCAACCTCCCATGACCACAATACCCATGGGCACATTTTTTTATTTTTGTATTTATTTATTTATTTATTTATTTATTTATTTATTTATTTATTTCTGAGACAGACTTTTGCTCTATCACCCAGGCTGGAGTGCAACGGCACTATCTCAGCTAACTGGAATATCTGCCTCCCAGTTCAATCAATTCTCCTGCCTCAGCCTCCTGAATAGTTGGGATTACAGGCAGGTAATACCACGCCTGGCTAATTTTGTATATTTAATAGTGATAGGTTTCATCATGTTGGCCAGGCTGGTCTTGAACTCTTGATCTCAGATGATCTGTCTGACTTCTAAAATGCTGGGATTACAGGCATGAGCCATCACTCCCAGCCCATAGATACATTTTTTAATGAAAAATCTACCCTGTTGTGAGGGGGCAGAAGGCAGCAAAACACACTGCCACGTGTGTACCTATGCAACTATCTTGCATGTTCTGCACATGTACCCCAAAACCTAAAATGCAATAAAAATTAAAAAAAAAATCTACCCTGTTGTTTCTTGCTTTGTCCATGGTGATCTTGTTAGGAAATAAGTCTTTCACCTCTTTGTCAACAACACTGGTGATGCTTTATTCCCTAAAGATGTTTGTTTTCTAGTTCACACTAGTTGTTTCTCCGTGATTCATAAAATAAATCCTTAATCTCCCAAATTGTGCTAACCATAGCTTCACAAAATAAATATTCCATCATCCTGTTTACACTTCCTATATGGCTACTTTGTTCAAGAAAGAAACCTTCCTCACCTTGCTTCTCCAGCTACTGTGTCTACTTTGTTCATGAACAAGACTTTCATCTCTTTGTTGGTATTGATCACGGCCACTTTGCTCATAAAAAGAAGTCTTCAAGTTTCAGTTTGATTACTTTTTTTTTAATGAAAGAAGCATGTGTGCTTCATTTTACTGCATCTGTTCCAGACATGGCTACATTGGTTATAAAATGTCTTCCATCTTTTTCTCTGTCCAGTTAATGGTCATCTTGTGTATAAAACAAAGCATTCTAACTCTATGGTTATGATGTCCATGAGAAGTATGCTCTTTTATTTCCTTTACAGCATAGGCCATGATTAATTTATTCATGAAGAAGTCATCAACCATTATGGAATCCCCAGCTCTCAGATCTTGACTTCTGTGCCTATGTTTTTATCCTTTAATTCTACTGCATATTTAACTATTGCTGGTGAAAACCCTGCATATGAACATTTCTGCCTATTGTCAACCACCTGTAGACTAGCTACCAGATAATTTCTATAAAACCATATACTACAATATGACTGCTGCTATGACTATTAGTGAAAATACATCTGGATTACCTGTTTTACTATTCATATATTTCCATAAAATAAATTTTATTGTGTATATTTGAGGTTTACAACATGTTATGCGATACATATAGTTAATAAAATGGTTGTTATAGTGAAGGACCTTATCTATTAACTCACATAGTTACTTTTTTGTGACAGAGGCTGCTAAAATCTACTTATTTGACAAAAATCTTAGTTTGTTTTTCCCAAGACGATGAGTTAGAGGCATTTAGCAAGCTACAGCCACTTGTACATGGGAAATTAGTTCATAAATATCAACTCTTTGAGTTTTAATTCAAGAAGACAAATAGGACTCCATGGAATCATGAAGGACACCCAAGATCCTAAGGAGTAGAATACCAGCAAACAGCCCCCATGATTATGTCCAGTTGATAAGAGTGAGTGAAATCCTAGTACGAGAGAGAGGCACAAAGCCTCCCTCTAAGACTAAGTTTTCCACTGGATAATCAAGCAACCCAAGCTGAGGGAAGACACTTTGCTTCTCCCAAGCCTTGGAGTTGATGTGGAGAAAGGCTTGGAGATGCTATGAGAGAAATTCACTCATAAAAGCTACAGACATTTTGCCAGACTTAAGACCAAGAGCAGGATACCATTTTTAAATCCAGGCACATACAAACTCAGCCATTTTTTTTGAGACCTGGCAGCATGGCCACAAAAGCATGTTAGTCTCAGGCTAGAGATTGAAAACTATGCTCTGGAGTGGTGTAAAGACCTCTATACCTAAAACTGGTGAAAGTAACTCATCAGTAGGTGCTGAAATTGTGCTCTCTCCTATCAAAATCTTAAGATGGGAGAAAAGCTGCTACAGCTGCAGTTTCTCCTGGGTGACAAGATTTGCAGTCAGGGCCAACTTGGCAACCTGGAACTGGTCTGTATGTGCAATTGCTGGGTACCCCAACCCATTACCCTGAGATTATGGTGCAGCGAGGCCCTCTACACTTCATGCTGAGGCAGATCTTCAGGCATACAGAGCACCCATTTACCTTGTTCAGCAGCCAGAGCCACCCCACCTTTCCTCAGCATTCATCATGATGCGGTGAGGCTTTCTACACCCCATACTCAGGCAGACCTTCAAGCATTTGGAGAACTTGCTCATATGATTCTGCAGCTTGACCCACCCCAGCTTCCTGTGCAGAAATATTGGTGCAGGGTTGCCCTGTCTGCTTCACGCACAGGCAGATCTCCAGGCATTCAGAGCACCAGCTTTCTTGGATCATCTTGAGCTGCCTCATTCTTCCTGTGCAGAGATCCTGGTGCAGGGGCAGCCTCTCTGCTACATGACCAAGCAGATCTACAGGCATCCAGAACACCTGCTTGCCTGGTTTAGCAGCCTGAATCACCCCCATCCCTCCTGCATAGAGATCTTGGTGCTGGGGGCTTTCTGAACTCCATGCACAAGCAGATCTCTAGGCATTTGGAGCACCCACTCATCTGGTTAAGCAGTTTGGGCTGCCAGATTCTTCCTGGGTGTAGATCATGGTGCAGTGGGTCTCTCTGCACTCCATGTGCAGGCAGATCTCCAGGTGTTCAGAGTACTTGCTTGCCTAGTTCAGCTCTGAGTTGCCCCACTTCTCTTGTGCAGAGATCTTTGTGCAGGGAGACTCTCTGCTCCACACTCAGGCAGCTCTTCAGGCATCTAGAGCACCCACTCTCTTGGATGAAAAATTTATGCCATCCTCCAACCCCATGCAGAGAAGTTGAGGCTGAGGAGGTGTCCCAGCTCCACACCTATGCACACTTCAGAAGGGCACCACCCACTGGATTCTTCCTCAGTGCTGGTGATTGTGCCCACCATCAGAGGATGTGTATGCAGACCTACCTGGCCCAGTCCTACCCAATGTGGTCCTGCCCCCTGGGTTGTATAGGAAATTCAGAAAACTGTGCATTTCATGAATCAGCTCATTGTCTGAGGCAATAGAAGGCTTCTCCTAGCCTATTAGGATCAAGTATATACCAAACTGCACTGGCTATAGTTGGCTCGTACCTAAAGGCCCCATCTACTGGCTTGTAGGTCAGACTGCAGAGACCAATATAAAACCTACCAAAAACAAGTTCACAGGGCTATAGAAGCAAACCAAATGACCATGCCCAGCATTCTGTACAGTCACACCCCCTATGGAGGAGGAGAAATGAAAGGCAAGGAAAAACCCAATATTATAGGGAAATAAATAAAAAGAAAAAATCCTACCCTCATGAAAATAATTACAAAATTAGAAGTGCCAGGGTCTCCAGAAGAGAAGGAGCTAGCACAAGAATTGTGACACCATGAAATATCTGAATGCAGTGACACAACCAAAAGAGTACCTAGTTCTGTAGCTATGGCTTCTAATCAAAATGGAAACTCAGAAATGACAAATAAATAATTCAAAGCACGGATTGTGATATGGTCTGGATCTGTGTCCCCACCCAAATCTTATGCTGAATTGTATTCCTTACTGTTGAAACTTGGGTTTGGAAGGAGGTGATTGGATCATGGGGGTGGGTTCTAACATTTTAACACCAACTGTTGGGAGCTGCTCTCATAATAGTGAGTGAGTTTTCACAAGGTCTGATTGTTTAAAAATGTGTAGCACCTCCCCACTTTCTTTGTTTCTCCTGCTCTGGCCATGTGAAGATGTGCCTGGTTCTCTTTCAACTTTTGCTGAATGTAAGTTTCCTGGGACTTCCCCAGTAATTCTTTCTATACAGCCTGTAGAATTATGAGCCAAATAAGCTTCTTTTCTTTATAAATTCCCCAGTCTCACTTTTTTTTAAATACCAGGGTGAGAGTGGACTAATGCAGAATATTGGGACTGAGAGTGAAATATTACTGTAGTTACCTGAAAATGTGAAAGCAGCTTTGGAAATGGACAGAGTTTTGAAGAGTGCAGAAGGGTCAGAAGAAGATAGAAAGACAAGGGAAAATTTGGAACTTCCTAGAGACTTGTTAAATTGTTATGACCAAAATGCTGACACTAATATGGACAGTAAGTGCTAGGCTGAGGAGGGCTCAGATGAAAATGGGAAACTTATTGGGAGCAAATATCATTTTTGTTCTTTAGAAAAGCAATTGGCTGCATTGTGTCTCTACCCTAGGTATCTGTGGAATTTTGGACTTGAGAGTGATAATTTAGGGTATCTGACAGAAGAAATTCATTTTTTTTCATTTTTGATACATTATTAATCTTCTTTTTATTTTATTTTTTATTTTTATTTTTTTTCTTTCTTTTTATTGCATTTTAGGTTTTGGGGTACATGTGCAGAACATACAAGATAGTTGCATAGGTACACACGTGGCAGTGTGTCTTGCTGCCTTATGCCCCTTCACCCCATATTTGGCATTTCTCCCCATGCCATCCCTCCCCTGCTCCCCCACCCGCTGTCCCTCCCCTATTTCTCCCAATAGACCTCAGTGTGTAGTACTCCCTTCCCTGTGTCCTTGTGCAGCAAAGTGTTCAAGATTTGTCCTGGCTGCTTCCAATAACTTGTGCTTAAATGAATAAGCAAAGAAATAACCTGAAATTGGAACTTATATTTAAAAGGAAAGCAGGGCATTAAAGTTTAGAGAATTTTCAGCCCAGCTATATTGCAGAAAACAGAAAAAAAACATTTTCAAAGGAGGACTCCAAGCAGGCTACAGAAATTTGCATAACTAAAAGAAAGGCATTTTTTTCTTTTTTATTGCATTTTAGGTTTTGAGGCAATTGTTAATAGCCAAGATAATGGAGAAAAATGCCTTGAAGGCACTTTCAGAGGCTTTGAGGCACCTCCTCACAAGCCCAGAGGCTTAGGAGGAAATAATAGTCTGCACCATTCTGCATTGCTCTGAACAACCTCAGGACATAGCTGTCTGCATTCTAGCCAATCCAGCTCCAGTCATGACTAAAATGGTCCTAGATACAGCTTAGGCTGCTGCTTCAGAGGGTGCAACCCATGAGCCTTGGCAGCTTTCACATGGTGTTCAACTTCCAGGTACACAGAGTACAAGAGTTGAGGCTTGAGAGCCTCTGCCAAGATTTCAGAGAATGTATGAGAAAAGCCTGGACATTCAGGCAAAAGCCTCTGGCAGAGGTGGAACTCTTATGAAGAACCTCTACTGAAGCAATGTGAAGGAAAAATGTGGGGTTAGAGCCCTCACACAGAGTCCCTACTCGGGCAGTGTCTAGTGAAGCTGTGAGAAGGGGGGCCACTATTTCTGAAACCACAGAATGGTAGATAAACTGACAACTTGCATCATGTACTTGGAAAAGCTGTGGGCACGCAATTCCAACCTCAGAAAACATCTGTGGAGCCTGTACCCTGTGAAGCCTCAAGGGTGGACATTCCCAAGGCCTTGGGAGCCCAAATCTTGCATCAGTGTACCCTGGGTGTGAGACATAGAGTCAAAGGAGATTATTTTGCAGCTTTAAGACTTAATGACTGCCCCGCTGGGTTTTAGACTTGCATAAGGCCTGTAGCCTCTTCCTTTTATTCAATAATTTTCTTTTGTAATGGGAATATTTACGCAATGCCTATGTCCTCAATGTATCTTGGAAGTAACTAACTTGTGTTTGATTTTATAGGTCCATAGGTGAAGAGACTTGCTTTGTCTTAAATGAATACACTTTGGACAGTGTACTCTAAACTTTTGAGTTAATGCTGGAATAAGTTAAGACATTAGAGAAGACATGATTGTATTTTTTAATGTCAGAAGAACATGAGATTTGAGAGGGGCCAAGGTTGGAATGATATGGTTTGGATATGTGTCTCTACCCAAATCTCATGTTCCATTGTAATTTACAATGTTGTTGGTGGGGCCTGGTGGGAGGTGTTTGGATCATGGAGGTAATAACTCTCATGCTGTTCTCATGACTGAGTTCTCACAAAATCTAATGGTTTTATAAGTGTTTGACAGTTCCACCTATGTGCACATTCTCTCTCTCAACTGTTTTCATGTAATACATGCCTCTTCCCCTACTGCCATGATTATAAGTTGCCTGAGACCTTCTCAGCCATGATAACTGTGAGTTAATTAAATCTTTTAAAAATCAATTACCCAGTGATATGGTTTGGCTATGTCCCCACCTAAATCTCATTTTGAATTGTAGTTCCTATAATCCCCACCTGTCATGAAGCAGGCCTGGTAGGAAGTAATTTAATCATGGTGGTAGTTACTCTCTCATGGCTCTTGTGATAGTGAGTTAGTTCTCATAAAATCTGATAGTTTTATAAGGTGCTCTTTCTCCCTTTGCTTTGCACTTCTCTTTGCTGCCACCATGTGAAGAAGGAGGTGTTTGCTTTTCCTTCCTCTATGATTATAAGTTTCCTGAGGCATCCCAAACCATGCTGAACTGTGAATGAATTACACATCTTTTCTTTATAATTTACCCAGTCTCAGGTATGACTTTATTAGCAGAATCAGAATGAACTAATGCTGTAACTGTTACCACAGAGAGTGGGGTGCTGTTACAAGGACATCCGAAATGTGTAAGTGACTTTGGAACTGGGTAGCAGGCAGTGATTGGAATAGTTTGAAAGGCTTACAAGAAGACAGGAAAAGGTGGGAGAGTTTGGAACTTTCTAGAGACTTCAAGGGTTCAAAAGTCAGGAAGATATGGGAAAGTTCAGAATTTTTGAGACTTGCTGAATAGCTTTAACCAAAATGCTGACAGTGATATGGACAATAAAGTCCAGGCTGAGGTGGTCTCAGATGAAGATGAAAAACTCGTAGGGAACTGGAGCAAATGTGACTCTTGTTGTGCTTTAGCAAAGAAACTGGCAGCATTTTTTCCCTGCCCTAGAGATCTGTGGAACTTTTAACTTGAGAGTTGTGATTTAGGGTATCTGGCATAAGAAATTTCTAAGCAGCAAAGCAATCAAGTGAAAGCAGAACATGAAAGTTTGAAAAATTTGGAGCCTGATAATATAATAGAAAAGAAAACATTTTTTGTAAGAAAATTTAAGCTTGCTGCAGAAATTTGCATAATTAACAACAAGTTGAATGTTAATCATGAAGACAATGTCTCTAGAATATTTCAGAGACCTTCACAGCAGCCTCTCCAATCACAGACCTGGAAGCTTGGGAGGAAAACTCATGTATACTGGGCCTAGGGCACCCCTGCTCTATGCAGCCTCATGACCTGATGCCCTGTGTCCCAACTGTTTCAGCTCCAACCATGGCTAAAAGGGACCACTGTACAACTTAGGCCATTGCTTCAGAAGGTTCAGGCCCAAGTCTTGGCACCTTATGTGTGATGTTGGTCCTGTGGGTGCACAGAAGTCAAGAATTGAAGTTTGGGGAACTCTGCATGGATTTCAGAGGATGTACCAAAATGGTTGACTGTCTAGACAGAAATTTGCTGCAGGATTGAAGCCCTCATGGAGAACCTCTGCTAGAGCAGTGTGGAAGAAAACTTTGGAGCCCCCACATAGAGTCTCCACTGGGGCACTGCCTAGTAGATCTGTGAGAAGAGCACCACTGTCCTCCAGACCTCAGAATGGTAGATCCACTGACAACTTTCATCGTGTACCTGAAAAAGCCACAGAAACTCAATGCCAGCCTGTTAAGGCAGCTGGGATGGGAGCTGTATCCTGCAAAGCCACAGGGGTGGAGCTGCTCAAGACTGTTGCAGTCCATTTCTTGCATAAGTGTGACCTGAGTGTAAAACATGGTGTCAAAGGAGATTATTTCAGAGCTTTTACATTTAATGACTGCCCCACTGGATTTCAGACTTGCATGGGGACTGTAACTCCTTTGTTTTGGCCAATTTCTTTCTTTTGGAATAGAAGCATTTATTCAACGCTGGTACTCCCATTGTGTCTTGGAAGTAACTAACTTGCTTTTGAATTTACAGGCTCCTAGATGGAAGGGTCTTTCTTTGTCTCAGATGAGACTTTGGACTTAGACTTTTGAGTTAATGCCGAAATGAGTTAAAACTTTTGGAGACTATTGAGAAGGCATGATTGGTTTTGAAATTGAGAACATGAGATTTGGGAGGGGCCAAGAGCAGAATTATATGGTTCGGCTTTGTGTCTCAAACCAAATTTCATTCTGAATTGTAGTGTCCATAATCCCCACATGTCCTTAAAAGGACCTGGTTGGAGATAATTTAATCATGTAGTTGGCTGTTCTTGTGATAGTCAGTGAGTTCTCATGAGATCTGATGGTTTTGTAAAGAGTTTTCCCCCATTTTGCTTGGCAATTCTTTTTGCTGCTGCCATGTGAATGATGTGTTTGTTTCCCCTCCCTTCAGGATTGTAAGCTTCCTGAGGCCTCAAGCCAAGCTGGAAATCTCTTTTTTATAGATTATTCAGCTTCAGGTACATCTTTATTAGCAGCATGAGAATGGACTAATGCACTCAGTCTTTTATATTTCTTTATAGCAATGTAAAAACGAACTAATACAATGGGGGTTGTTTCTAATGCTTTAACACTATCCCCCTGAATGCTGTTCTCATAACAGTGAGTGAGTTCTCCTAATATTTGGTTGTTTAAATGTGTGTAGTACCTTCCTACCTTCTCTGTTTCTCCTATGCTGGTCGTATGAAAGCATGCTTGCTTTTCCTTTGCCTCCTGCAATGATTCAATGTTTCTGAGGCTTCCCTAGCCATCCTTTCTGTACAGCCTGCAGAATTGTGAGCCAACTAAATCCATTTTCTTTATAAATTATCCAATCTCAGGTATTTCTTTCTGGCAGTACAAAAATATACTAATACAGACTGCAAGGAAACTCAAAGAGATTCAAGACATAGTTTTAAATAAACACAAATAAACTTCTAAAGCAATTCAGGAAATAAAGGAAGAGATCAATATCTTAAAAAGAAGTAAATCAGAGCTTCTGGAATTGAAACACTCACTTAAAAAATTTCAGAAATACATTGGAAAGCTTTATCAATCGCTTGAATCAAACAGAAGAAAGAATATCACTATTTGAAGATAGTATTCTTCTGTTTGAATAACAGTCTTCTGGACTAACCCAGTCAGATGAAAATAAAGAAAAAATTATTTTTAAAATTTAACTTTTATTTTAAATTTAGGGATACATGTTATGTGGGTTTGTTATATAGGTAAACTTGTGTCATGGGGATTTGTTGTACAGATTATTTCATCATCCAGGTATTGAGTTTAGTACTCATTAGATATTTTTTTCTGATTTCCTTATCTCATGTTCCACCCTCTGATAGGCGACAGTGTGTGTTGTTTCCCTCTATGTGTTTATACATTCTCATTATATAACTCCCACTTGTAAGTGACAACATGTAATATTTGGTTTTCTGTTCCTGCATTCATTTGCTTAGAATAATTACCCTGGCTTCATCCATGTTTTTGCAAAGGACATAAACTCATTCTTGAAAAAAAGAAATTTTTAAATGAACAAAGCTTTTGAGAAATATGTGATTATTTAAAGTGACCAATGGTATCAGATACAAGAAATCTAGAAAATGCCTGCAAGATGCTATAGAAAATGAACATTACCAAATACGTAGTCACCAGACTGTACAAGGTCAATGCTAAAGGAAAACAAATCTTAAAGGCAGCTAGAGAAAAAGGCCAGATAACATATAAAGGAATATCATTAGGGTAACAGTGGACTTCTCAGCAAAAACCTTTTGAGTCAGAAGGCATTTCGGGGCCTAATTTCAGCATTCTTTAAAAAAAAAAACAGAAATTTTATATTCCGACAAACTAAGCTTCATAGTGAAGGAGAAATAAAATCTTTCCAGGCAAGCTACTGCTAAAATAATTTATTACACTAGACCAGCCATACAGGAGATCCTTAAGGGAGCTCTAAAAATAGAAATAAAAGAACAATAACTGCTATGAGAAAAACACATTTTAGTACATAGCCCACAGACCCTATAAAGCAACTATACAAATGAAACTACAAAGCAAGCTGCTAACCAGTTTATGATAAAATCAAAACATGACATATGAATATTAACCTTGAATGTAAACAGTTTAAATGCCCCACTTAAATGGCACAGAGTGACAAGTGATATAAAAATGACCCAATGATCGGCTCTGTTTAAGAAACTTATCAACAATTAAAAGCTCTAAGAGAAAGATTGGGGAAAGATTTACCAGCCAAACAGAAAACAAAAAAGAACAGAGGTGCTATTCTTTTTTTTTTTTTAATTTTTTATTGCATTTTAGGTTTTGGGGTACATGTGCAGAACATGCAAGATAGTTGCA
>CM052670.1:61933427-61948750 GCA_028533165.1 Leontopithecus rosalia | reverse complement strand
TTATATGTTTGTTGGCCTCTTGTATGTCTTCTTTTGTAAAGTGTCTGTTCATTTCCTTTGCCCATTTTTGGATGGGCTTGTTTGCTTTTTTCTTGTAAATCTGTTAGAGTTCTTTGTAAATTCTGGATATCAGCCCTTTGTCAGATGGGTAAACTGCAAAAATTTTTTCCCATTCTGTTGGTTGCCGATTCACTCTAGTGACTGTTTCTTTTGCCGTGCAGAAGCTGTGGAGTTTGATTAGGTCCCATTTGTCTATTTTGGCTTTTGTTGCCAATGCTTTCTGTTTTCTAGTTTTCCTTCTAACCATCAGGCCCCTCTACTGTAGGACTGCTGGAGGTTCACTCCAAACCCTGCTTTCCTGGGGATCACCTGTGACATCTGCAGAACTGTAAGGTTGTTGTCAGTTTGTTCTTCTGTTATCTTCATCCCAGAAGGGTACCCACCATATGTCAGTCTGAGCTCTCCTTTATGAGGTGTCTCTTTAGATATACAGGTGTTAGGGAGCTGCTTGAGGAGTCAGTCTGTCCCTTATAAGAGCTCAACTGCTGAGCTGGGAGCTCCTTTGTTTCATTTAGAACTGCTGGGCAAGTATGTTTAAGTCTGCTCCAGTGAAATTCATAACTGCCTTTTTTTCTCAGGGGCACTCTCCTGGGAAGGTGGGGCTTTATGTATAGGTTTCTCATGTGCTGCTTCCTTTTTACAAAGATGCCCTGCCTAGCAAGGAGGTAGTCTAGTCAAGCCTGCCAGCAGAAGTATTGCTGAGCTGCCGTGGGCTCTGCCCAGCTCCTGTGTGAACTTCCTTGTGATTTTGTTTACAGAAGTACATTTAGAACTTTCTCGGTAATGGTGGACTACCTCAGTAAAGGCGAGTTGCCTTGGTAATGGTGAACTGCCTCTCTATTGGTGAACTGTGTCAGTAATGGTGGACTGCCTCAGTAATGGTGGACTGCCTCTGCAGTGGTAAACTGCCTTGGTAATTGCTGACACCCATCCCCCCACTGAGCTGGACCATCCCGGGTCCAGTGTACTTGCTGTGAAACTCTCAATCCAAAGTGTTTCAGATTGCTGGTGTTTGTTGGTGGTGTGACCTGCTGAGCCAGATCGCCTGGCTCCCTGTTTCAGCCATTGTTTTTTCAGTTGAATAGGCAGCTCTGTATCCCAGGTGTTCCAGGTGCCAGTTGAAATGGTCGCTCTAGATTTGTGTGAGTTTTTGTGCAGAGACCCACAGTGCTGGTTGAAACAGCTGTGGTGGAAACTTATGGTACTTTTCAGCCTGGGAATCTCCTGGTCCGTGGGCAGTAAAAACTATTTGGTAATGCAGTGATCACTCACCCTCTTCATTCTTCTTGCTGGGAACTGCACTCCCAAGCTGTTCCTATTTGGCCATCTTGGTTCTCCCAGCTCTTTACAGCATTTTAAATTACCCTTACCCTAATGCTTCCCCAGATAAGCTATAGGCTTGGGTTGCACAATCTGCATTTGGAGTATACCTTCTTGTTCCTGGTTCCTGAGGAAACAGAACAGATTGTATTCTCAAAATAATTGGGTTTTTCTGTTTTGACCTTCCTGGGAGCTATGTGAAGGACCAAAGCAAGGGACTCATCTGAGCATCACCTCTGTGGAAACCAACTCAACATGGAAACGTGGCTATACAGAGAACATTTCTTAAAACCATTGTAAGCCAAATGAACAACCTGCTGCCACATCTGGCAAAACATTAGATGACACTGTTAAAGAAAAAATATTTATGAAACTTGTTTTTTCTTTACTGCATTTTAGGCTTGGAGGTACATGTGCAGAACTTGCAAGATAGTTGCATAGGTACACACATGGCAGTGTGTTTTGCTGCCTTCCTCCCCTTCACCCACATTTGGCATTTCTCCCCAGGCTATCCCTCCCCAGCTCACCCCCACCACTGTCCCTCCCCTATTCCCCCCAATAGACCCCGGTGTGTAGTACTCCCTTCCCTGTGTCCATGTGTTCTCATGTTTCATCACCCACCTATGAGCAAGAATATGCGGTATTTCATTTTCTGTTCTTGTGTCAGCTTGCTGAGAATGATGTTCTCCAGATTCATCCATGTCCCTACAAAGAACACAAACTCATCATTTTTGATGGCTGAATAATATTCCACGGTGTATATGTGCCACATTTTTCCAGTCCAGTCTATCATCAATGGACATTTAGGTTGGTTCCAAGTGTTTGCTATTGTAAACAGTGCTGCAATGAACATTCGTGTGCATGTGTCCTTATAGTAGAACGATTTATAGTCCTTTAGATATATACCCAGTAATGGGATGCTCGGTCAAAAGGCATTTCTATTTCTAGGTCCATGAGGAATCGCCACACTGTCTTCCACAACGGTTGAACTAATTTAGACTCCCACCAACAGTGTACAAGTGTTCCTATTTCTCCACATCCTCTCCAGCATCTGTTCTCTCCAGATTTTTGAATGATCGCCAGCATGACGATCATGGTGAGGTGGTATCTCAATGTGGTTTTGATTTCTCTAATGACCAGTGATGATGAGCATTTTTTCATATGTTTGTTGGCCTCTTGTATGTCTTCTTTGGTAAAGTGTCTGTTCATATCCTTTGCCCATTTTTGAATGAGTTTGTTTGTTTTTTTCCTTTAAATCTGTTTGAGTTCTTGGTAAATTCTGGATATCAGCCCTTTGTCAGACGGGTAAACTGCAAAAATTATTTCCCATTCTGTTGGTTGCTGATTCCCTCTAGTGACTGTTTCTTTTGCTGTGCAGAAGCCGTGGAGTTTGATTAGGTCTCATTTGTCTATTTTGATTTTTGTTGCCAATGCTTCTGGTGTTTTGGTCAGGAGTCCTTGCCTACTCCTATGTCCTGAATGGTTCTGCCTAGATTTTCTTGTAGTGTTTCATAGTGCCAGTTCTTATGTTTGCCTTTAATCCATCTGGAGTTAATTTTAGTGTAAGGTGTCAGGAAGGGGTCCAGTTTTTGCTTTCTGCACATGGCTAGCCAGTTTTCCCAAAACCATTTACTAAACAGAGAATCCTTTCCCCATTGCTTGTTTTTGTCAGGTTTATCAAAGATGGTATGGTTGTAGATATGTTCTGTTGCCTCTGATGCCTCTATTCTCTTCCATTGGTTTATATCTCTGTTTTGATACCAGTACCATGGTGTTTTGATTACTGTAGACTTGTAGTATAGTTTGAAGTCTAGTAGTGTGATGCCTCCCACTGTGTTCTTTTCGCTTAGAATTGACTTGGTTATGCAGGCTCTCTTTTGGTTCCATATGAAGTTCATGGTGGTTTTTTCCAGTTCTGTGAAGAAAGTCAATGGTAGCTTGATGGGGATAACATTGATTCTCTAAAATAGTTTGGTCAGTATAGCCATTTTCAGGATGTTGATTCTTCCTAACCATGAACATGGAATGTTTCTCCATCTGTTTTTGTCCTCTCTTATTTCATTGAGCTGTGGTTTGTAGTTTTCCTTGAATAGGTCCCTTACATTCCCTGTAAGTTGTATTTCTAGGTATTTTATTCTCTTTGTAGCAATTGTGAATGGCAGTTTGTTCTTGATTTGGCTCTCTTTCAGTCTGTTATTTGTGCATAGGAATCCTTGTGATTTTTGCACATTGATTTTATATCCTGAGACTTTGCTGAAGTTGCTTATCAGTTTCAGGAGTTTTTGGGCTGAGATGATAGTGTCTTCTAGATAAACTATCATGTCATCTGCAAACAGAGACAATTTGGCTTCCTCCTTTCCTACTTGAATACCCTTTATTTCCTTTTCTTGCCTGATTGCTCTGGCTAGAACTTCCAGTACTATATTGAAAAGGAGTGGTGAACGAGGGTATCCATGCCTAGTGCCGGATTTCAAAGGGAGTGCTTCCCGTTTTTGCCCATTCAGTATGATGTTGGCTATTGGTTTGTCTTAAATAGCTTTTACCACTTTGAGATACGTTCCTTCAGTACTGAGTTTATTGAGGGTTCTTAGCATAAAGCGCTGTTGAATTTTGTCAGATCTCTTCTTTGCATCAACGGAGATAATCATTTGGTTTTTGGTTTTGGTTCTGCTTATGTGGTGAATTTTGTTTATAGACTTGCGTATGTTGAACCAGCCTTGCATCCCCGGGATGAATCCTATTGATCATGATGGATAAGTTTTTTGATGTGCTGTTGCAATCAGCTTCCCAATATTTTACTGAAGATTTTTGCATCTATGTTCATCATGGATATTGGCCTGAAGTTTTCTTTTCTTGTAGAGTATCTGCCAGGTTTTGGTATCAGGATGATGTTGGTCTCATAAAATGAATTGGGAAGGACTCCCTCTTTTTGGATTAGTTGGAATAGTTTCAGAAGGAATGGTAACAGTTCCTCTTTGTATGTATGGTAGAATTCGGCTGTGAACCCAACTAGACCTGGGCTTTTTTTGTGTTGTAGGCTCTTAATTGCTGCCTTGACTTCAGACCTTGTTATTGGTCTATTCATAGTTTTGGCTTCCTCCTGGTTTAGGCTTGGGAGGACACAGGTGTCCAGGAATTTCTCCATTTCTTCCTGGTTTACTAATTTGTGTGCATAGAGTTTTTTGTAATATTCTCTGATGATGGTTTGAATTTCTGTGGAATCTGTGGTGATTTCCTCTTTATCGTTTTTTATTGCATCTATTTGGTTGTTCTCTCTTTTCTTTTTCATCAGTCTGGCTAGTGGTCTGTCTATAGTGTTGATCTGTTCAAAAAACCAGCTCTTGGATTTATTAATTTTTTGAAGGGTTTTTCATGTCTCTATCTCGTTCAGTTCTGCTCTGATCTTAGTTATTTCTTGTCTTCTGCTACATTTTGAGTTTTATTGATCTTGCTCCTCTAGCTCTTTCGATTTTGATGATAGGATGTCAATTTTGGATCTCCCCACTCTTCTCATATGGGCACTTATTGCTATATATTTTCTTCTGGAGACTGCTTTAAATGTGTCTCTGAGATTCTGGTATGTTGTGTCTTCGTTCTCATTGGTTTTGAAGAACTTCTTTATTTCTGTCTTCATTTCATTCTTTATCCAGTCAACATTCAAGAGCCAATTGTTCAGTTTCCATGAAGCTGTGCAGTTCTGAGTTAGTTTCTGAATTCTGAGTTGTAACTTGATTGCACTATGGTCTGAGAGACTGTTTGTTATTTTGTCAGTTGTTTTGCATTTGGTGAGGAGTGCTTTACTTCCAATTATATGATCAGTTTTAAAGTAGGTGTGATGTGGTGCTAAGAAGAATGTATATTCTGTGGATTTGGGAGATTGTGGAGAGTTCTGTAAATGTCTATCAGGTTTGCTTGTTCCAGGTCTGAGTTGAAGCCCTGGATATCCTTGCTAATTTTCTATCTGGTTGATCTGTCTAATATTGACAGTGGAGTCTATTATTGTGTGGGAGTATAAGTTTCTTTGTAAGTCATTAAGAACTTCCCTTATATATCTGGGTGGTCCTGTATTGGGTCCATATATATTTAGGATAGTTAGCTCTTCTTGTTGTATCGATCCTTTTACCATTATTTAGTGACCTTCTTTGTCTCTTTTGATCTTGGTTACTTTGAAGTCTATTTTATCAGAGATGAGAGTTGCAACTCCTGCTTTTTTTTGCTCTCCATTTGCTTGGTACATCTTCCTCCATCCCTTTATTTTGAGCCTTTGTGTATCCTCGCCTGTGAGATGGGTTTCCTGGATACAGCACACTGATGGGTTTTGGTTTTTTATCCAATTTGCCAGTCTGTGTCTTTTTACTGGTGCATTTAGCCCATTTATAGTTAGGGTTAATATTGTTATGTGTGAATTTGATATTGCCATTTTGATGCTAGCTGGCTGTTTTGCCCATTAGTTGATGCAGGTTCTTCATTTTGTTGATGCTCTTTAGCATTTGGTATGTTTTTGGAATGGCTGGTGCTGGTTTTTCCTTTCTGCATATAGTGCCTCTTTCAGGAGCTCTTGCCAAGCAGGCCTGGTGGTGACAAAATCTCTGAGTACTTGCTTGTTCACAAAGGATTTTATTTTTCCTTCACTTATGAAGCTCAGTTTGGCTGGATATGAAATTCTGGGTTGAAAGTTCTTATCTTTAAGGATGTTGAATATTGGCCCCCATTCTCTTCTGGCTTGTAGAATTTCTGCCGAGAGATCTGCTGTGAGTCTGATGGGCTTCCCTTTGTGGTTGACCCGACCTTTCTGGCTGCCCTTAGGATTTTCTTCTTCATTTCAACCCTGGTGAATCTGACGATTATGTGCTTTGAGGTTGCTCTTCTTGTGGAATATCTTTGTGGTGTTCTCTGTATTTCCTGGATTGGAATATTGGCCTGCCTCGCTAGGTTGGGGAAATTTTCCTGGATAACATCCTGAAGAGTATTTTCCAGCTTGGATTCACTCTCTTCGTCACATTCTGGTACACCAATAAAATGTAGGTTAGGTCTCTTTACATAGTCCCATATTTCTTGGTGATTTTGTTCATTCCTTTTTGTGCTTTTTTCTCTAATCTTGGTTTCTCATTTTATTTCACTGAGTTGATCTTCTACTTCTGATATTCTTTCTTCTGCTTGGTCAATCCGGCTGTTGAAACTTGTGCATGCTTCGTGAAGTTCTCGTGTTGTGTTTTTCAGCTCCTTCAATTCATTCATATTCCTCTCTAAATTGTCCATTCTTGTTATCTTTTCCTCAAATCTTTTTTCAATTCTTTTTTCAAGGTTCTTAGTTTCTTTGCATTGATTTAGAACATGTTCTTTTAGCTCATGGGAGTTTCTCATTCCCCACCTTCTGAAGTCTGATTTCGTCATTTCATCACACTCATTCTCTGTCCAACTTGGTTTCCTTGCTGGTGAGAAGTTTTGGTCCTTTGTAGAAGGCAAGGTTTTTTGGTTTCAGGTGTTTTCCTCATTTTTGCGGTGGTTTCTTCCCATCTTTGTGGGTTTATCTACCTTTCATCTGAGTAGTTGTTGACTTTTTGATTGGGTCTCTGAGTGGACCCCCAGATTGTTGATGATAAAGTATTTCTGTTACTTAGTTTTTCTTCTAACAGTCTAGCCCCTCTGCTGTATGACTGCTGAGGTCCACTCCAGGCCCTGCTTGTCTGGGGTACACCTGTAGCAGCTGTGGAACAGTGAGGGATGCTACCAGTTTTTTCTTCTGCTATCTTTGTTCCAGAATGATGCTTGCCAAATGTCAGTCTAATCAGTCCTTTTTGAGGTGACTCTTTGGATATACAGGGGTCAGGGAGCTGCTTGAGGAGACGTTCTGTATTTTATAGGAGCTCAAGTGCTGAGCTGTGAGCTCCATTGTTCATTCACGGCTTTTAGGCATGTACATTTAACTCTGCTGCAGTGGAACTCATAAAACCCCTTTTTTTTCTCAGATGCTCTGTCTCGGGGAGTTAGGGCTTTCTTTTTGAGTATCACTGTCCTGCCCAGCTAAGAGGCACTCTAGTTACTATTTGCCTGCTGAGGCTCTGCCCTGCCACCATGGGCTCTGCCCTGCCACCTTGGGCTCTGCCCTACCATCATGGGCTCTGCTCTGTTGCCATGGGCTCCTGTCTCTCTGTTATGGAGGGTTGCCTCGGCAACAGCAGGCTGCGTCAGCAATGGGAGTGTATCTCAATAGGGTCGGAATCCCTCAGTAATGGTGGACACCCCTCCCCCACCGAGCTGCATTGTCCTGGGTTCAGCTGTGCCCACAGTGTAACTCTCAACCCTGAGCATATCGAATCACCATTTTGTTTGTCCCTGTGTGGGTGGGACCTGCCAAGCCTGATCACCTGGCTCCCTGCCTCAGAGTCCTTTTATTTTTTGAAGTTGAACGGTTGACTCTCTCCCAGGTGTTTCAGTCACCTGCAGATAGGGCACCGGGGTCTGTGTTATTTCCCATGCTGTGACCCACTGTGCAGGCTCAAAATTTACTTCCCAGGAATCTCCTGGTCTGGCTCACTGTGCAAGTCCCATTTAATCAGATGGATATGCTAATCTGCCCTCCCAGATCTCAGATTGCTGGTTTAACTGGGCACCCAGACCGCATTTCGTACAAAGTGCCGCTGCACTGCAGCGCCAGCTGAAACAGCTGTGGGAGCCGAAACAGCTGTGCTGGTGTCCCATGTCTCTCCTACACTTGGGAATTTCCCCATTCTGTGGGCAACAAAGATCCATCTGGAAGTGCAGCTTGGACTCACCCTCTGTGCCTTCACTGAGAGCTGCAATCCTGAGTTGTTCCTAGTGGACCATCTTCCTGCTGTTCTCAGATACTTTTTTTATGATACTTGTTGAACACAGTAAAGCAAATTTTATTGAAGAGAACCATAAAAATGGGATATTGTAGTAGATGAGAGAGATTGACCTCAATTTCAAATACAATGTTGGGAGATTTATAAGCATGAAGCTGGATGGAGATTAGTGGATGGTATATTATTAAGAAGAAATATCATGGCTAAGGAAGATTTTGCCCATATTGATTCAAGATTATTACTGAGGGCAGGTCAGAGCAATAAGATATTGTGAATGAGGAATAACAAATTTGATCAGATATCAAAAGTGAGGAATTTTTGCTGAATTGATGTAGCAGTATTTTTACTGTGGACTATGAAGGCAAAGACACTAGACTGAGGAAAGAAAGCAAGGTTAGGGAATAGTAAGAAAAAGGGCTCAGAGAAACCCAACTCAAATTTTATCAAAAAAGAGAGTTCTTACCTGTGTCAAAATAATCAATAGACATGTTGAAAGCTTGCAAGAAAAAGCTCAGGAGAGTTCCCTTGGGAATTTGGGGCATTCTAAAGATGCACGTATATTTGGGAAGTTAGAAAAATACAAACATACCAAGGGCAGGACACATCTGAGAATATACCTTAAAAAGACCCTAAGCTTTCCACTTTTGGCTGATCTCTAGGCTCAGCACAAGCAGTAGGGTAAGGATAAAGTAGAGTTGTAAACAGCTTGGTTAAGTGTTGAAAGATTGCTCCAATACAAAGCAAATCAGCAATATCTGAGAGAACTTTTTCTTTCATTTTTTTCAATCACAGGCATTCAAGTAAATCTCTGTTAAGAAAAAAAAATACTTGGTGCCCACACGATACAATTAAAGAGACTTCAGAGACCACACAGGGACTTTACAAAATAGTTTAGAAAAGTCACTGAACAAACAACCACAACCCACAGTGAGCAAGAAAAACAATCCCTAAAGAGGAGACACATCTAATTCCCAAAATTACCAGATTATAATTTTCAAAATGTTGAGATTTTATCAAAAATTATGAGTCACAGAAATAAAAAGGTATAGCCTATAAACAGAATATTTTAATTAAAATGTCCCTGAGGAAGTCCGGACACGTTGGATTTATCATACAAAGATTAGTAACTTCCTTGTTTTTTATATGCACAAAGAGCTAAGAAAAATCCTAAATAAATATAAAATATCAATAAAGAAATACAAATTATAAAAAGTAACTAAATAAAAATTCTGAAGCTGATAAGTACAATAAGTAAAATGAAAAAAATTAGTGGACAAGTTCAGCAACAGACCCAACCAGGCAGAAGAAAGAAACAGTAAATTTGAAGATAGGACTGCTGAAAATTATTCAATTCGAGGAGAAGAAAGAAAAAAGAATAGAAGATGGCCATTTAGGAGCAGCTCAGGATTGAGCTCCCAGTGAAAGTGCAGAGGGTGAGTGGATGCCGCATTTCCAGATGGATATTTATTGCCCACAGACCAGGAGATTCCCAGGCAGAGGAGCACCACAGGTCATGAGCGCAGCTGTTTTGGCCAGTGCAGCTGTTTTGCTGGCACCCCAGAATGGCAGTTCTCCATACAAAATACAGTGTTCTGTTTGCCCTCTTAAGCTGGCAATTGGAGTTCCGGGAAGGCAGAGTCATGCATTCATCTGATTAAACAGGGGACTGAGACAGGGAGCGAGGCCAGGAGATTCCAAGACAAAAAAGTGCCATGAATGTTAGCGCTGTTGTTTCAGCCAGTACAGTGGTTCACCACACGTGAAATCACACAGATCCCGGTGCCTTTTCAGCAGAGGACTGGAACACCTGAAAGAGAGTCAACATTCAACTTAAAAAAAAAAGGCTCTGAGGCAGGGAGTCAGGTGATTAGGCTTGGCGGGTCCCACTCCCACACACACACACACAAAACAGCAATTGGAAATGCTCTTGGTTGAGAGTTTCACGGAAAGCATAGCTGAACCTGGCATGGTCCAGCTCTGTGGGGGAGGGGTGTCCGCCATTATTGAGGCACTCCACCCCTATGGAGGTAGTCTGCCATTGCTGAGGCAGCCTGCCATTGACGAGGCAACCCACCATTACAGAGAGAGTCCGCCATCACAGACGTGGGCCACCATTGCTGAGGCAGTTCTAACCACACCCATATAAACAGCACTGCAGGGAGGTTCACACAGCAGCAGGGTGGACCCACAGCAGTTCAGCAAAGCCTCGGCAGGCAGGCAGACAGTGACTAGGCTTCCTCCTTGCTGGGCAGGGCAACCCTGAAAAAAAGGCAGCAGCACAACAGACACTCATAAATAAAGCCCTAACTTCCTGGGACAGAGCACCTGGGGAAAAAAAGGGGGGGTTTATGAGTTCTGCTGCAGCAGATTTAAATGTACCTGCCCAGCAGCTCAGAATGAACAACAGAGCTCACAGCTCAGCACTTGAGTTCCTATAAAGGACAGACTGTTTCCTCAAGAGGATCCCTGACCCCTGTATATCCAAAGAATCACCTCACAAAGGACTGATCAGACTGACATCTGGTGGGCATCATTCTGGGACAAAGATAGCAGAAGAAAAACTGGTAGCAACCCTTACTGTTCTGCATCTGCTGCAGATGATCCCCAGTCAAGCAGGGCCTGGAGTGGATCTCAGCAGTACTACAGCAGAGGGGCAAGCCTGTTAAAAGGAAAACTAAGAAACAGAAATAAATTCATCATCAACAAACTGGATGTCCACTCAGAGACCCAATCTGAAAATCAGCAACTACAAAGATGATAGGTTGATAAATCCACAAACATGAAAAGAAACCAGTGCAAAAAGGAGGAAAACACCCAAAACCAGAACACCTCTCCTCCTACAGGGGATCACAAATCCTCACCAGCAAGGGAACAAGGTTGGATTGAGAATGAGTGTGATGAAATGACAGAATCAGACTTCAGAAGATGGGTAATGAGAAATGTCTGTGAGCTAAAGAATGTGTTCTAACCCAATATAAAGAAACTAACAACCTTGAGAAAAGATTTGACAAAATGCTAAAGGGAATGAACAACGTAGAAAGGAATATAAGTGAATTCCTGGAGCTGAAAAACACAACATGAGAACTTCACAAAGCATGCACAAGTTTCAATAGCCAAATTGACCAAGCAGAAGAAAGGATATCAGAGGTTGAAGAACAACTCAATGAAATAAAATGAGAAGGCAAGATTAGAAGAAAAAAAGCATAAAAGGGAATGAACAAAGCCTCAAAGAAATATGGAACTATGTGAAAAGACCTAATCTACGTTTGATAGGTGTACTTGAATGTGATGAAGAGAATGAATTCAAGCTGGAAAATACTCTTCAGGGTATTATCCAGGAAGATTTCCCCAACCTAGCAAGGCAAGCCAGTATTCAAGACAGGCCAGGAAATACAGAGAACACCAAAAGATATTCATCAACAAGAGTAACTCCAAGTCACCTAATCATCAGATTCACCAGGGTTGAAATGAAGGAGAAAATGTTAAGGGCAGCTAGAGAGAAAGGTCGGGTCACCCACAAAGAGAAGCCCAACAGACTCACAGCAGATTTCTCAGCAGAAATCCTACAAGCCAAAAGAGAGTGGGAACCACTATTCATCATCCTTAAAGAAAAGAACTTGCAACCCAGAATATCATAACCAGTGAAACTAAGCTTCATAAGTGAAGGAGAAATAAAATCCTTTGCAAACGAGCAAGTACTCAGAAATTTTGTCAGCACCAGGTCTGCTTTACAAGAGCTCCTAAAAGAGGCACTACACATAGAAAGAAACAACCAGTACCAGCCACTCCAAAACATACCAAATGTTAAAGAGCATCAACGGAATGAAAAATCTGCATCAACTAATGGGCAAAACAACAAGCTAGCATCAAAACGCAGTATCAAATTCACACATAACAATACTAATCCTAAATGTAAATGAACTAAATGCCCCAATCAAAAGACACAGACTGGCAAAATGGATAAAAAGCCAAAACCCATCTGTGTGCTGTATCCAGAAAACCCATCTCACAGGCAGGGATACACAAAGGCTCAAAATAAATGGATGGAGGAAGATTTACCAAGAAAACGGAGAGCAAAAAAAAGCAGGAGTTGCAATTCTCATCTCTGATAAAATAGACTTTAAAACAACAAAGATCAAAAGAGACAAAGAAGGTAATTATATAATGGTAAAAGGATCAGTGCAAAAAGAAGAGCTAATGATCCTAAATATATAGGGACCCAATACAGGAGTACCCAGATACATAGGGCAAATTCTTAATGACTTACAAAGAGATTTAGATTTCCACACAAAAATAGTGGGATACTTTAATACCCCATTGTCAGTATTAGGCAGAAACCCAGACAGAAAATTAACAAGGATATCCAGCACTTGAACTCAGCCGTGGAACAAGCAAACCTGATAGACATTTACAGAACTCTCCAACCCAAATCCACAGAATATACATTCTTCTCAGCACTGCATCACACATACTCTAAAATTGACCACGTAATTGGAAGTAAATCACTCGTCACCAAATGCAAAAGAACGGAAATGATAAAAAACAGTCTCTCAGACCACATGCAATCAAGTTAGAACTCAGAATTCAGAAACTAACTCAGAACTGCACAGCTTCAGGGAAACTGAACAACTGGCTCTTGAATGTTGACTGGATAAACAATGAAATTAAGGCAGAAATAAAGAAGTTCTTCGAAACCAACGAGAATAAAAACAAAACATACCAATATCTCTGGGACACATTTAAAGCAGTCTCTAGAGAAAAATATATAGCAATAAGTGCCAACAAGAGAAGCAAGGAGAAATCCAAAATTGACAGCCTATCATGAAAATTGAAAGAGCTAGAGGAGCAAGAGCAAAAAAACTCAAAACGTAGCAGAAGACAAGAAATAACTAAGATCAGAGCAGAACTGAAGGAGATAGAGACACGAAAAACCCTTCAAAAAATCAATAAATACAGGAGCTGATATTTCAAAAAGATCAACAAAATAGACAGACCACTTAGCCAGATTAATAAAAAGGAAAAGAGGCAATAACCAAATAAATGCAATAAAAATAATAAAGGGGATATCACCACAGATTCCACAGAAATTCAAACCAGCATCAGAGATTTTTACAAATAACTCTATGGAAATAAACTAGTAAACCTGGAAAAAAATGAATAAATTTCTGGACACTTGCCTCCTCCGAATCCTGAAGCAGGAAGAAGTCAAAACCCTGAATAGACCAATAACAAGATCTGAAGTTGAGGCAGCAATTAAGAGCCTACCACACAAAAAAAAGCCCGGGTCCAGATGGGTTCACAGCCCAATTCTACCAGACACACAAAGAGGAACTGTTACCATTTTTTCTGAAACTATTCCAAATAATCCAAAAAGAGGGAATCCTTCCCAAATCATTTTATGAGAACAACATCATCCTGGTACCAAAACCTGGCCAAGACTCAACAAGAAAAGAAAACTTCAGGCCAATGTCCAGGATGAAAATGGACACAAAAATCTACAATAAAATACTGGAAAGCCAATTGCAACAGCACATCAAAAAGCTTATCCACCATGATCAAGTAGAATTCATCCCGAGAATGCAAGACTAGTTCAACATATGCAAGTTTATAAATGTAATTCATCACATAAACAGGACGAAAGACAAAACCCACATGATTATCTCAATTGATGCAGAGAAGGTTTTTGACAAAATTCAACAGCCCATTATGCTAAAAACCCTCAATAGGTAGAAGGGGAGGAAAATGGTGCTCTAGAAGCAACTCACCACTGCAGCTCTCAGTCAAGACGCAGAGGGTAAGCAAACACCGCATTTTCAGATGGATCCTTATAGCCCACAGAGCGGGGGAAAAGCTCAGGTGTAAAAGGCATGCAGGACTCAAGCGCAGTGCTCTCCGCTGGTGCAGCCAGGCAGCCATCGCCGCCACAGCAGCACGGTGCCCAAAACACACGGGACTGGGTGCCCTGTTAAACCAGCAATTTGAGACTTGGGAGGGCAGATTGCTGTGTTCATCTGATTGAACGGGTTTTGAATGTTGAACTAGACCAGGAGATTTCTGGGAGGTGAATTGTGAACCAGCGCAGCTGGTGGCTGCAGGGGAAATCACGCAGACACCAGTGCCCTTTTGGCCAGCAGCTGAGGCACTTGGGAGAGAGTCAACCCTACAACTTAAAAAGAAAAAAAAGTAAAAAGGCTCGGAGGCAGGGAGCCAAGTGATCAGGCTCGATGGGTCCCTCCCCACAGGGACAAGCAATAAGGCGATTCGGAGTGCCAGGGGTTGAGAGTTCCACCGTGGGAAGAGCTGAACACATGACTGTGCAGCTCGGTGGGGGAGGGGCGTCTGCCATTGCCCAGAGATTCGGCCCCTACTGAGGTACCTGCCCACTGTTGATGCAGTCAGCCATTGCCGCGGCAATTCACAATAACAGAGAGACTCCACCGACAGGGCAGAGCCCACATCAGCAGGGCAGAGCCTACGTCAGTAGGGCAAAGCCCAAAACAGCAGGACAGAGCCCACAGCAAAAGGATGAACCTCACGCCAGCAGGGCAGAGCCTCAGCAGCCAAATAGTGACTAGACTGCCTCCTAGCAGGGAAGGACAGAGCAACGGATACTCGAAAATAAAGCCCTAACTCCCCGAGAAAGAGCATCTAAGGAAAAAAACCGGTTTCATGAGTTCTGCCACAAAAGACTTAAATGTACTTGCCTAGCAACACTGAATGAACAACGGAGCTCACAGAACAGCACTTGAGCTCTTATAAAGTACAGATCGTCTCCTGAAACAGCTCCCTGATCCCTGTATACCCAAAGAATCACCTCAAAAAGGACTGATCAGACTGATATTTGGCAGACATCATTCTGGGACAAAGATAGAAGAAGAAACTGGTAGCATCCCTCACTGTTCTGCAGCTGCTACAGGTGTACCCCAGGCAAGCAGGGCCCGGATTGCACATCAACAATCTTACAGCAGAGGGGCTAGACAGTTAGAAGGAATATTAAGAAACAGAAATACTTCATCATCAACAATCCGGGGCTCTACTAAGAGACCCAATCGAAAAATCAGCAACTACTCAGACGACAGGTGGATAAATCCACAAAGATGGGAAGACACCAACGCA
>CM052670.1:61905763-61932927 GCA_028533165.1 Leontopithecus rosalia | reverse complement strand
AGTGTTGCAATCCCTCAAGGACCTAGAAATAGAAATTCCATTTGACCCAGCAATCCCATTACTAGGTATATATCCAACGGACTATAAATCGTTCTGCTATAAGGACACATGCACATGAAAGTTCATTGCAGCACTGTTTACAATAGCAAAGACCTGGAATCAACCCAAATGCCCATCGATGATAGACTGGACTGGAAAAATATGGCACATATACACCATGGAATATTATGCAGCAATCAAAAATGATGAGTTCGTGTCCTTTGTAGGGACATGGATGAATCTGGGGAACATCATTCTCAGCAAATTGACACAAGAACAGAAAAGAAAACACCGTATATACTCACTCACAGGCGGTTGATGAACAATGAGAACACATGGACATAGGGAAGGGAGCACCACACACTGAGGTCTATTTGGGGAAATAGGGGAGGGACAGTGTTGGGGGGTTGAGCGGGGGAGGGATGGCATGGGGAGTAATGCCAAATATGGGTAAAGGTGCAGAAGGCAGCAAAACACACTGCCACGTGTGTACCTATGCAACTATCTTGCATGTTCTGCACATGTACCCCAAAACCTAAAAGGCAATAAATAAATAAATAAATAAAAAACCCTCAATAAACCAGGTATTGACAGAACATATCTCAACATCATAAAAGCTATTTATGACAAGCCAACAGCCAATATCACACTGAATGGGCAAAAACTGGAAGCACTCTCTTTGAAATCTGGCACTAGACCAGGATGCCCTCTCTAACCACTCCTATTCAATACAGTACTGAAAGTCCTAGCTAGAGTAATCAGGCAAGAAAAAGAAATAACGGGTATTCAAATGGGAAAGGAAGAAACAAAATTGTCTCTATGTCCTGAGGACACGATTGTATATCTAGAATATTCCATAGTCTCAGCCCAAAATCTCCTTAAAGAGATTAGGAACTTCAGCAAAGTCTCAGGATATAAAATCAATGTGCAAAAATCACAAGCATTCCTATACACCAATAACAGTCTTAAAGAGAGCCAAATCAAGCATGAACTGCCATTCTCAATTGCTACAAAGAGAGTAAAATACCTAGGAATACAATACCACTAACAAGAAATATAAAGAACCTCTTCAAGGAGAACTACAAAACACTGCTCAACGAAATAAGAGAGGACACAAACATATGGAGAAAGTTTCCATGTTCATGGTTAGGAAGAATCAATATCCTGAAAATGTCCATACTTCCCAAAGTAACTTACTGACTCAACGCTATCCCCATCAAGCTACCAATGACCTTTTTCATAGAACAGGAAAGAACTACCATAAGCTTTGTGTGGAACAAAAAGTGAGCCAAGGCAATTCTCAGCAAAAAGAATACAGCAGGAGGTATCACACTTCTGGACTTCAAATTATACAATGAGGCTACATTAATCAAAGCAGCATGGTACTGGTACCAAAACAGAGATACAGACTGATGAAACAGAACAGAGGCCTCGGAGGCAACACAACATATCTACAACATTCTGATCTTTGACAAACCTGACAAAAACAATCAATGGGGAAAGGATTCCCTGTTTAATAAATGGTGTTGGGAAAACTGGCTAGCCATATGCAGAAAGCAGAAACTGGACCCTTCTTGACACCTTACACTAAAATTAACTCCAAATGGATTATAGACTTAAATATAAGGTCTAACACCATAAAAATCCTAGAAGAAAATCTAGGGAAAACCATTCAGGACATAGACATAGGCAAGGACTTCATGACCAAAACACCAAAACTATTGGTAAAAGAAGCCAAAATAGACAAATGGGACCTAATCAAACTCCATAGCTTCTGCCTGGCAAAAGAAACCGTCACTAGAGTGAATCAACAACCAACAGAATGGGAAAAATTTTTTGCAGTTTACCCATCTGACAAAGGGCTGATATCCAGAATTTACAAAGAACTAAAACAGATTTACAAGAAATAAAAAAGCCCATTCAAAGGTGGGCAAAGGATATGAACAGACACTTTACAAAAGAAGACATACCTGAGGACAACAAACATATGAAAAAATGCTCAACATCACTGGTCATTAGAGAAATGCAATTCAAAACTACATTGAGATACCACCATCTCACACCAGTTAGAATGGCGATCATTAAAAAATCTGGAGACAACAGATGCTGGAGAGGATGTGGAGTAATAGGAACACTTTTTCTTTGCTGGTGGGATTGTAAATTAGTTCAATCATTGTGGAAGACAATGTGGCGATTTATCAAGGACCCAGAAATAGAAATTCCATTTGACCCAAAAATTCCATTACTGGGTATATATCCAAAGGACTATAAATCGTTCTACTATAAAAACACATGCACACCAGTGTTTATTGCAGCACTGTTTACAATAGCAAAGACTTGGAACCAACCCAATTGCCCATCGATGATAGACTGGACAGGGAAAATGTGGCACATATACACCATGGAACATTATGAAGTCATCAAAAACGATGAGTTTGTGTCCTTTGTGGAGACATGGATGAACCTGGAGTTCATCATTCTCAGCAAACTGACACAAGAACAGAAAATGAAATACCGCATGTTCTCACTCATAGGCAGGTGTTGAACAATGAGAACACATGGACATAGGGAGGGGAGCACTACACACTGGGGTGTGTTGGGGGGGAATAGGGGAGGGACAGCAGGAAGCGGGGAGTTGTGGAGAGATAGCATGAGGAGAAATGCCAGATATAGGTGAAGGGGAGGAAGGCAGCAAATCACACTGCTATGTGTGTACCTATGCAACTATCTTGCATGTTCTGCACATGTACCCCAAAACCTAAAATGCAATAAAAAAGAAAGAAAAAAGAATAAAGAAAATGAAAGGAATTTAAGAGACTGGTGGGACATCATTTCGTGTGCTCACAAGCACATAATGGAAGTTTTCAGAAGGAGAGGAGAAAGTGAAAGGGGAATAAAAAATATTTTAAGAAATAAGGACCAAAGCCTTCCTAAATTAAATAAATAGCCACGAAGCTCAATGCATCTCAAGAAGGATACATTAAAAAATATCAGATAGTAGCAAACGTAATTGCAGTTTTTGCATTGTTGGAATTTGCTGTTTGATATTCAAATACATTTGAATAAATGTGGTTAGGTTATACATAATTTTAATAAGCATTTTTCACTTTATGTTTTTTTTGCTAATAATTTATTTTATATTTATTTTAGACTATGGAAATGATGTCAGACAAAAAGCAAATTTGAGTGGTTTTTTTATCTGGATTCAAAATGGGTCATAAAGCAGCAGAGAGAACTTGCAACATCAACAATGCATTTTGCCCCAGAACTTCTAACAAACATACAATACAGTGGTGGTTCAAGAAGGTTTGTTTTTAGTGGGTGAAGGATATAAACAAAGACTTCTCAAAAGAAGACATTTATGTAGCCAAAAAACATGAAAGAAAGCTCATCATCACTGGTCATTAGAGAAATGCAAATATTATCATAGAAGTGTCCTTTTCACTCTCCAGTGACCTAAGTCTATTTTTCAGATATTAGTAAAGCCACCACGACTCTCATTTTGTTGCTATTTATATGAAATACTATTTTGATTCTTTCACTTTTAATCTATTTGTGCCTTGTATCTAAAGTGAGTCTCTTAATTTATCACCACAAAAAATGATGAATATGAGAGGTGATGGACATGTTTATTAGTTTGATTTTGGTAATTATTTTACAATGTATGTGTATATGAAAAGATCACATTGTACACCTCTTTATACATCTCTTTGAGACTCTGCTTTTTATTTTTCTGAGTGTATATTCAAAAGTGTAATTGCTAAATCATATGGTAAATTTTTCAAATAAATTTTTAATATAACCATACTGTTTTTCATAGTAGTCACACCATTTTACATTGCAGTTTACAGTGCACAAGGGTTTCAATTTCTCCACATCCTCACCACCACTTGTTTTCTGCTTTGTTTTCAGGATAGTGACTGTATTATTCATATATATCTATACATAATATGTTTTTACTTATTTTCTGTTTTCTCTTAAATATTTGGTAAAATTCAGTGATGAAGCCATGGCACCCTGGGCTTTTTTTACTGAGAGACTTTTTATGACAGCTTTGATCTTATTACTTGTTATTGGTCTATTCAGATTTTGAATTTCTTCCTGATTCAATCTTAGAAGGTTGTATGTGTCTAGGATTTTGTTCATTTCTTCTTGATTTTCCAATTTATTGACACATAGTTGCTTATGTTAGTCACTAATGAGCCTTTAATTTTTTATAGTATTAGTTGTAATGTCTCCTTTTTCATCTCTGATTTTATTTATTTGTTTATTTTTGAGGGTGTGTGTGTGCCTTTTTTATTATACTTTAAGTTCTGGGGTACATGTGCAGAACATGCAGGTTTGTTACATAGATATACACGTGCCATGGTGGTTTGCTTCATCCACTACCCCATCATCTACATTAGGTGTTTCTCCTAATGGTATCCCTCCCCTAATCCCCCATCCCCCAACAAGCCCTGGTGTGTGATGTTCCCCTCCCTGTGTCTGTGTGTCATTGTTCAACTGCCACTTATGAGTGAAAGTATGCAGCATTTGGTTTTCTGTTCTTGTGCTAGTTTGCTGACAATGATGGTTTCCAAATTGTTATTGGTATATTCAGGGATTCTACTTCTTTCTGGTCTAGTCTTGGGATGGTGTGTCAAGGAATTTATCCATTTCTTCTAGATTTTCTGGTTTATTTGCATGGAGATGTTTATAGTATTCTCTGATGGTAGTTTATATTTCTGTGGGATTGGTGGTGATACCCCCTTTATCATTTTTTATTTTATCTATTTGATTCTTCTCTCTTTTCTTATTTATTAGTCTGTCTAGTGGTCTATTTTATTTATCTTTTAAAAAAATCTCCTGGATTTATTAATTTTTGAAGGGTTTTTTGTGTCTCTATCTCCTTCAGGTCTGCTCTGATCTTAGTTATTTCTTGTCTTCTGCTGGCTTTTAACTTTGATCTTGCTCATTCAATTCTTTTAATTGTGACATTAGTGTGTCAATTTTAGATCTTTCCTGTTTTCTTTTGTGGGCATTGTGCTATAAATTTCCCTCTAGACACTGCTTTAAATGTGTTCCAGAGATTCTTGTAAGTTGTGTTTTTATTCTCACTGGTTTCAAATAACATTTTTATTTCTGCCTTCATTTTGTTATTTATCCAGTAGTCATTCAGGAGCAGGTTGTTCAATTTCCATGTAGTTGTGCAGTTTCGAGTAAATTTCTTAATCCTGCGTTCTAAGTTGATGTACTGTGAACTGAGAGACTATTTGTTATGATTTCCTTTCTTTTGTATTTGCTGAGTAGTGTTTTACTTCCAATTATATGGTCAATTTTAGAATAAGTGCTATGTGATGCTAAGAAGAATGTATCTTCTGTTGATTTTGGTTGGAGAGTTCTGTAGATATCTATTAGGTCCGCCTGGTTCAGAGCTGGGTTCAAATCCTAGATATCCTTGTTAATTTTCTGTCTTATTTATCTGTCTAATATTGAGAGTGGGAGTCTTCTACTATTAGAAGGCTAAGTGAAAGGCTAAGTCTTTTTGTAGGTCTCTAAGGACTTGCTTTATAAATTTTGGTTCTCCTGTATTGAGTGCACATATATTTAAGATAGCTCTTCCTGTTGCATCGATCCCTTTACCATTGTGTAATGCCCTTCTTTGTTCCTTTTGATCTTTGTTTGTTTAAAGTCTGTTTTATCAGAGTCTAAGATAGCAAATCTGTTTTTTGTTTGTTGTTTTGTTTTTTATTTCTTTCTGTTTGCTTGGCAGATATTTCTCCATTTCTTTATTTTCAGTCTATATGTGTCTTTGCAAATGAGATGGGTGTCCTGAATACAGCACTCCAATAGGTCTTGACTTTATCTAATTAGCCAGTCTATGTCTCTTGATTGAGGCATTTAGCCCATTTACATTTAAGGTTAATATTGTTATGTGTAAATTTGGTCCTGCAATTATGAGGCTACCTGGTTATTTTTCCCATTAGTTGATGCAGTTTCTTTATAGTGTTGATGGTCTTTACAATTTGGTATGTTTTTGCAGTGGCTGGTACCAGTTGTCTTCTTCATGTTTATTACTTCCTTCAGCTGCTCTTGTAAGGCAGGCCTGGTGGTGACAAAATCTCTCAGCAGTTGCTTCTCTGTACAGGATTTTATTTCTTCTTAACTTATGAAGCTTAGTTTGGCTGTATATAAAATTCTGGGTTAAAAATTCTTTTACTGAAATGTGTTGGATATTGGCCCCCACTCTCTTCTGGCTTGTAGGATTTCTGCTGAGAGATCCACTGTTGATTTAATAGACCAACATTTCTCTCTGCCTGCCCTTAGTATTTTTTTCTTTCATTTCAACCCTGGTGAATCTGATGATTATGTTTCTTGGGGTTGCTCTTCTTGAGGTGTATCTTTGTGGTGTTCTCTGTATTTCCTCAATTTGAATGTTATCCTGCCTTGCTAGGTTGGGGAAGTTCTCCTGGATAAATTCTCCCTGACACTTTCAGGTACACCAATCAAACACAGATTTGGTCTTTTTACAAAATCCCATGTTTCTTAGAGGCTTTGTTCATTTCTTTTCACTCTTTTTTCTCTAATATTGTCTTCTTTATTTCATTGAGTTGATATTCAATCTCTAATATGCTTTCTTCCAATTGATTGATTCTGCTATTAACGCTGGTGTGTGCTTCATGGAGTTCTCGTGCTTTGTTTTTCAGCTGCATTAAGTCATTTATGTTTTTCTCTAAATGGGTTATTCTAGTTAGCATTTCATCTAACCTTTCTTCAAGGCTTTTATTTCTTGCATTGGGTTAGAACATGCTTCTTTAACTTGAAGAAGTTTGTTATTACCCATATTCTGAAGCTTGCTTCTGTCAATTCATCAAACTATTTCTCTGTCAGGTTGAGTTCTCTTGCTGGTGAAGAGTAGTAATCCCTTGAAGTAGAAAAGGCATTCTGGTTTTTGGAATTTTCATCCTTTTTGTACAACTTTTTTCATCTTCATGGATTTGTCTATTTGGTCTTTGAAGTCAGTGACCTTTGGATGGGGGGGTCTCTGAGTGGTCATTCTTTTTGTTGATGTTGAAACAATTTCTTTCTGTTTGTTAGTTTTCCTTCTAACAGTCAAGTCACTCTGCTGCAGGTCTGCTGGAGTTTCACTCCAGATCCTGCTTGGCTAAGAATCACTAGCAGGGGCTGCAGAACAGCAAAGATTACTGCCTGTTTCTTCATCTGGTAGCTTAGTCCCAGATGGGTACCTGCCAGATGCCAGCAAGAGCTTTCTTGTATGAGGTGTCTGTCAGCCCTTACTGGGACATGTCTCCCAGTCAGAATACACAGATTCAAGTAGCCATTTGAGGAGGCATTCTGTCCCTTATAATATCTTGAGCACTGTGATGGGAGATTCACTGTTCTCTTCAGAGCTGCCAGGCAGGGGCATTTAAGTCTGCTGAAGCTATACCCACTACTCTCCCTTTTCTTAAGTGCTCTGACCCAGGAATGTGGGGGTTTTATTTATAAGTCCCTGATGGTCTGCTGCCTTTTTTTTATAGGTGCCCTGCCCAGCAAGGAGAGAATCTAGTGATGCAATGTGCCTGCAGAGGACTTGCTGAGCCACCATGGGCTCTGCCCAGTTTGAACTTTCCTGAAGCTTCATTTACGCTGTGATATTAAAACCCCCTACTGGAGCCTGAACAATGGCAGCACCCCTCTCACCACTGAGCTTGAATGTCTCAGGTTGAGGTCAGACTATTGCACTAGCTGTGAGAATTTCAAGCCAATGGATTTTACCTTGCTGGTCTTCATGGGGGTGGGACCTGCTGAAGTAGATCACTTGGCTCTTTGGCTTCAGCCCTATTTCCAGTGGAGTAAACACTTTTGTCATGATGGTGTTGCAGGTGACACTGGGGTATAAAAAATAAACTACTGTGGCTAGCTCAATGTCTTCCCAAATGGCCACCCAGTTTTGTGCTGGAAACCCAGGGCCCTGGTGTTGTAGGTGTCAGAGGGAATCTCCTGGTCTACAAGTTGTGAAGACTGTGGGGAAAGTGCAGTATCAGGGCCAGAATGCCAAGTACAGTTTTTAGAGGCTTCCCTTAGCTAGAAGAGGGAGTTTACCAGCCCCTTGTGCTTCCTGGGTGAGGCAGTGCCCCACCCTGCTTTGGCTCTCCCTCCTTGGGCTGCACTCACTGTCTAATAAGTCCCAATGAGATGAACCATGTACCTCAGTTGGAAATGCAAAGATCACCTGCCCTCTGTGTCAATTTTGCTGGGAGCTGCACACCGGAGCAGTGCCTACTTGGTCTTCCTGCCAGCAGTCAATCTCTGATTTTATTTTTGGGTCTTCTCTCTTTTTTTATTAGTCTTGCTTAAGGTTTGTCAACTTTGTTTATCCTTTCAACACATAAACTTTTTGCTTTATTAACATTTTATTTTGTTTGCTTCCATTTCATTTATTTCTGCTCTGTTATTATTTAAATTCTTCTCATAATTTTCGAGTTTGGTTTCCTTTTCCTTTTCTGGTTTTTTAAGATGATATATTATTTTAAGTTTTTTCTCTTTTTTGACATTGGCACTTATAGCTATAAAATTCCCTCTTTTCTGCTTTCATTGTATCCTATAAGTTTTGATATGTTGTGTTTCCATTATCATTTGTTTTATAAAATTTTTTACTTTCCTTCTTAATTTCTTCATGTACCCACTTGTCATTCAAGAACATATTGCTTAATTTTCATGTATTTGTATAGTTTCCAAAATTCTTGTTGTTACTGATTTCTATTTTATTTCATTGTGGTCAGATAAAGTACTTCATAATATTTAAAATTATTTTAAATATTTTAAGCCTTGCTTTGTGATGTAAAATATAGTCTATCATTGAGAGTAATACATCTGAGGAGAAAAAGAATATGTATTCTCTAGCACTGAATGAAATGTTCTGTAATTACCCATTAGGTCCATTTGGCTTACAATGGACAGTTGTAACATTTCTTTGTTGACTTCTGTTTGGAAGGTCTGTCCAATGCTGAAAGTGGGGTGTTAAGGGCTCTAACCATTATTGCATTGAAGTCTCTTTCTTTAGCTGTCTCAATATTTCTTTTATATATTTGGATGCTCCAATGTTTGTTGCATACATATATAAAATTGTCATATCCTCTTGTTGAATTGATCCCTTTATTATTACATAGTGACATTCTTTGTCTCTTCTCATAGTTTGTGTCTTGAAACCTATTTTGTCTAAATATAGCTATTCCTGCTGTTTTATTTTTATTTCCAGTGACATGGAATATCTTTCTCCATCCATTTATTTTTATTCTATGTGTGTCTTTATATGTAAAGTGTGTTTCTTGCAGGCAACAGTTCATTGAGTTTTGTTATTTAATTCATTTAGTCACTCTGTGTCTTCTGTTAGAAAAGTTTAGTACCTTTACATTCAATGTTATTGGTAACTAAGAATTTACTGTTGCTATTTTGTTATTTGATTTTTGCTTGTTTGTGGTTTTCTCTTCTTTGTTGCCTTTCTCTCTTCCTTTTAATGAAGGTGATTTCCTCTGTTATATAATTTTGTTGGAATTCACTCAGAGTATCTGGCAAAAGAATAGGGAAACATTAGGGAAAGGTATAAAATTATAGTCTCAAACATTTTGCAAGTCTGAAAGGTTTTAATGGAACAGAATGAAGGCAGCCAATTCTTAGTTAGAACTTTAAGTCATAAGGTAAATATAAGAATAACAAAAGCTTTCTCAGTTAAGTCTGTTTACCCCACACCTTTTTGTCTCTAACTGTTTACTTATGTAAACTTTGTGTTGTATGTCCCTCTCAGGGTAAAGTCTAAGGGGAATTACCCATTGATGGTGTTTACTCTGGGCCCTGGAACCAAGACCTTTTATTATTTGTAAAACCACCCTTTTAACCATGTTAATTATCCACAAGCATGTTGACTTAGAACCTCTGTTATTAAATCTACAATGAATAAATGTGAGGAAGAGCAATGAGTGGTGGTCAGTTAGCTGCAGTTGCCCTCTGAGAGTAGCTGACAACCATCCCTAGCTCACTGAGATTCACTGTGCTCAAGTATGTGTGAGTGCATTTTATTCATCCATCACTAAGTCAGGGTCTGCAGGACAGACCTCTGAAGGTGGTGATCAACATCTCAGGTGGTGGCCCCAACATAATTGAGGTCTCAGGTGGTGACCCTGATGTGATCGAGGTCTCATAATTTCGTTTCTTGCTTTCTTTGTGTGTGTGTGTGTGTGTGTGTGTGTGTGTGTGTGTGTGTGTGTATCTGTTGCATGTTCTTGGCTTTAAAGTTACCATGAAACTTACAAATACTGTCTTTTAAATTACTTTTTAATTTTTGTGGGTACATAGTAGGTGTATATGTTTATGGGGTACATAAAATGTTTTTATACCAGCATGCAATGTGAAATAAGCACATAGTGAAAGATGAGGTATCCATCACCCCATGCACTTATCCACTGAGTTTCAACAAATCCAATTATACTCTTCAAGTTATTCTAAAAAGTACAGTTAATGTATTATTGACTATAGTTACCCTGTTGTGCTATCAGATAATAGGTCTCCTTTATTTTTTTTAACAACTATCTTTTTGTACTTATTAACATTCTCCACCTCCTGTCAATACCCCACTACCCTTCCCAGCCTCTGGTAACCATCCTTCTACTCTGTATCTCCATGAATTCAATTGTTTTAAATTTTAGATTCCACAAATAGTAGAAAACATGTGATGTTTGTCTTTTGGTGCTTGGCTTGTTTCACTTAATATAATGACCTCCAGTTTTATTTATGATGTTGCAAATGACTAGTCCTCATTCTTTTTTGAATGGCTGAATCGTGCTCCATTGTGTACATGTATCACATTTTTTAATCCAATTATCTGTTGATGGACAGTTAGGTTACTTTCAAACCTTAGCTACTGTAGATAGTGCTGCAACAAACATAGGAGTGCAAATATCATCAGTGAGAATGTTGGATCATACGGTAGCTCAATTTTATGTTTTTTGAAAAATCTCCAAACTGTTATTCATAGTGATTGTACTAAATTACATTCCCACCAACTGTGTACAAGGATTCCATTTTCTCCACATCTTTGCCAGCATTTGTTATTGCCTATTTGTTGGATGTAAGCCATTTTACCTGGGGTGAGATGATATCTCATTGTAGTTCTAATTTGCAATTCTCTGATGATCAATGATGTTAAATGTCATTTCATTATGCCTGTTTGCCATTTGTTTCTCTAATCTTTTGCTCAGGCTTTGATCAGATGATTAGGTTTTTTTTCTCAAGTTGTTTGAGCTCCTTGTGCATTCTGGTTATTAATCCCTTGTCAGATAGGTTGTTTGCAAATATTTTTCCCATTGTGTGGGTTGTTTCTTCACTTTGTTGTTTCTACTCTTTCCTGTGCAGAAGCTATAAAATTTATATGATGCCATTTGTCCATGTTTGCTTTGGTTGCCTGTGCTTTTGGGGTATGGCTCAAGGAATCTTGGCCCAAACTCATGTTATGGAGATTTTTCCCAATGTTTTCTTGTATAAGTTTTATGACTTGAAATCTTAGATTTAAGTATTTAATATATTTTGATTTAAGAGATGAGGGTCTGTTTTTATTTTTCTGCATATAGATATTTAGTTCTTCCAGCACCATTTATTGAAGAGACTGTGGTACCTTTGTCAAAAACTGAATTTACTGTAGATATGTGGATTTGTTTCTGAGCTCTATGATCTGTTCCACTGGTCTATGTGTCTGTTTTTATGCCAGTACAATGCTGTTTTAGTTACTATAGCTCTGAACTTAATTTGAAGTCAGGTAATGTGATTCTTCCAGTTTTGTTCCTTTTGCTTAGAATAGTTTTGGTTATTTGGGGTCTTTTGTGGTACCATATGAATTTGAGAATTGTTTTTGTCTTTATGTGAAGAGTGTTGTTGGTATTTTGACAGAAATTACATGGAATCTGTAATTTGCTTTGGGTAGCATAAACATTTTAACAATATTGATTCTTCTAATCAATGAACAGAAAATATTTTCCCATTTTTTGTGTATTGTTCAATTTCTTTTATTACTGGTTTATAGGTTCCATTATAGAGATCTTTCACTGCTTCAGTTAAGATAATTCCTAGGTATTTAATTTTATGTGTGTCTATTGTAAATGAGGAGTATTTTTAATTTCTTTTTCAGTTCATTCATTGTTGGCATATAAAGGTGCTACTGATTTTTGTATGTTGAGTTTGTATCCTGCAATTTCACTGAATGTGTTTATCAGTTTTATTAGTTTTTTTTTATGGGATCTTGAGGGTTTTTGTTAGTTTTAGATTGAGGATTTTTGCATCAATATTCATTAGAGATATTGGTGGATGGTTTTCTTTTTTGATGTGTCTTTGTCTGGTTTTTGTGTTAGGGTAATACTGACCTCATACAGTAAGTTCAAAAGTGTTTCCCTCTCTTTTATTTTTCAGAATAGTTTGAGTAGGTTTTTAAAGATAAACCTTTGTCAAGTCGATAAACCTCCCTTTCATTCATATTTTTTTGTGTATGTGATTTCATTATGATTGGGTGTTGAATTTTCTCTTATACTTTTTCTACACCTGTTGAGATGCTGATATGTGTTTTATTTCTTATTCTATTAATATCAAAATTATGTTAATTAATCTTTTAATATAAAACTATTTTTGCATTCCAATGCACCTCTTGTTACTCTCTTGTGCAAGTGTAATTGTGCTGGGGGTGCACAGTAATTCCATCCTGAGAAGTATACAATTTGTTCCAGAACTCACACCCTTCAGGAATTATGATTTAGGTCCGACAATGAGGTGGATAATCAAGATCTGCAGAAGTGATAGTTTAAAATGAGGGAACTTTACAATGGAGAGTAAAAGCTGGAGAAGATGCATATCAATTGGTGCCTGAAGATCAACTGCAGCAGTAAAGGTTATAATTCATCCCACTTACTTCCCTCTTTTAATTTTCCCTTAGAAGTAGATTCCTATAGGAGCCATGGAAAAAACTGCTCTCAGGGACATGAATGTAAAATATTAGTGTGACACTAGGATGGACTTTTACAGTCATGAGAATGTTTCTGTTAGATTTCCTTCAAATAGAACCTGCTATGACAAGTGTAGTTAGCTGGAAACCAAATGCTGCTACACCTTCTGGGTCCAATTTAGCATTTTTGTAATGGCCACACTGTCTCCAGTATATTCCCAACCTATGACTGAGAATGGTGGTGGTACCAGAGCTTGGACATTTATGGCTAATGTGGAACTCCTTTAGTAGACAATCTCAGTTCCTATGCTTCCATTAGCTTGGTTGAGATTCTCTCAGAGCTTTGCTACAGGCTGAGGCTCTTTCTACCCAATACTCCTTTCTTTCCTTTCTCTTGTGTCAGATTCAGACCTGATTATAGTCTGAAGCTTTCTCTGCCTACTCGTGCTCCTTCTCTTTTATTATTCAAGGGGATATTTCACTATCATTCTCTTATCTTCTAATTCCATCTTGGTGTCTATTTTTGGAGGACTTTAACTAGAAAAATATATCTGATAAAAAAACTTGTATCCAGAATTTTAAAGAACCCCCAAAATTCAATAATAAATAGAACAGCCTCTTTCACTTCTCAAAGTGGGCAAAACACTTGAACAGACATTTCACAAAAGAAGATACATAAATGGCTAGTGAGCATATTGACCATCATTTGTATCAGAGAAATGCAAATTTAAAACCTAGTAACATACCAGTACCCATCTATGAGAATGGCTAAAATGACTGACACCACCCATCATTGGTGAAAATGTGGAATGATGAGAACTATTATACATTTCCATAAGAATGTAAAATGATACATAGTGAGATGAAAACCTCATTTCTAAAAAAGAAAAACATTTCAACCACTTTGAATAAAGTCTTGAGAGTTTCTTATGAAGTTAAATATAGACCTTCCATATAATTCAGCAGTTCTTCTATTTTTAATGTATGTTATCAAGAGAAATGAAAACACATGTCCACACAAAGACTTGTGCCTGAATATTCATGGAAGCTTTATTCAAAAGAGTTAAAAAGCAAAAAAAAAATCCTAAATATCTATCAAGAGTTTAATAAATAAATAATGTGTGAAATAAAAAAAAAGTTTATGTTTAGGAGCAGCCTGAGAAATTAAGAGAAAAAGGCAGGGGCATAAAACAGTGCCAAAGACACTAGTTCTGAGAGAAAAGAAACAAGAATAGCCAGTAATGGGTTAGGATATTAGACACAGGTATAGAGCAGCAGTATAGAATGAGTTGGAAAGTTACCAACTAGATAATATTCTACATGGTAGCAGACACACTGCTCCACATCCTATGCTCTGTGCCTTAAAAGTATTTTATAAGTAAAGTGAAAAAGAAATAAAGAGAAGTAACTGACAACATTCCATTTACCACTGGTGACTTCCCCGAGTGCCAAAACTAAAATTCCAAATGAAATAGGAGAATAAAAGTACTTTTTCAAACTTTCTCTTATTGCTTCTCATTTTAAAATTCTGAGATAAGAGACAGGTTTTGTGGGAAACATCTGCCAACTAGTCATTTCTTCTAAGCAGCTACTGCAGTACAGGGATAGTCTGGATGACTTTATAAGCAGTTGTTTATATTCAAGAAGTGGAGTGAATGCAGAAAGGTGTTAGTCTGGGGTTGGTATGCTGACTCTAGGCTCATGTACCTGCCATATCAAACTATTTGTAGTTTTCTAAATGCAGTATTTTTTTTACCCTTTCATACCTTTGCATATTGTACCCTATTCCTAGAATGCTCTTTCCACCTGCTTAGCTTAAGTGGCAAATATCACCTTTTCTATGAAGCTTTCCCTGCTTCCCACTCAAACTCTTAGAAGTTACATTGAATTATTTATTTACATGTGTGTTCTCCCCCACTTTTGACTATAAGCTCTAAATCCATTTGGAAGGCATGATAAAAACTATAGATTTCCCACATAAAAATGCATCGTCATCATATAACCCCTATTATTCAGATCTATGGACACCTTCACACCTGGATTCCATTCATTAAGTTCGATTCAGAATCCATTTTACACTGCGACCTTCATGAGGCTGAGAATCATGTCTTGTTTGTGCTTTTATCCCCAGTGCCTAGTGCAGATCCTGAGAAATCAATAAAAGAATAAATGAATTAGTGAATGTTGGGTATTGTGAGACACAACAAAAGAAGTATGAGTAATGATTGCTGTCATCAAAAAGTTTATAGTTTGATTGGAGGACCATTTTACATATATAATATTGCATTTAACAGTAAAATATAATATGTGATGAGATGATATGGACACATAATGGGGACACATAAAAACCCTGCTGCTGTCCCCTTGCTTTTTCTCCACTACCTCTGGAATTCATTCTGGTTGACTCCAAATTTTCCACTGCTCCTTACCCTCACCATCCCTAGTCCAGTTTAGATTTGAAATTTACCTGTCTCTGGTAAATTGTCTCAGAGTCTCTTTTTGAATGTCCTATTTCTAAATGTTCTCCTGCTTTGAGTGGAGCGCTCTGTATTAGGACATGATTTTTGTGCTTTTTCTTTCTAGTGCATACTCTGAAAGTGTGGCTAACCTCCATACCCCAAGCCAACCTTGCCACTACACCTATTCCCTGTTATACCCAATATATCTAAATATCCAGAACCTATCCTTTTGTGTTCTTGCCCCAATATAGTATCTTATTTTATTTTTGTGTTGCTATAAAGGAATAACTAAAAGTGGATAATTAATTTTTTAAAAAATTGATTTATTTGATTCACAGTTCTGCAGGCTGTACAAGAAGCATGGCACCAGCATCTACTTCTGGTGAGAATTTCAAGTTTCTTCCAGTCATGGTGGAAGGCAGAAGGAAGCTGACATATGCAGATCACAGAGTGAGAGAGAAAGCAAGAGAGATGGAGTAGACAGCATCAGGCTCTTTTCAACAACCATTACTTGTGGTAACTAATAGAGTGAGTATTCATTCACTATAATGAGAATGGCACCAAGCCATTCCTGAAGGATCTGCCCTGCCTGATTAAATCACTTTCCATTATGCCCCACCTACAGCATTTGGAATTAAAATTCAACATGAGATTTGCAGTAGTCAACTATTTAAACCATAGCATGGAGACTCTATTAGGAAAGGGGCCATGCATACTTTTATGATTAGTGCATAGACTTTAATATTATACCTCTATTTGAACCATGGCTCTGCTGCTTGCTAACTCTGTTACTTCAGGGAAATTACTAACCTTCCTACACTTCAGTTTTTTATTAAAATGGGAATAATAGAAACTCCTTTAGAAGGGGAAGTGATATAATATGAGTAATGATATCTGTAAATAAAAGACACATCAGTGTACTAATGAAACTACAAACTCATAATAACTTTACAATGCTGAAAATCTTGGAATTTTATTTTGGATAGTGTCAGATTCAAGCCCCAGTGGAAGTCCAAGTGGAGTCAGTGGATGGGAGTGAGGGATCTGGAAGAACACTTAAGAGACAGCAGGGAGACATGGCTTTATTCAGCAACTCTTTTACAGTGTCGATGTTGCATTTATATACCTTACGAACAGTAGTAGCTTTGAGCCAGATGATAAGCCTCTCATGTTATGGCCATGTAGCTGTGATAACATATGTGTGGAATTGCGTACCTGTGCTCCAATATTGCTGAGTCATGGAGAATGTTTATCTCAGCCTATTCCTGCCTGGCTGCAGCAGAGCAATATTTCTTACACTTCAGCCCGTGGACTGAGGGAGTCCTCTTACTGGTGACACATGCACAGCTCTGCAAGAGCCATAACTTGCATTTCTACAGTGATTACATATCCAAGGATAGTTATTGCAAAGGAGTAAAGCAACCAGGGGCCCAGCTACACTAACAAAAACTGGGAATTCAATGCAGGAAGCACAGTGAGAGGCACATAAGCCCACTCCCAGGTACAACATTCAGTCCAATTGGCTGGTAGATGTGTCCATCCTAAGTTCCCACAGATGCATGAACTCCTAGGGGACACAAAGTCCATTGGGGACTGACCTTGGTAAGACTGCTTGTTCCACTACACCTTTGGTGTGGTGACGCATGTTATGTTTGCACAGGCCTTGGTGGGCAACTATCTCATATTGACTTTAACCCAGTGTTACTCTATACATTGTGGTGCCTGCAATGGTGGCACCATGTTTTCTCCCATTAGCCAGCCTCATCCATCATGGACACTATGAGTCATCCAGGGAGCAGGCTTGCCATGGGTTTTGCAACATACCCTATCCAAAACACATGGTGTTGCAACCCATCCATTGTCTGTGGGACCCCAAATCTCTAGCCATGTCCAGTTCTGCATAGAAGCTGCATGCATGTGCCAGGGCAAGCCATCTGCAGCTGCTGCTGGAAGGGTGGTGCCAATCCAACAGTTAAAGACATTGGTCACTTCACAGTAGGTGTGGACCCAGTCCATGATGCTGATGGAGCATGTCAGCCTATGGCCAAAATGGCAAAGCAGACACAGGTACTAACAGGGGTAAATCATATCCCTCAGGCAAAATATGAGCCAACTTTTTATTTCTGGATAACTATGCAGTCATTCGCAGCTCCCCATGATTATTTTGTGTCTCGTACTCAAGCCAAAGTCACAGGGGAGCTGGGCCACACAGACAGTACCTATGTTCCCCAGGGGAGGGTCCCTTCCTTGGCCGTTTCCCTATGAATGGTCACTCTTGGAGGCCACACAGTAAATACCCAAGGAGTAAAATATAAGTCATACTGCAGGCCTTTCCCCTATGGGGCTATGATAGCCAACCATCTGCAATGGCTTGCTTGGAGAGTACATGATAAACACCAGGTTTTCTGTTCCCCTGCCTTAAGGACATTGGGGCAGGCAACAACGAATGACCATTTGTTCCCATACCTGGTCAGAGGAGATCATTCTTGGTGTGTATCTGTGCTGGATGGGGGCAGTGGCCCAGTGTAACAGTCCCTCCACTGGAGCCAGGCTACCTTTCCATGGCTGCTCATTCAAGATTTGGAGCACCAGGTCCAACCTAAAACTCAAGCCCCATAAGGATGGGGAAGCAACATTCAAATATAACCCCTTCTTTAGGGTCCAATATATTGTTCAATCATGCCAGCAACTTGTGGATTATAAGGAACATGAAACCTCCATTGTATGTCCATTTGGTGTGTCCATTGTTTTATCTGCTGTCCAGTGAAATGTCTTCTCTTATCGCTTTTAATGGCCAGAGATTGACAGTATAAGGCATATAAGTGCTGCTAGGTTAGAATAGTGTGCCGTTGGTAGGCCACCCTGTAAGGGTAGGCAAAAAACAAGCAATCGGCCATGTCTACAGCCATCAGTGCATGTGTGTAGCCCTGTGATTTTAGCAGTGGCCCAATGTAATCTATTTACCAAGTAGTCAAGGGCACCTGCCCTACTATCACTTGTCATGTTACACTGGGCAGTTGTCTGCATCTGGGGTATGCCTGACTGCACACTGGGAATTTCTGGCAGGCCTCCAAAAATTCCTGCAGGGCAAAGACAAACCTCAGCTCCCACTGATCTGTTGCATCAGTTTACCCCACAACATTGTCTCAATTTTCTATGTAGCCACAAAGTCACATTTCATGTAGGTGCCAACTCTAACCATTGAGCTTTGGCCAAGGCATCTGCCTCATCATTACTGGAGGTGGCCAAACACATATGGCCTGACACATGATAGATAGTTAGATCTTTCCGATGACTGATTTCCCAGAGGTCTTGTCACATGGTTTGGCCCCAAATGGGCTAATGGCCTACAAGCCAATTCTGTAACTTCCAGGTAGTCAACCACCATGTTAAACCTCAACAGACTGCCCAGCTACTGGTAGAGATTACCATAGGTGACTCTTCCTTGGTAGTCACCATCCACACCACTCTGAGCTCAACCCATTGGCTGCTTTGTCCACACTCAGTATCAAACCATATGGTGTTAGTGCTAGGCTGCACTGCTATAGCAGTCCAGGCAGCAGTAGCACCTTGGCTGGACACATCTGTATACCATGTCCATCAGGAATGGGAGGGCACACTTCCTTAAATGGTGATTACTCAGGGTCTAGGGGTGCCTCAGGCCCTATAGTCTTATCCTGTATTAGGACTACAGGTCCCAAGACTTGTAACTCTGCTGCTAAGGGACTTTTACTCAGCATACTCTGCTGCTCTAAGTAGGCACCCCACTTTGCTAAAGTGGATGTCTGCATTCTCCTTATCTGAGGGGTTGTTATCCTTGAACATATCCACTCTGCTATTGGATAAGTTATCTACATGACAACTATGGCCCATCCTGTCATGTTCTCTCAGGCCTGAAGAGCAGCATAAGTGGCAGCTAATTGCTTCTCTATCAATTACTACAGTAGCTTAGCTCTCTTCCATAGGTGGGAACAAAATCCTATTGGCATTCTATAATGCTCCGTGCACTGCCATAGGCCCCAGCCAAAACCATCTGTAGTCACATGTACATCAAATTCAAATGAGTGCCTCTGATCAATCATTTGTAAGGCCTGTGCTTGCTGAATAGCCTGTTTGGTGGCCAAAAAGACTGTTTTAGCCTCTTCATTTCAATTCCAGGTAGCCCCTTGTTTTGTTAACTGGTACAATGGTTTCATCCTTTGAGCCAAATGGGGCACTAATGCCTGCCAGTACCCCAAGAAGCTCAGAAAAGTCTGCAGCTACCTCACCGTGGTGGGACAGGGGTGTGCCTGGATTTTATCAATGATGGCCTCTGGTATGGCCTTTGTCTTACCCTGCCAAGTAAGTCTTAAAAATTTGGCAGACAGTCCAGGCCCTTGAAACTTGGATTCATTTATGGTCCAACCACATGCTACCAAATGTTGCCACAGAGGGGCACTGCCACTTCTAAATCTGCAGGAGAATTACAGGTTAACATAATATCATCAACATAATGAAACAGGATGACCCTTTTGGATACTCCCAGGCAGCTAAGTCCATGGCAACAAGACTATGTCAAATGGTATTGATAAGTGGAGGAAACCTTTTGGCATTGTGACAGAACTTGAAGCTGGTGTATGCCCATGCATTACTGACTTTACTACATGAACTTGGAGTCTGAATTCTCTGACCATGTGCTTTAGTCCAGATTATGCAAAATGTACATCCCTAGAATATATGTAGGTATGGGAGAGACATACACAGTGTATAGGCAGGGAGCCAAGCAGCTCCCTGTATGTAGAGACACAGGTTTCACCTTTCACTGACAGACACCCTGAACCATCAATGACTGCAGCTTTTCTGGGAAACTTATCGAGGTTCCTGTAAACTACACTGCAGTCTGCACCAGTTTCTACCAGCACAAGGACCCTGTTATACATTAGTGGGGAACCATTGGATTGCCAGTTCCACATGCGGCCTCTGCTCATCCAGCACCCACCAAAGTCAGGCACCTCAGTTAGTTCCCTAATCAAACAGATAAGGCCCCGTCTTTCTGCCCATCTGAAAATAGTCGTTGAACTGATGCATTTGGGCAGAATTAGGTTGAACAACATTGTTTTGCCCCCTCTTGAGCATTTTCTGGAATTTTTGCTCTGGGGACAATTGCCTCCATAGAGCCAGCAGCATTCCATTGCATTGCCTGTCAGTTTTCTTTCATGCAACCTCAGCTGCAATTAAATCAAACCACATCTGCATGCAAGTTACCTGCTGGGACCCCTTTTATTTTGTGGAGTGGCTGCCTATAGAGGGGGCACATTTCCCTTCTTTATGGTGCAGATTTCCTAGTCCCACCAATGGGACTCCCCGAGGACTGCCATAGAAGTAGTCACTTCGTGTATGTGGTGCCCCACATACAGGATGAGGACAGCATCCAGAGAGCCAAAAGCATCTTGGGGGGACCCTGAGCCCAGCACAAGATCCCTCATCTGGGAGGTAAAGTGTTTATCATCTGACCCCTGGGTATTCAAATCAAACATGGCCTGCTGCACATGGCCTGCTGCACACCCATCTCCTGGAATATCTGCACCAACGTGGTATTTGATTGCCATTTGTTCACAGTTTCTGGTATTTCTCTGGCATTATTCCACACAGTCTGTATGGCTGCCATCGGTCACTCAATCAAAGTGTGGTCACCTTGCTTCTGTGCTAATTGTTGGCATAGCTGCAGCTGCTGATGAAGGAAGACGTGAGTTGCGATAGAAGCCAGCTTCTCCATCTAGGAGGTGGAGAAAATGCTATCAGCTTCTTTATTCCAAAGGGAATGTAACCAGGCAGGAGGGGGCTCCTCCAGATGCTGCCAGTACTGCTTGCCTAACTCCGGTAACTCAGTAAGGGTATAAGCACTATGAGATGTGTGTTCCACCACAGTTGGTCAGGCAGGGGTGTTCCTGGGCTCTCTTCTGAAGTCCAGTTGGCTCCTCATGTTCTACCTTCTGATGAATCATGTGGTGAACCCTCAGCAGAGAAGCCTCCTCCTCCTTGGCATCAGACCAAATATGAGTGTCTGGCCAGGAGGACAGGCTCACGATCACACTGACAGCTGTTTCTAACTCCTGTTCCAGGCTGTTTATCCAGGCCTATAAGTGTCCTGTTTATGCCTGTAGGTCCTTCACCCCTAAGTTTTGCTCCAAGCTGTGCATTTGGGTCCTTAGACATGCAGTTTGTGCCTGGAGGTCTTTTATGTGTGCAGTGTCCCACAAGGACTGAGCATGTACTTCCCAAAGTGAAGTCAGAAATGCCATCTGACTGCCAGCAAAGGTGCATTTCTTCTTGGTGTTGTGTGCTTCCAGCTGCTTCAGTGCCTTTCCCACACTCATGGGAGACCCTTCCATTGGCTCCCATGTTTCCACTGGGGCCCATCCAAGCACCACCTCTGCCATTGAGTGTCAGAGCTCATGTTGTGGCCACATAGGTGACCCAGGAGGCTTAGGGGCTGAAGACCCACTCACCTTATTCTGCCAACTACACCAAATATGAGGTTCAATCCACAGATGAGGTCTGAGGGGAGTGGGTGGACATGGGGCAGGTAGCTGATAGAGCACTCGAGAGACAGCAGGTAGATGAGACACGGCTTTATTCAGCAGCTTTTTCAGTATCAGTGTTGCATTTATGTGTCTCACAAACAATTAGGGCTTAGAGCCAGGTAATGAGCCTCACATGTTATGGCTACATAGCTGTTGATTATATAATGCATGGAATTGTGCACCTGCACTCCAATCCTGCTGAGTCATGCAGGATGTTTACTTTTTCCTGTCCTGCCTGACTGCAGCACAGCCACATTCCTTACAGATGGTTTTCACTAAGAGACTCAATATGGAGTCTCAGAAAATAGGCAATCTATGAAGGATTTTAAGAAGTCCTTGCCAAATCTCTGAAGGTTTTCTTGTAGCAAAGAAGATTTGAAAAGGGTTGACAATGAGAATGAGTGCTCTGGGTGCAAAGAAGGTATCATAAAGGTTTTCAGTAAGAAAGGAGGGAGAGCGTTCTGAAATGAATAGTGGAATCTCTGAAAGCCTGCCAATCTTCTACTCCAGTTTTCTATGGCTGAGTGACAGCCAATATTGTTGAAGGCAGAGGAATGTCCTACAGCAGTTCTCACACTTGAGTAGGCATCAGAATCCCCTGGATGGATTCTTAAAACACAGATTTCTGTGGTTTATCTCCAGGGTTTTTAATTCATAAGGTATGAAATGGGACCCCAAGAAAGCGAATTTCTGCACATACACGTGATACTGATGCTGTACTTGGGACCACACTTTAAGAACCACTGGTTCAGACTGTATATCTTAAATTGCAGATTATCTGTTAGCTGCTCTGACATGGGAACTTATATTCCCAGATGATTTATATGCTCATTAAAGTATGAGAAACATTCCAGCTTGGAAGCTTTTCAGCTTCACTCTGAATTAATGGAAAGTATTATTCTGTCATGTTTACACATATATTTGCATCTATCTGCATTACAGTCTTAGTGGAAACGGGCAAAAATATTTCAGACTTCTCTCACCTTCCTCCTGCAATATTTTATTGCATTAGGTATAAATTGGGTCAGCAAATTCTTTTCAATGATGGATAAATCTTTATATATCCCTGGTACAGATGAAAATAAATGGCAAGTTAGATATATTGGCAACCTACTGCTTGCATCTACCTATGTTGAGCCCAACTAATTGTCATGGCCAAGTAAATGAGGGGCAATCCTATACAAATCAAGTCAGGTAAAAGCAGCTGAGACATTTAACAGTGAATTTACAGAAGACATTCCCAAATCCAACATATATGCATCAATGTCTATCCACAACTCTAATCACAATACCTTCAGAATTCCTGCAGCATACTCCTCAACATGCAAACTGTAGACCAGTAGTTTTCAAACTTGGATGCATAATATAATCACAGGTGATACTTATGAACAATGATTTCTGACTCCAATCCCAGAATGACTAAATCAGAATATTTGGGGATGAAGCCAGAGTATTTCAATTTTTCACAAGCAGCCCATTATTCAGTGTTCACCAATGTTTAAAAAAGATCACCATAGTGAGAAACTCTTGAGACAAAGTTTCTCTCTTCTAAGGCTCTTTATGATATAGCTTCAATAATCTTTAAATCTTGATTAGTCAAGAAAGTGACAGCTGTAGAAGGAATATGGCTAACTACTCACCTATGCTTTAGCAGGAGGAGATGAGAGAACTAAGGTAATTCCTAGTCTTCTATTTATATAAAAAAAATTATTGTGTTTTGCAATGGTCACACAGAAGATTGAACTGGAATAAACACTGTTCCATGAATTCTGACTTAAAAATTTTATGGCCTTTGAAATTGATTGAGCTTAACACCTGGAGTCATAATCCAAAGCAAACAAGCAGCTGCTTCAAATTTTGCAGAGAATGAAAGTCATATGTTTGGAACAGCCTTATTCTCAGGGGATAAGAAAGAAGGAAATGCACCTGGGATTAATGAGGGGAAATCTCTGTCTGGAGATACTCTTTTCTTACCGAAGTTTGGGTCTTTCATCTGCATCTCTGTAGCCTGTTCCAGCCATACATAAAACTCAAAAAGGGGGCCTGAAGTGTGAAATTTTTGACTTGCTATGTCATTTGAATTTTAGGGATTTTGCATTTGAATCAGCTTTCCTGAAAAACTTCAGTTCTAGTATTAAGACAGGCAGGCTTCATTTTTCCTGGAAGAGTAGTATAGTACAATAAAATGAATACTGAATTGGGAATCAGGAGGCCTATGTTCTACCCAGACTCTTTTACTAATGAACTCTGTGACATTGAGGAATATGAATATAACCACCTGATCTTCAGTTTCATCATTTTACAGTAAAAGAGTTGAGCAAATTCCTTTAGAAAGCCACTTAGTTATGATGCTCTGGTTTAGCAGATATGCATTATCAAGGATCAAGTAGTAAAGTGTTTAAGCACATAAGTTTTGGTGCCAAGCTGTGTAAGTTCAAATGCAAGCTCTCCTACTTAACTGACCCTGGGCAAACTTTTTAAACTCTATAAAACCCAGTTTTATCATCTATAAATGTGAATAATAGCAATATAACTGATCGTTTTATGTCAGGCACAGGACAAGTTTTCAATAAGTTTATTATTCTTATGATTATTCTGATTCTTATTGATTATTCTCTGGATTGCCACACTCATTTTGTAAGATGTCAGTAGATATTGAAAATGTGGTAGCAAACATGAGGGTCCCTGACTTTTCTACCATGTCAAATGACAGTTCTAAAGAATTATTAATGTTAGTTTTCTTACTCTCTGCTGAATAATTAAACTGATTATGTCATTTTGCTATTTTTTAATGGCTTCCTATTTACAAAGAAAAGTCTCAACTTCTTAGAATGGCACACAAGGCCCTCCATTATTAAGTCCTTACATAAATCTTTAGATTCATCTTTCACTACTCTTTTTATAAGTTTTTATTCTGGTCATAGAAGACTAATGTTGCAGTTCCTGACACACACCCTTTCCTTTTTTCCAAAAATTTCCATGCCATAGTTCTAGCTGTTCCTTCTACTTAAAGTGGTTTTCCTGGTATTTTCAACTTCTTAATTTTTCCAGAGCCATCTTTTGATGCCTAAGTTAAATGGTATTTCTTCTATGAAATCTTTCTTGTTATTTTAGTCTGTAGTCTTTTCTCTTTCTTCCAGATTCTCAAAGATCTTTGTATACTTCACTGCTGAATTTAGCCGGAAAAAAAGTCTTATTATCTGATGCCTTTTTCACTACAGTATCCAGGGTATGGAATAAATGCTAAGACTAACATCTGGGTCAGAACTAGGGTAAACCATGTACTTTGGCTAGTGCAAAAGTTGGAGTGGGGCAGGGGTGGATTTAATTTAAAAAAGACTTTTGCATGGAAGAGGATGGTTCAGTGCTCTGACATGAAGAGAATTGACTTGGAGAGAGGCTGAGTGGTTTTGAGGGGTCGTGAAGATGGTAAAAAATACAAAGTTACAGTTAGGAGGAAAATTTCAAAAGATATACTGTACAGCACAGTAACTATAGTTAAGGGTGCTAGATTGTATTGAAACAGGCTAAGAGAGTGGAGAAATATTCTCATCACAGAATGATAGCTATGTAAGGTAATTCATGTGTTAATTAGCTAGATTTAACAATTTCACAATTTACATATGTTTTAAAATATCATTCTGTTCATGGTAAATACAGAGAAAAAATTTGTGTCATTTGCAGCCACATGAATGTTCTCACTTATATTGGAGCTTAAAAAGTTTGTCTCATGGAGATAGAGAGTAGAGTGAAAGTTACCAGAGGCTCAGAAGGGTTGGGTGAGGGGACTTTAACTATTAATTAATTTTTTTTCTTTTTGTATAGTTATTATTAATTTTTATTTTTATTCTTATTTATATTTTTTTAATTTTTACTGCATTTTAGGTTTTGGGGTACATGTGCAGAACATGCAAGATAGTTGCATAGGTACACACGTGGCAGTGTGTTTTGCTGCCTTCTGCCCCTTCACCCATATTTGGCATTTCTCCCCATGCCATCCCTCCCCCCACTCCCCCCACGCTGTCCCTCCCCTATTTCCCCCAATAGACCTCAGTGTGTGGTACTCCCTTCCCTGTGTCCATGTGTTTTCATTGTTCATCACCCGCCTATGAGTGAGTATATACGGTGTTTCCTTTTCTGTTCTTGTGTCAATTTGCTGAGAATGATGTTCTCCAGATTCGTCCATGTTTCTATAAAGCACACGAACTCATCATTTTTGATTGCTGCATAATATTCCATGGTGTATATGTGCCACATTTTCCCAGTCCAGTCTATCATCGATGGGCATTTGGGTTGACTCCAGGTCTTTGCTACTGTAAACAGTGCTGCAATGAACATTCGTGTGCATGTGTCCTTCGAGTAGAACGATTTATATTCCTTTGGATATATACCTAGTAATGGGATTGCTGGGTCAAATGGAATTTCTATTTCTAGGTCCCTGAGGAATTGCCACACTGTCTTCTGCAATGCTTGAACTAATTTACACTTCCACCAGCAGTGTAAAAGTGTTCTTGTTTCTCCGCATCCACTCCAGCATCTGTTGTCTCCAAATTTTTAAAGGAATGCCATTCTAACTGGCGTGAGATGCTATCTCAATGTGGTTTTGATTTGCATCTCTCTAATGACCGGTGATGATGAGCATTTTTTCATATGTTTGTTGGCCTCTTGTATGTCTTCTTTTGTAAAGTGTCTGTTCATTTCCTTTGCCCATTTTTGGATGGGCTTGTTTGCTTTTTTCTTGTAGATCTATTTGAGTTCTTTGTAAATTCTAAATATCACCCCTTTGTCAGATGGGTAAACTGCAAAACTTTTTTTCCATTCTGTTGGTTGCCGATTCACTCTAGTGACTGTTTCTTTTGCCGTGCAGAAGCTGTGGAGTTTGATTAGGTCCCATTTGTCTATTTTGGCTTTTGTTGCCAATGCTTTTGGTGTTTTGGTCATGAAGTCCTTGCCTACTCCTATGTCCTGAATGGTTTTGTCTAGATTTTCTTCTAGGGTTTTTATGGTGCCTGGTCTTATGTTTAAGTCTTTAGTCCATCTGGAGTTAATTTTAGTGTAAGGTGTCAGGAAGGGGTACAGTTTCTGCTTTCTGCACATGGCTAGCCAGTTTTCCCAACACCATTTATTAAACAGGGAATC
>CM052670.1:61886068-61905263 GCA_028533165.1 Leontopithecus rosalia | reverse complement strand
GGAGAAACATTCCATGTTCAAGGTTAGGAAGAATCAATATCGTGAAAATGGCTATACTGCCCAAAGTAATTTACAGAATAAACGCTATCCCCATCAATCTACCATTGACTTTCTTCACAGAACTGGAAAAAACCACCATGAACTTTGTATGGAACCAAAAGAGAGCCTGCATAGCCAAGTCAATCCTAAGCAAAAAGAACACAGCGGGAGGCATCACACTACCGGACTTTAAACTATACTACAAGGCTACAGTAATCACAACAGCATGGTACTGGTACCAAAACAGAGAAATAGACCATCAGTGATGAATGCTCATCATCACTGGCCATTAGAGAGATGCAAATCAAAATTATATTGAGATACCACCTCACGCCAGTTAGAATGGCGATCATTAAAAAATCAGGAGACAACAGATGCTGGAAGGATGTAGAGAAATAGGAACACTTTTACACTGCTGGTGGGAGTGTAAATTAGTTCAACCATTGTGGAAGACAGTGTGGCAATTCCTCAAGGACCTAGAAATAGAAATTCCATTTGACCCAGCAATCCCATTACTGGGTATATATCCAAAGGACTATAAGTTGTTCTACTATAAGGACACATACACTCGAATGTTCATTGAAGCACTGATTACAATAGCAAAGACCTGGAACCAACCCAAATGCCCATCCATGATACAGTGGACTGGGAAAATGTGGCACATATACACCATGGAATATTATGCAGCAATCAAAAACGATGAGTTCCTGTTCTTTGTAGGGACATGAATGAATCTGGAGAACATCATTCTCAGCAAACTGACACAAGAACAGAAAATGAAATACCGCATGTTCTCACTCATAGGCGGGTATTAACAGTTAGAACACATGGACACTGGGAGGGGAGCACTACACACTGAGGTCTATTAGGGGAAATAGGGGAGGGACAGCAGGGGGGGACTGGGGAGGGATAGCATTGGGAGAAATGCCAGATGTGGGTGAAGGGGAGGAAGACAGCAAGTCACACTGCCATGTGTGTACCTATGCAACTATCTTGCATGTCCTGCACATGTACCCCAAAACTCAAAATGCAATAAAAAAGAAATAATTAATCATCACAAGATGCAACATAATCAAAATTATATTGAACACGCGATTGGACCACAACACAATAAAAATAGAAGTCAAGACTTAAAAAATTGCTCAAAACCATGCAGTTGCATGGAGATTAAACAGCATTTTGCCAAATAAATCTTGGTTAAATAAAAATTAAGACAGAAATCAAAATTTTTTTGGAAACTAATGAAAACAAAAATACAACTTACCGGTATATCTGGGCAAAGCTAAGGCAGTGTTAAGAGGGGAATTCATAGCACTAAATGTCCATATCAAAACATTAGAAATATCTTAAATGAGGCACATATACACCATGGAATATTATGCAGCAATCAAAAATGATGAGTTCGTGTCCTTTGTAGGGACATGGATTAATCTTGGGAACATCATTCTCAGCAACCTGACACAAGAACAGAAAATGAAACACCATATATTCTCAATCATAGGTTGGTGATGAACAATGGAACACATGTACACAGGGAAGGGAGTACTACACACTGGGGTCTATTGGGGGGAATAGGGGAGGGACAGCGGGGGGGAGCTGGGGAGGGATAGCATGGGGAGAAATGCCAAATGTGGGTGAAGGGGCAGAAGGCAGCAAAACACAGTGCCACCGGTGTACCTATGCAACTATCTTACATGTTCTGCACATGTACCCAAAACCTAAAACACAATAAAAAATAAAAAATTTAAAAATATATATACATCTTAAATGAACAACATACCTTTACAACTAACAAAATTAGAGACGCAAGAGCAAACCAACCCGAAGGCTAGCAGAAGACAAAAAGAAAAGAAAAAAAAATCATAGCTTAACTGAAAGAAATAAAGACACGAAAAACATTAAAAGTTAAACAAACCTAGGAGTTGCTTTTTTTGAAAAAAAATAATTAGATAGGCTATTAGCCAGACTAATAAAGAAAAAAAATAAAAGATTCAAATAAACACAACTAGAAATTAAAAGGAGAATGCTACCAATGAAACCACAGAGATAAAAATACTCTGCTATAAATACTATACTCTGAAAAAACTGCTATAAATATAAAATATTTATACAAATATCACAAAATACTCTGCAAAAACTGCTATAAATAACTCTATGCACACAAACTATAAAACCTAGAAGAGATGGGCAAATTTTTTTTACACAAACACCCTTTCAAGACTGAACCAGGAAGAAATTGATTTCCTGAATAGACCAAGAATGAGCTTCAAAATTGTATCAGTAACAAATACACTATCAATCAAAACAAATCCAAGACCAGATAGATTCATAGGCGAATTCTCCCAGAAGTACAAGAGCTGGTTCCATTCCTTCTAAAACTATTCATCAAAATTTAGGTGGGACTTTTTCCTAACTCATTCTATGAAGCCAGCATCATTCTGATACCAAAACCTGGCAGACACAGCAGAAAAGAAAACTTCATGGCAATATCTTTGATGAACATTTATGCAAAAATCTCAACAAAATATTTGCTAGTCTAATGCAGCAGCACATCAAAAACCTAATCCAAGAGAATCAAATAGGCTTCATCCCCAAGATGCAAGATTAGTTCAACATACACAAATCAGTATATGTGATTCATCATGAAAACACAAAGATATAATCCACATGATTATCTCATTAGATGCAGAAAAGACTTTCTATAAAATTAAACTATCTGGAGAACATCATTCTCAGCAAATTGACACAAGAACAGAGAATGAAACACCATATATTCTCACTCATAGGCGGGTGATGAACAATGAGAACACATGGACACAGGGAAGGGAGTACTATACACTGAGGTCTATTGGGGGAAATAGGGGAGGGAGCAAAATCCCTATCTGTTAAAAAAAAACTCCCTACAAACTGAGTATTTAAGGCACATACCTTAAAATAATAAGAGTCATCTGTGACAAACCCACAGCAAACATTATACCGAATGTGCAAAAGCTGAAAGCATCGTTTTTGAAAACTGACACAAGAAAGGAATGTCTTTTCTCACAAATAATCTTTTTTTTCTTTTTATTGCGTTTTAGGTTTTGGGGTACATGTGGAGAACATGTAAGATAGTTGCATAGGTATACACGTGGCAGTGTGTTTTGCTGCCTTCTACCCCTTAACCCACATTTGGCATTTCTCCCCATGCTATCCCTCCCCTGCTCCCCTCCCCGCTGTCCCTCCCCTATTTCCCCCAATAGACCTCGGTGTATAGTACTCCCTTCACTGTGTCCATGTGCTCTCATTGTTCATCACCCGCCTATGAGTGAGAATATATGGTGTTTCATTCTCTGTTCTTGTGTCAACTTGCTGAGAATGATGTTCTCCAGATTCATCCATGTCCCTACAAAGGACATGAACTCATCCTTTTTGATTGCTGCATAATATTCCATGGTGTATATGTGCCACATTTTCCCAGTCCAGTCTATCATGGATGGGCATTTGGGTTGATTCCAGGTCTTTGCTATTGTAAACAGTGCTGCAATGAACATTCGTGTGCATGTGTCCTTATAGTAGAATGATTTATAGTCCTTTGGATATATACCCAGTAATGGGATTGCTGGGTCAAATGGAATTTCTATTTCTAGGTCCTTCAGGAATTTCCACACTGTCTTCCACTATGGTTGAACTAATTTACACTCCCACCTACAGTGTAAAAGTGTTCCTATTCTTCCAAATCCTCTCCAGCATTTGCTGTCTCCAGATTTTTTAATGATCGCCATTCTAACTGGCGTGCGATGGTATCTCAATGTAGTTTTGATATGCATTTCTCTTATGACCAGTGATGATGAGAATTTTTTCATTGTTTGTTGGCCTCACGTATATCTTCTTCTTTCTTTCTTTCTTTTTTTTTTTTTTTGAGACGGAGTTTTACTCTTGTTACCCATGCTGGAGTGCAATGTCACAATCTTGGCTCACCGCAACCTCCACCTTCTGGGTTCAGGCAATTCTCCTGCTTCAGCCTCCCAAGTAGCTGGGATTACAGGGACACGCCACCATGCACAGCTTATTTTTTATATTTTTAGTAGAGACGGGCTTTCACAATGTTGACCAGGATGGTATCGATCTCTTGACTTCGTGATCCACCCGCCTCAGCCTCCCAAAGTGCTGGGATCACAGGCTTGAGCCACCACCACCAATACAACTAATACACACATATTTTACAGCAGCATAACTCACAATTGCAAAAATATGAAACCAGCCTAAATGCCCACTGATCAATTAGTGGATAAAGAAATTGTGGTATATATATACACACAATAGAATACTATACAGCAACAAAAAGGAAAAAAATGGCATTCACAGCATCCTGGATGAAATTGGAGACCATTATTCTAAGTGAAGTAACTCACGAATGGAAAATCAAACATCCTATGTTCTCATTCATAAGTGGGAGCTAAGCTATGAGGATGCAAAGGAATAGGAATAATACAATGGACTTTGGAAATTTGGGGGAAGGGTTGGAAAAGGGGGTGAGGAAGAAAAGACTACAAATTGGGTACAGTGTATCCTGCTAGGTTAATGGGTGCACTGAAATCTCAGAAATCACCACTAAAGAACTTACTCATGTAACCAAATCCCATCTGTTTCCCAAAAACCTATGGAAAATAAAATAAAATAAAGTAAAATAAAAATTAAATCTAACCACATTTTCATGCAACATCTGTGTGTGCTGCAGATTCACTCCAGCCTTCAATTGCTTTGGACTCTTCAAAGCCCAGAGGCAAAAACAGTGAAGGCAGCCAAAAGCAAAGATGATGGCCCATCCCTCCTCTTGGGAGCTGTGTTCCAGGAAGGTTTAAAACTGCTATTGGCTGGAAAACACCATCAGGGTTTACTGGACACCCTGTTTGGGAGATTCCACCCAGTGAAGAGAAATGGAATTCAAGATTCATGTGACTAAGCAGTCTGATTACTTCTCTGTAGTGCTGCTAGGCTGTGCTGGGGGAGTGCTCCTGTCTATAGTTACCTTGGACTCCCTGATGAATCCTTTTCAACATAAGTGTAGATGAAGAATAATTAGACAGATAGCAAAGTGGACGTAAAATATTTTGAGGGGCTTTCTAATCACCAGAATAATCTACTATCCTTTAATTTTATATCCATTGTACCATTGGGTCTTCACTTTTTAAAAAACTTTCTTACAGAAGCCTCACTCTTTGTGGCTCTCTCTAAAAAAAAAAAAAAAAACAAAAAACAAAAAACAAAAAACCTCTTTATCCTTCTTACATGAAAAAGAAATAGGAAGTATCAATGCTTCCTTCCATTTTGTTATTCCTAAAGTAGTGTGATAATTTTATGCTTACTCATAGAAAAAAATTAGAAAATTTTTTTTACTCACTCTTCTCTTCAAAAGTAGCTGCCTGCCATAGTCTTTATTTCTAAAGTCCAGGGGAGGCAACAGAAGAAAATAGAAGTGAAGATACGTATAAGAACTTAGAATTTAGAAGAAGTGCCTCTGGTTTTCCTTTGACCATGTGAAATAGAATCTGTGAATCAGAAAATTCATGACAGATTGAAATATCAGTCTTTTGTAAACTTTATCTTTTAATATTTGATTTAATTTGTGAATAAAATGTCAATCTTGTAAACTTGATCTTTTAATACTTAATTTTTGCTTTATTTGATCTATACATTTTCTTCTTCCTTCTTCTCCTCCTCTTCCTTCTCCTCCTCCTCATCCTTTCTTCCTCTTCTTCTCCTCCTTCTTCCCCTTCCTCCTCCTCCTCTTCTTCTTCCTTCTTTCTTCCTTCTTTCTTTTTATTTGAGGCAAAGACTCACTCTGTAGTCCAGGCTGGAGTGCAGTGGCATGATCTTTGCTCACTGAAACCTCTGCTTCCCAGGCTCAAGTAATCCTTACACCTCAGCCTTCCAAGTAGCTGGGACTACAGGCATGCACCACCATGCCTGGCTAATTTTTGTATTTATTTTTTAAAAAAGGTTTCACCATGTTGCTAAGCTGGTCTCAAACTCCTGGACCCAAGTGATCTTCCCACCTTGTCCTCTCAAAGTGCTGAAATTTCAGGTGTGGGCCATCATCCTTGGCCTACTTATTCTTTGTTTTTAGTAATTAAAAATTATTTATTATACCTTAAGTTCTGGGGTATGTGTGCAGATTGTGCAGGTTTCTTACATAGGTATACACGTGCTACAATGGTGGTTTGCTGCATCCATTGCCTGGTCATCTACATTAGGTATTTCTCCTAATGCTATACCCTCACAATCCCCCCACCCCCTGCTCTTCCTTCCCTAGCATCCCACGCCCCAGGCTCCAGTGTGTGATGTTACCCTCCCTATGTCCATATGTTCTCATGGTTCACCACCCACTTATGAGTGAGAACATGCAGTGTTTGGTTTTCTGTTCTTGTGTCCATTTGCTGAGAATGATGGTTTCCAGTTTCATCCATGTTCCTACAAAGGACATGAACTCATCCTTTTTTATGGCTACTTAGTATTCCATAGTATTACATTTTCTTAAACCAGTCTATCATTGATGGGCATTTGGGTTGGTTCCAGGTCCTTGCTATTGTTAATGGTGCTGCAATGAACATACGTGTGCATGTGTCTTTATAGTAGAATGATTTATAGTTCTTTGGGTATATAGCCAGTAATGGGATTGCTGGGTCAAATGGTGTTTCTTGTTCTAGATCCTTGAGAAATCCCCACACTGTCTTCCACAATGGTTGAACCAATTTGCACTCACCAACAGTGCAAAAGTATTCCTATTTCTCCACATCTTCTCCAGCATCTGTTGTCTGCTGGTTTTTGTGATTGCCAATTTAACTGGCGTGAGGTGGTATCTCAATGTGGTTTCAATTTGCATTTCTCTAATTAACATTGATGATGAGCTTTTTTTCATACGTTTGTTGGCTGCATAAATGTCTTCTTTTGAAAAGTGTCTGTTCATATTCTTCTTCCACTTTTTGATGGCTTTTCTTCTTGTAAATTTATCTATAGATTCTGAATATTAATCCTTTGTTAGATGAGTAGACTGCAAAATTTTTTTCTTATTCTGTTGGTTGTGGATTCACTCTGATGAGAGTTTCTTTTGCTGTGCAGAAGCTATTTTGGCTTATGTAGCCATTGCTTTTGTTGTTTCAGTCATGAATTCCTTGCCCATGTCTGTGTCCTGAATTGTATTACCTAGGATTTCTTACAGAGTTTTTAAGGTGTTAGGTCTCATGTTTAAATGTTTAATCCATCTAAAGTTAGTTTTGTCTAAGGTGTAAGGAAGGGATCCAGTTTCAACTTTCTGCATATGGCTAGCCAGTTTCCCCAACAACATTTATTAAATAGGGAATCATTACCCCGTTGTTTGTTTTTGTCTAGTTTGTCAAAGATCAGATGGTTGTAGATGTGTGGCATTCTTTCTGAGTCCTCTGTTCTGTTTCATTGATCTATATCTCTGTCTTGGCACCAGTACCCTTGTGTTTTGATTACAGTAGCCTTGTAATATAGTTTGAAGTCAGGTAGTGTGATGCCTCCAGTTTTGTTTTTTTTTTCATTTTGGTTAAGATTTTCTTGTCTATGTGGGCTCTTTTATGGTTCTGTATGAAGTTTAATGTGTTTTTTTTTGTAGTTCTGTGAAGAAGGTCAGTGGTAGCTTGATGCAGATAGCATTGAATCTATAAATTACTTTGGGAAGTATGGCCATTTTCACTATATTGATTCTTTCCAAACATGAGCATGGAATGTTTTTCCATCGGTTTGTGTCCTCTCTTATTTCCTTGATCAGTGATTTGTAGTTCTCCTTGAAGAGGTCCTTCACAACCTTTGTTAGTTATATTTCTAGGTATTTTATTCTCTTCATAGCAATTGTGAATAAGGGTTCCCTCATGATTTGGCTTTCTGTTTGTCGATTATTGGTGTATAGGAATGCTTGCAATTTTTGCACTTCGATTTTGTATCCTGAGACTTTGCTGAACTTACTTATAAGCTTAAGGAGATTTTGGGCTGAGATGATGGGGTCCTCTAAATCTACAATCATGTCATCTGTAAGCAGGGACAATTTTACTTCCTCTCTTCCTATTCGAATACTCTTTATTTCTTTCTCTTGACTGATAGCCCTAGCCAGAACTTCCAATACTGTGTTGAATAGGAGTGGTGAGAGGAAACATTCTTGTCTTATGCCAGTTTTCAAAGGGAATGTTTTCAGTTTTAGCTTATTCAGTATGATATTGATTGTAGGTTTGTCATAAATAGCTTTTATTGTTTTGAGATATGTTCCATTGATACCTAGTTTATTGAGAGTTTTTAGCATAAAGGGCTGCTGAATTTTGTCAAATGCCTTCTGCGCATCTCTTGAAATAATCATGTGGTTTTGGTCTTTGATTCTGTTTATGTGGTGGATTATGTTTGTAGATTTGTGCATATTGAACCAGCCTTGCATCCCTGAGATGAAGTGTAGTTGATTGCGATGGATAAGCTTTTTTATGTGCTGTTGGATTTGGTTTGACAGTATTTTACTGAAGATTTTTGCATCAATGTTCATCAGGGATATTGGCCTGAAATTTTCTTTTTCAGTTGTGTCTTTGCCAGATTTTGGTATCAGGATGTTGTTTGTCTCATTGTTTGCTTTGTTTTTGTTTTACAAATACAGTGTTTTGCAGTTGATAAAGTTAATAATGCAAAGACATATTTTGGTATCCAAATTAATCTTAGTGGAACAGAGAGGTATCTTTTCATGTAATTTTTTAAAATTTTAAGTTCTGGGATACATGTGCAGTGTGAATTTTTAAATAAATATACAAGGGATAAACTATTGCAAGCCATAGACTACCATTTGGTGACTTATTTCCCTGAATTCTTTTTCATTCCAACTTTGAGAAATTTTGTTTTATATAATAAAACTATCTTTGCTTTTAATGATTGATATTATTTCACACTTTATTTTCAATGATACTCTGCTCAACCAATAAAATGAATAAATTACCTTGTTTGATATTGAAATAAGTTTTACCTCTCAGATCACCATTATAGTTGATACTACTAACCATAACAGAAAATATTGCTATTCTTTAGTTAAAGTTTTGCCTGTAAAGAAGATTAAAATGCAGAGAAAAAAGAATTTGGTAAATTGCTGTAAGCCACAGATTTTGGCTGAGAAGTTTTAGGACATGGTAAGTTAGAGGGATCCATGTTTTATTCTTCTCTGTTCCTAATGCTTATGATGCCATGAGTCCTCACATGCATGGGCAGGGATAATTAAACTTAGTTTGGCTAACATTTATATTTCTGAAAATGCAGTTAGTCTTATGAACATGCAATACATAACAATATCCATTATCTTGGTCTACAAGTATTCTATGCCTCATAATTCTCACTTCTGTTCGCTCTGACTGGGCTGTATACACAGGGAGACAAGTGGTCAGTGTTCCAGAAAAATGAAAACTGTGCCAGGTTGCAGATTCTGCCAAGAATAAAAAGACATAGTCATAAAGTGCCCATTAATCCCCAACATTAATTCCCAAAATAGGCTAAAGACGTAAGCAATTGGAACTTCAGATGTTTCATCTTGTTTACTTGGTCAGAAGCGAAGATTTTGCTTATTGTGCTATTTAGTATTTGAAAGTATTGAGTGGTAGGGTTTTATAATCACTAGGTCCAAAGTGTTTAATGACTTTCTTATATCTATAATGATATGTTCTACTATTTGCACTTAAACCAAAATATGCCAAAATAATTTGTTCATATAAACACGTATTGTTCGAGGTTTATTATGAACAATCCAGGCCCACGTTTTTCACATAGCCTGTTGTGTTTCTTAAGAGCATCTTTTAGAAAAATCTACACATGTTGCCTACTTCTACCCCAAATGAAAACAAAACAAACAATCACGCATTAAGAGAACATAAAATTGAATTGTTCAATAAATTTAGTTTTTGTTGTCTTTTTTGTGGGCAGTGATCATCCGCAAATAGCTGCCACAAAGTGGTCTAAGGGATGAACAAAGGATTTGGGAAAAACACACGTGAGTGCTCTAAACCACATTTGACTTGGCAACCCTTGGGAAAGTTACTTAACTAATCTAAGCCTTAATTACATTAACTGTAATATCAAAAATAACTAATTTTATAGAGATGTTGGAAGGATTAAATGAAGTAATTTGTAGAAATTTTGTAGCACAAGGTAGATGCTTAACAATTAGTGGTTCTCACTTTGGGAGGCTGAGGCGGGTGGATCACGAGGTCAAGAGATCGAGACCAATCTGGTCAACAAGGTGAAACCCCGTCTCTACTAAAAATACAAAAAATTAGCTGGGCATGGTGGTGCTTGCCTGTAATCCCAGCTACTCAGGAGGCTGAGGCAGGAGAATTGCCTGAACTCAGGAGGCGGAGATTGCAATGAGCGGAGATCGCACCATTGCACTCCAGCCTGGGTAACAGGAGCGAAACTCCATCTTAAAAAAAAAAATACAAAAAATTAGCTGGGCATGGTGGTGCGTGCCTGTAATCCCAGCTACTCAGGAGGCTGAGGCAGGAGAATTGCCTGAACCCAGGAGGCGGAAGTTGCACTGAGCCGAGATCATGCCATTGCACTCCAGCCTGGGTAACAAGAGCAAAACTCCATCTCAAAAAAAAACCAAACCAAAACAAAACAAAACAAAAAAAAACAATTAGAGTTTCTTCAAAACCTTGAATCAACTTTAAGGATAATATTCTAAGTGAAATAAGACAGTCCCTAAAAAACAAATACTGAATGATTTCACTTATATGAGGTTCTAAAATAGTCAAATTTATAAAAAGAGGGAGTAGATAGTCATTGCCAGTGTTGAAGTGTGGGGAAAAGAGGAATTATTGTTTAAAAAATGTGGAGATTCAGTTTTGCAACATAGAAAATACATAGAAATATATGGGTACCACCATGGGAATATAGTTAACACTTCTTAGCTGTAAATAAAAAGTATATAGTTAAGACAATAAAGTTTAACTTGGAGCCAACGTGGCAAACTAGATACAGACAGGAAGATCTTCTCCCACCAAGAGAGAAGACCACCAAGAAGATTGGCACACTCTGAAAAGATCTTCAGAAAGAAGGCACTGAGAGAGCATGAAGATAGGACACAGATCCCAGGCTGAAAAATGAGAATGCTGGAAATGCTGCATGGGGTTGCTGAAAACCAGAACTCATTCCTAGCTCCAAGAAGCTCCTAAGGAGGGGTGAGTGAAAGATACATGGAGTGGTCCACTCTCACTGTGGACCTCAAAAATCCTAGCTGCAGGAGACCCGACAACCCCTATATACATCAGAGCTAGCAGGAAGAACTGTCCAGAGAGATGGCAGAGACAGAATTCCAGCCAGAAAAAAGCCAGGGAAGTTTAAGTGGGAAAAGTTGCAGTGGAGAATGGCCATGGGTATCTATCCCTCAAGGCTCATCATACACTTTTAGGTGGCCTTAGCCTTTTTTGGCTGCCAGACCTGCACACAGCAGGCTTATCTTTCCCATAGAACAGGGCAAATTTGATCTGATTGACTCCTATCTGCAATTACATGTTTCCTGCCAGGTTGCACCCACTTTCAGTGCAGACTCAGCTGCGCAGCCAAAGCATTTGTAAGTGATCACCACCATAGCTTTTTTGTTGGCAGAGTCCACCTAACAGCATCTGTGGGCAGGCCACTACCAATGCACACCAACCAACAATCCTGCTTCACTGGCATATACTTCCTCACAACTTTCCCCTGCCTTCACTGGAATACACTAGCCCAGAACTTACCCCACTGGTTCACCAAGGAGTGTTCACACACAGCATCCCACTGCTGCTTCTCTGGCATGTGTACAAATGCTCACCCCACCAACATCTCACCCCATAACTGGAAAGCATAAATAGGGAAGAACCACCATCTACCACAGCCCTGGCTAAGTGCATTTTCCGGCAATTCCTTAAGAATGTTGTTACCAATGGATTAGGAATACTTTAGCCCCTCCAGTGAAGCAAATGCTTAACGTCCTGTGGCCAGAGAAAAAAAAAGCTGTGGGCCTTGTTCCAGCCCCCTAGGACTGAAACATGCAACCCAGATGTGCTGAGTTGAGCCTTGGACCCATAAAATATTCCAGGAACCTAATCAATTAACTAAACCAAATGTATACTACACTCAAACCATCAAGGGCATCAAACAACAAAAAAAGCAAAAAGCAGAGGTAGAGCAAGATCACCATCAACTATTCCCCCTTCAAGGACACCAATTTAACAACTACCAAAAAAAATTACCTTCATAAGAACCAAAAGTCTGGTGAGCCCTCATAGTACCTGGTTTTAACTTTATATCACTGAAAGAGACACTGAAGAGTTTTTTTTTAAATATTGAATCACTGAAGCCAGCCCTCTGACACCCCTTGACTGCAGCAGCATGGTGCAGGGAGCTTCTCTGGGGCTCTAGGGAAAAGAGAGCCACCAATTATGAAGTGCTGACCTCAGTGCTGTCTTTTGGAGCAGAAAGGGAAACCACACCAAATTCAGCTGATGCTTGTCCATAGCGGGAGGATTAAAACCAACCCTAGGCAGAGGAGAACTGTAATCCCAGCTGTTGGAAACTGAGTTCCTGAAAACCTGATCACTAATGGCTAAAGTGCTTCAGGTCTCTATGTAAACTTGAAAGGCAGTCTAGGCCATAAAAACTGCAACTCTAGGTAAGTTCTAGTGCTGAACTAGGCCCAGAGACAGTGGAATTGGGAAGGCATAAAATCTACTGAGACACAAGCTGGGGTGGGGAAAGTAGGACTGGCATCACCCCTTCCCTAACCTCAGGCTGCACAACTTATTACCCTTAAAAAGATACCTTTCTTACACTTGAGGAGAATAGAGAGAAAAGTGAGAAGGACTTTGTCTTACATTTTGGATACCAACTCAGCCACAGCAGGATAGGGTACCAGTCAGAGTTGTGAGGTCTCCTATCCAGGCCTTAACTCACAGACAGCATTTCTACGTACACTCTGGGCCAGAATTAACCATCTTGCCTTGTAAGAAGAAACCCAGTCCTGGCAGCATTTATCATCTGCAGCTGAAGAGCTCTTAGGCCTTGAATAATCAGCAGTGATACACAGGTACTATGTTGAGGGACTTGGGTGAGCCTTTAAGACTTGTGAGCTTCAGTTGAGACTCAGCACATTACCAGCTCTGGTGACTATGGTGCAAATCTTTTTCTGCTTGGAAAAAGCAGAGAGAAATGTAAAGAGGACATTGTCTTGCACCTTAGGTATCAGCATGGCCATGGCAGTGGTTAGGTAGAGTGCCAACAGGCTCTTGGGGTCGATGATTCCAGGACTTGACCCTTGGATGACATTTCTGGACTCACACTGGGCCACAGAGGAAGCCACTTCTCTGAAAAGTGAGTCCCTGGAATGGCAGCATTCACCAAAATCTGACTTAGAACACTTGTGCCTTAAGGAAACATCAGAGGTAGTCTGGCACTACTCCTCATAATCTGTGGTGGTGGTGACTACAATGTCAGGCTCTTCTTTCTTTGGATAAAGGAGGGAAGAGTAAAAAGGACTTCATCTTGTGGTTTAAGTGCCAACTCAGCCACAGTGCAATAGAAAACCAAGTAGATTTAAGGTTTTTTACTCTAGTTCCTGACACCCAAAGAGCACCTCTAGATAAACCCAAGCTGGGGGAACTTGCCACCCTGAGGAGAATAACACAGGTCTGGCTGGGTTTGACAATTTCTGATTGTAGAGCCTCAGGGCCTTGAGTGATCACAGGCAGTAACCAGGGAATGGGTACCATCAGTCGTGGGTGAGATTCAGTGCCATGTTGACTTTAGGTCTGACCCAGTACATTCTTAGTGGTGGTGACCACAGGGTCGCTTGTGTTACTCCATCCTTAGCTTTAGGTGGCTCAGAACGGAGACAGTTTCAATTTGTTTGGGAGAAACTGAAAGTAAATAACAAGAGTTCCTACCTGATAATGAAGAGAATTTTATCAGACCTTGTCTAAGACCATCAAGGTGGTAGTTCTGCGAGTTCTCAATAACCACAGCATTACTCAGCTTGGGATGTCCCTTAAAGCAGATACAGCTCAGATCACAATATCCAAGTCATTTGAAATATCTGGAAAACCTTACCAAGATGCATGGGCACAAACAAGCCCAAACAGTGAAGGCTACAATAAATACCTAATTCTTCAATGCCCAGACACCAAAGAGCATCTACTAGCATCAACACCATCCAGGAAAATGTGACCATATATACTCACTCATAGGCGGGTGATGAACAATGGGAACACATGGATATAGGGAAGGGAGCACCACACACTGAGGTCTATTGGGGGAAATAGGGGAGGGACAGCGGTGGGGGGGAGCAGGGGAGGGATGGCATGGGGAGAAATGCCAAATATGGGTGAGGGGGCAGAAGGCAGCAAAACACACTGCCACGTGTGTACCTATGCAACTATCTTTCATGTTCTGCACATGTACCCCAAAACCTAAAATGCAATAAAAATTAAAAAAAAAAAAAGAAAATGTGATCTCATAAAATATACTAAATAACGTACAAGAAACCAATCCTGGAAAAACAGAGATATGTGACCATTTAGACAGAGAATTCAAAATAGCTGTGCTGGGGAAACCAAAAGAAAATCAAGATAACATACAAAAGAAACAATATTATTTCAGATAAATTTAACAAAAAGATTGAAATAACAGAATCCAGCAGAATATTCTAAAGTTAAAAATGGAATTGACATACTGAAGAAAGCATCGGAGTCTTTTAACAGAAATACTGAGCATGAAGATAGGCTATTTCAAAATGCACAGTCAGAGGAGACAAAAGGAAAATATTTTAAAAATAAAGTACATCTATGGGATCTGTAAAATAGCTGCAAAAAAGCAAATCTAAGGGTTGTTGGCATTAAAGAGAATGAATGGAGAAAGAGAGAGTGGTAGAATGTTTATTCAAAAAGATAATGACAGAGAATTTCTCTAACCTAGAGAAAGATACCACAATTCAAGTACAAGAAGGCTATAGAACAGCAAGTAGGTTTAACTCAAAAAAGATTGCCTCTAGGCATTTAATAATTAAACTCCAAAAGATCAGGTATAAATAAAGAATTCTAAAATCAGCAAGAAAACAAACAAACAACATACACTGGAGCTGAAATATGTCTGGCAGCACTTTTCAATGAAAACCATACAGGTCAAGAGTGACATATTTTAATATGTCAGGATGCATGACATATTTAAAGTACTAAGTTAGAAAAACTCATATTTAACCTAGAATAGTGTACTAGGTGAAAATATCCTTCAATCATGAGGGAGAAATAAAGTCTTTACCAGACAAACAAAAGCTGAGGGATTTCAACACCAGACCTGTCTTAAAAGAAATGCTAAGTGGAGTACTTCAGTCAGAAATAAAAATATTAATAAGCAATTAGTAATCACTTGAAGGTACAAAACTCACTGATAATCTAGTAAGTACAAAAAAAAATCACTAAATATCATAACACTGTAACTGTGGTATGTAAACTTATCTTATCTGAAGCAGAAAGACTAAATAATAAACCAATCAGAAATGGATTAAGAGGGTGAATAGGAGAAAAGACTAGCTTGCAGCTCCTGCTCAGATGGACACAGCAGGATGGAGACTCACATCATGAACTTTTCTTCAAGAACTACTGCAGAAACATACCAGAAAGATGAAAGAATACACAGACACTTTGAAGAAACTATCACTGCTGCAGGCTCCCTGAGGCACTGGAAAACTGAGTCTGCTTGCTTTCTCAATAGAAAGGCTCACAGTCTAGGGCAAGTTCTGAGCCTGGTCACCAGCTGCCTGGAAATAGATTCAGTGCTGTTGTGTGTGTGTGTGTGTGTGTGTCAGTGGGGGTATGATGGGAGTGAGATCAGCCTTTACAACTGTGGGCTACACGGCAGCGAGGTGAGGCCTGTGATTGCTGGTTTTCCCCCACTTTCATGGAGACAAGTATGACTCAGCAGAGGCAGCCATAATCCCCCTGGGAATATAAACTCAATTGGACTGGGAACCACAACCCCATACTTTACAGCAATCCCACCCAAGAAGAGGCTCACCATCCCTGCCCACACCTGAGGGTCTTTCTCTGTCTGCCCTGGCAGCCAAAGATAAAGGTCGTAATCTCTTGGGAAGCTGAAGCAAGTGCTACCCAGAACCTAAGAGCTCTCTCTTTGGATCAGGGACAGCCAACCCCCATACCAGGAACCTTTGTGTTCTAGTATACATTCTGAATACAGGGTCTCTACAGACACTGCTGTGGCCACTGCTGCTGTGGAAGATGAAGAGTGAACTCCCTAAAGACTGAGAGCTGCCTCCAGGGGAACTGCTGAAAGCAAACCCACCCACACCAACAGAAAGACCTCTGTGCTCTAACACTAGCCCTGAGATCAAGTTCTCCACACCCATTGCTTTAGATTGTCCTGCCTTGCCTATTATAGACTACACCTCTGCAAACCACCTGAGACCTGAGGTCAGACCCACCTGGCATGGATACACCCCCTGCAGTGGCTGAGCACACTGCCCAAGGACCTGGGGATTACATGACACATTCTACCCCTTCTGGCATTTGTGCACTTACCACAGAAACCTGAAGATGGGCTCACCCAGCCAGCTGCCAACATTACAGACAACACCTACTCCCACATACTATCTAGAAGACTGATAACTGCCTGTTGCAGCCACTTTCAAAACCATCATGTACCACTTGAGACCCAGAGACTTGCCCTACCATTGTCACTGCTGTCATCCATGCCACATCAACTTCCCAGGGTTTCAAGAACCTACACACCTGGCCAGCTCACAACTACCATTAGTGACATCTAAGCAAGCATCCTAGAGGCCCATGAATTGACCCACCTAGACCCACTAACACCAGAGCCAGTATACACCCTCTGGACTCAAAGACAGGTATTCTCAGCTCACTTCTGCACCATTGAGAACCACAGACTGGCCCACCTTCCATCCCTGTCCACAGCAAAACATCACTTTAGTCTTCACTAATAATCACAACATAAGCCACAAAGGAAATCACAGGCACCACTGATGTTTTCACACTAAGAAATCTTACAGACAGTATACTACTTCAAGCCCTGAGAATAAAAGCCAAAATGCCCTATCCAACAAACACCATAGGTATATCTTCAGTTGATCTTTTATCTACAAAAGCAAACACAAAAAATTGGAAGAAGCAAGTATTACACCAGATGTGCAGAAAACAATGTAAGGACATATAACAGATGAAAAGTTTCCAAGTCTAGCAAGACATTTAGACATTCCAATACAGGAAGCTATGCAAACACCAAAAAGATAAATACAGAAAGATCTTCTCTATGGCACAAGTCTTTTGACTCTCTAAAGTCAAAGAGAGAGCAAATTCTAGAAACAGCAAGAGAGAAGCATCTGGTCATCTATAAAGACACTTCAGCACACTAACAGTGGACTTAGCAGCTATCTTACAAGCCAGGAGAGAATAAAATGATATATTCAAAGTGCTGGAAGAAAACACATACACTTAAAATACTATATTCAGCAAAATTATTCTTCATGAATGAAGAATAAAGTATTTAAAAGACAAGCAACTACTAAGGGAATTCATCACCACTAGACTGGTCCTGCAAGAAATGATCAACAGATCTTTAAACCTGAAAGAGAGAGGACAACAGTTACCATAATGAAAGGACACAAAAGCCTAAAACATAGTGGCAAAGAAAATATACCAATAAGAAGGATAAAAGATTTAAACAATAACATTACACACATCTACCAAACCACAAGGACAAACAATAAGATAAAAAGAAAGGAATAAAAATATACAAATTAGAAAGCAATCAGAAATATGACATGAAGAAAAGCCTCACATACCAATAATAAACTTAACTGTAAATGCATTAAATTCTCTACTTAAAAAAACCTGGATTGGCTAAAGATATAAATGGCATTGCCCAACTATATACTGCCTGCAAGCAACTCAGCTCGTAGGTAAAGATACATATAGACTAAAAGTAAAGGGATGGAATAAGGTATTTCATGAGAACAGAAATCAAAAGCTAGCAGTTGTTAGACTTATTTCAGATGAAACATACCTTAAGTAAAAAACTATAAGAAATTACAAAAAAAGGTTATTATGTAATAATGATAAAGGGATTACTTCTGCAGGATAACATACCAATTCTAAATCTACATACACCCCACGCTGGAGCACCAAGATTCATAAAGTAAATATTACTAGATATAAAAAGAAAGACAGCAATACTACAATAGTGAGAAATTTCAACACCCCAATCTCAGCATTAGACAGATAATTTAGACAGAATATTAACAAAGAATCACTGGATTCAAACTGAACTTTAGATCAAATGAACACAACAGATATTTAGAAAACTCAAGGACCTAGAAATAGAAATTCCATTTGACCCAGCAATCCCATTACTGGGTATATATCCAAAGGACTATAAATCGTTCTACTATAAGGACACATGCACACGAATGTTCATTGCAGCACTGTTTACAGTACCAAAGACCTGGAACCAACCCAAATGCCCATCGATGATACACTGGACAAGGAAAATGTGGCACATACACCATGAAATATTATGCAGCAATCAAAAACGATGAGTTCATGTCCTTCGTAGGGACATGGATGAATCTGGAGAACATCATTCTCAGCAAACTGACACAAGAACAGAAAATGAAATACCGCGTGTTCTCACTCATAGGCGGGTGATGAACAATGAGAACACATGGACACAGGGAGGGGAGCACTACACACTGATGTCTGTTGGGGGGAATAGGGGAGGGACAGCAGGGCGGAGTTGGGGAGGGATAGCATGGGGAGAAATGCCAGATGTGGGTGAAGGGGAGGAAGGCAGCAAATCACACTGCCACATGTGTACCTATGCAATGATCTTGCATGTTCTGCACGTATACCCCAAAACCTAAAATGCAATAAAAACACATGGATGAATCTGGAGAACATCATTCTCAGCAAATTGACACAAGAACAGAAAAGGAAACACCATATATACTCACTCATAGGCGGGTGATGAACAATGGGAACACATGGACATAGGGAGGGGAGCACCACACACTGAGGTCTATTGGGGGAAATAGGGGAGGGACAGCGGGGGGGGGAGCAGGGGAGGGATGGCATGG
>CM052670.1:61867925-61885568 GCA_028533165.1 Leontopithecus rosalia | reverse complement strand
AATGCCAAATATGGGTGAGGGGGCAGAAGGCAGCAAAACACACTGCAACGTGTGTACCTATGCAACTATCTTGCATGTTCTGCACATGTACCCCAAAACCTAAAATGCAATAAAAATTAAAAAAAAAGAAAAAGATTTTGAGTCACTCCTATTTCCCACAAGAACCCTTGAGATACTAAAAACAGGGGCCAAGACTTTTTTAGAGGTCTTCTGACTGCTCAACCCTGTAGCTGTCTGCTCTTCCTTATGTGGCATAATTCAGAGTACTCCTATCATCCTGGTCAAAGCCCTGAAATCTCTCTAATCTCTTTTTGATCCCCTAAAATATGATGCCTAGCTTTGATAACCACACTCTGCTTTGCCATGACAGGTAAGAAGCAGAGTGGGCCTGTTATCACCTCCTCCCTGGATCCTGAATTCCTATCTGTGCAGACTCACCACAAGACTGACTCACATCAGCTCTGATAATTAAGAATTGCTTTAGGAGATATGCATTTAATTGGGAAAACATTTTATGTCCACTGGGAAGATGGCACTATACTCAGCCTATTCACTTATTTTCTCAAACCATTGTCACCCTGAGCAAGACAATTCCCAGTACTATTAAGCTTTCATGAATTACAGAATAATTGAGCTGGAAGTGCTTTTAGAACCAAGAGGCTTAGGGAGGTGAAGTTGTCTGCCCAAGTTCACACAGGGTGTTAGTAGCTAAGCATAGTATAGGATTCAGATTTTCTGAAGCCCAGGCAAGAGCTCCTTAGGGCCTCAGAGAGGTGGCCTCAGCTGCCTTTTATACAGCTTTTGTCTTTCAGGTTATACCTCAGTAGTTGTAAAATAGATCCCCAAAGCTGACAAATATTTCTCCTGACCTCATACCTTCCTCATAGATTAAAAACCACTGCCTGACTTCATAAGTAGCCAAAACATGGGAGAATCTCAATGTGTATTAACAAAGGGCCTAAAGAATCTCAGGGAAAATATAAACCTGTGACAGAAATACTGTCATTAAAAAAGCAAAAACTCTGCAGGACACATAGTACTTGATTGGCTCTATTACTTGTAGGTTGATACCCTGATACCAGGCCCAAGAGCTAAGATAAGTATTCTAGGGATGTGAGTTCCACTAGATACTAGAGTATCATAACTACATTCAAGCCGTAGATCCTTCACGCTAAAAACAGACCTTTAGTAGACCATATCTTTCTTGAGAGCAAGCAAACAAAACAAACTTATATGCCATCATTTATAAGACTTATCTTGGTCCCTGCCTACTGAACAAATATCTGATTGTTATCTTAAAGACACTGGCATTTTTGTCACTATTTTCCACAACTCAAAAAGCACATCTTTTTTTCCCAGTTTGTTCATTTTTATCTGCCTCCTCAAGTGTAAATTTAATATTTGAATCAGAATATCACAAAGTTGTTGAGTTTCAAATATGATAATGAATACAAAGCTGTTTGGTAAGTTGCAAAGTGACATAGAAAAATGCAGGATTATTATTTTTGGTGTAATTATATTCACTCACAAGAGTACAATTTTCTTTGTTTGTCTGGATTAAAAGTTATACATTGGTTTGGGATGAATCCTTTTGGCACTCATGAGTGGTTGTCTCCAGCTTAAATTGTGGCATATGGCAGAAGTCCAAACAAGGTAAGGGTGTGGGTTCAAAAAGCAACGTGTCTGTCAATTTTTCCTCATATTCTTAGTGTTTCAAGTTCCAATATAACAAGGAGAGTTTGGGTTGGGGTGGAAGAAATGAATGTGCAGGTTGGAGAAGGTGAAACTTCTGAGGAAAGATAGCAGACTGAACACCCATACATCTAATTTCATTATCTCTTGAAACCTCAAAAATATAGAGAAATGTTATATTTTTGTAGGAAAAATTATACAAGAAAGGGACGGATAAAAGTAGAGATAGAGACCACTAAATTTTGGCCGCCAGAGTTCAGATGGTTACATAACAACCAAATAAACATGCCTAAGAATATGCAATACAGGTATTAGAAATAGGAGTTGAGAACAAATTTTATACTTAATCATCCTAAAAACTCAGGAATGGTGACAATAGTTAAATCAAAAGTAAAGATTAAAGGGAGTCAGTTACAATAGGCTGTTATACTGTAGTACCAATCAGTCACAGAATCTCAGGCTTAAAACAAAAAAAGATGTATCTATTGCTCATACTAGCTATCTAATGTAACACATAGATAATTAGGCTTATGGGAGAGCCATATGAAAACATATTTCTATGACTACTATAGTGAAGAAAAAGTAACATGGAAAATAACATACTCACTTTTAAACTTTTGCCTAGAAATGTCACTTGTCATGTGGTCATATTAAATGACCAAAACAAGTCACACAGTGTACTTAACATCCAAAGGGAATGCAAAAGTAAAATTCTATCATATGTTTGGAATGAGAAAACCTGGGAATTATTGTTATATGATCTTAACATCTACCATAAAGGAGGTTGAAATAAAAATTATTGGTTAAAAGATTTTTAGCAAGCAGATTAGAGTCCTTGATTCTTTCCTCCCTGCACCCACAGGTTCATGTTGCTGGGCAACCTTATTTTTCTACCTTGGCAAAAATCTAAGAATTTATTTACAGGAGAAGGTAAAAAAAAGGTAACTTGACTGAAGGAGAAAAGGCATTGTTAAGGACAGGACTGTTGTAGTGAACTGAGACTATCTCCTTCAAGTCTTCTTCTTCTTTTGGGCTCCCAGAAAGCTGGCAGACAGGACTTTGCCTTTCAGTGGGGAAGCCAGAAATGTAATGAGGGGGCAGTCTTACCATCTTTAAAGGGAAAATATAATCATCCTAACAGTAAGCTTAAAATGAAGTCCAGAGTCAATAAATTCTTAATGTAAATTCAAAGATTCTCAGCTTAAAGGTAAGAGCAGTCAACTAAAAATTATGAGACAACCAAAGAGACTAATGGAAAATGCAAGATAAAGCAAACAGAAATTATATAGGGAGAACTATGAACAGATAAGAACAGGATGTTATACAAATGAAATATTCAAAGAACAAAAAGACTTAGAATGTAAAAATATTATAGTAAAAATTTAAAAACTTGAGACAAATTTTTGAAGATAGTTGAAGAAATTTCCCCGGGAATGAAACAAAACAACAGAAAATAGGAAATAGGAGAGAAAAGATATGCAAATTAAAGAGAAATCCAGAAGATATAACATTCATATAATAGAAACTACAGAGAGAAAAACATAATAGTGAAAATGGAAGCAGAGAAATGATTCAATCAGCAAGAAAACTAAAAAAATTCTCAGGACTAAAATGTACAAGTTTCTAGACTGAGAAAGCCTACAGAGTGCCGAGGAAAATGAATTAAAATAGATCCACATCCGATAAGAGTCCTGTAAGATTTCAGAGTGTTTACAGCAAATAAAATACATTAAAGCTACCAGAAAGATATAAGCAGGTAATATATTAAAAAATCAATAATTAGAATGACTTTAGATTTCTCAGTAAGCAACATTAGAAGCTAGACAGCAATAAGTCAATACTTTCCAAACCGGAAGAAAATTTATTTCTGACATTGAATTTTATGACCAGTCAAATTTTAGGTTGGAATGAAAATATTTTTATACATCTGACTTGTTATGCATTAAATTGTGTCCCTAAAATTTACCTGTTGAAGTCCTAATTCCCTGTACCTTAGAACATAACCTTATTTGGAAGCAGGGTTGTTGCAGCTGTAGTTAGTTAAAATGAGGTAGGGTGGACTCTTAATCCCATATGACTGGGGTTCTTATTAAAAGGGAAAATTTATATAGACATACACATATTAAGACTTCCATGCAAACATGAAAGTAGAGATTGGAGTGCTGTGTCTACAAGCCAAGGAATGCAAAAGATTGTAAGCAATCCACCTGAAGCTAGGAGAGAGCTATAAAACAGTTTCTCCATCACAACCCTCAGAAGGAACAAAACCTGCCAACACCTTGATTTTGGACTCCTAGCCTCTGTAAGTGTGAGACAATAAATGTGTGTTGTTTAAGCCACTCAGTTTGTGGAACTTTGTTATGGCAGCCCTAACAAACTAATACATGAAATTTTAAAAATTTCATTTACTGTGCACCATTTCTCATATAGAAACTGGAAGATGTACCCTAGCAAAATTAGGTAGTAAATAACAAAACAGAAAGGCATAGAATACAGGAAACTAGAATCCAATGCATGAAAGAGTCAAAGGGAATCCCCAGAATAATGATAAAGGGAAATATTTTCTTTGCCCCAAGTATTGAAGGCAACCATTTATTTTTATAATCTGAGGACAGAATTTCTTGATGGGTCTGGCCCAGATTCTTCTGTGGTACTTGGTTATCCTAGATCACGTGTTGATGAAGTTCCCATTATCCCTTTCATGTTCTATGAATCAACTAAAGATGATGGCAGAGAATGCTCACCCGGCCTACACACATTGTACTGTGATGTGTTTAAAATAAAATTTTATTGTTTTAATCTATCAAAATTTTGTTTATTGAAGTCACTCGCCTACCCTGACTAATACATCCCAAGTAAAGTGCTTTGCTTTGGTCTGCTCCTGAGAGAGGTAGATTGGCCATGATGGTTTCAGAAGGAAAAAAATATAGATTATCCCACCCTCTCATCATATTTGTCAGATGTCCAGTACCACACCCACATTACTTCTCTGGCATATATCCTCACTTAGATGAGCCTGTTTCCCGGGACTCACTTAAAACTTTGCCTGGAAAGAATTTATAAACTCTTGGAGAAACTGAAGCCAGATCTTGAAACTTCAAGACTCTTTTCAGGCTTCGTCTATCTCAACACTTTTCTTTCCTTACACATTGAGGGCTGTTTTTATATTGATATCTTTATACTGATTACCTTTAGCATTCTTATATTTACATATTTGTTCAAAAATAAAACATTTGAAGAAATAGAATGATAAATAATGGGAGAAGCAAATCAAGAAGGCAGTGGAGGTCAGATGATATGGGTAATGTAATGAAGAGTTTTTTTTTAATCTCTCCAACACTTTTTTTAAAATGCTTTTGTGGACTATATTACTCTCCATTTCTGACATTTCAGACTTTCTTGATAAAACCAGTTCACACTGACAAATTAGACACCTATAAAGAAAAGTAAAAGTAGTATAATCTACCCTCTGTGTTTTACAGGTACACAAATTGAGAAGTGTATTGTACAAATTCACATAGGCATTAAATGACTGAGCTGGAATTTAAATTGAGATCAGTCTGTAAGCATGTCTTTTAAATCTTCATGCTTTACTGTCTCCTCAGACTTAAGGCCTAAAGAGGTGGATCTTCCTGAAAAAAGTCTATATTATCAAGAGAGAAAATGAGGACCTGAGATGGGGTGAAAGTTAGAGGGAAAAAAATCAATAATGTACAACAAAATTTCAAATGACATTGATAGAAAAGCATTAAGGAGAACTAAACTAGCATATTTGTAAATTTTTCAGAATCTTAAACTTTTCTCAGTGCCCATATTTGCTATTTTTCTTTCCTTCATCTATTTGTCAGTGGTTAATATACCTAAAACACAAAGAATCAGTGAGCTTATTTGAAGGAATAATAGGACGAGAGATAGGAGTCTAAAAAATAATGGCCTACTTTTTAGGCAAGTATGATATGCAGAAATGAAGAGACTTTCCCAAAAGATGTAGTTGATTCCTGACTTACAATAATTTGATTTATGATATTTTTTTACTTTACAATGGTGTGAAAGTGATACACATTTGGAGAAACTTATAGTATTCATACAACCATTCTGTGTTTTACTTTCAGCAGAATATTTAATAAATTATATGAGATATTTAACACTTTATTTCAAAATACATTTTGCTTTCAGTGGCTTTCTCCAGGGGTAGGCTAATGTAAGTGTGCTGAGCACATTTAAGGTAGGTTAGGCTAAGCTATGGTGTTTGGTTGGTTAGATGTATTAAATAATTTTTTGACATAATGCTTCCAGTTTATGGTGGGCTTATACAATGGATTTATCAGGACATAAACCCATATGTCAAGGAGAACCTGTACTTAGTAATGGAAGCTCTGAATATATATCAGCTATGATCTAGGAGTGATGGATTTTTCACCAATTTAAAAGTACAGGAAGGCTGAGTTAGAGCTGGAACTGAGAAGTGGACCAGGGACTGAAGTGATTTGGTATTCATTTGCATATTGGAATTCTCTGATGCATTCTGGGCCACTATTTAAGTGATATTTGAAGTCCTTTGGCTATTCTTCTAGGTTAAACTCATCCCCAGTATCACAATTGGCTATGGCATTAGTGGCATCCTATGCTTCCTTTAATAGCTATTACATCTCTGTCTGAGGTGGCTATCTGGGTATGGTCATATGATTGGAAATTCACGACATTAAAGAGTGATGGAAGACCAGGTGGATCCCTATAACTGGTGGAATTGGAGGCAGGATGCTTGGTAACTTTTAGACAACTTTTGGGGTATTAAACCAGAGGGGAAGAATCCCCACCAAACTCCCTCAGCTTACCTAGAGTGGATTAAATTTTCTCATTAGCTATGCCAGTCCCAGGTGCCAGGCACCTGGCAGCTAATAAAAACATGCCTCTAAGACTTGTGAGTTCAGTTCCAGACCAAAGCAATAAAGCAAACATAGCAATAAAATGTCATGAAATATTTTTCTTTCATTTTTAGTTGACATCTAATAACTGTGCCTATTTATGGGATATAGAGTGATATTTTGATACATGAATAGTATATATAATGTGTAAGGATCAAATCAGGATAATGGCATATCCATCAACTTGAATTTTTATCACTTCTTTCTGTTGTGACCATTGAAAATAGTCTCTTCTAGCTTTTTGAAAACATACACTAAACTTTTGTTAACTATATTTATCTTACAGTGCTACAGAACATTAAAACTTATTCTTCCCATCTAATTGTCACTTTGTATATGTTAATTAACCTCTTCTTATCCTTTCCTCTCTCGATTATTTCTACCTTCTAATAACAATTCTACTCTATACTATGAGCTCAATTCTTTTTAACGTCCATATATGAGTGAGAATTTTTGGTATTTTTGATTCCTTTTTAACTTTTAAGTTCAGGGATACAAGTACAGGTTTGTTACATAGGTAAACTTGTGTCATGGGGTTTGTTGTACAGATTATTTCATTATCTAGGTATAGTGCCCATTAGTTATTCTTTCTGGTTATCTCCTTCTCTCACCCTCCACCTTCCAGAAGCTTTCAGTGTGTGTTGTTCTCCTTTATGTGTCTATGTGTTCTCATCATTTGATTTCCACTTATAAGGGAGAACATGCGGTATTTGGTTTTCTCTTCCTGTGTTAGTTTGCTGAGAATAATGGACTTTAGTTTCACCCATGTCCCTGCAAAGAACTTGATTTTGCTCTTTGTATGGCTGCATAATATTCCATGGTATATATGTACCACATTTTCTTTATCTAGTCTATCATTGATAAGCATGTATAATTCTCATTAAACATAATGTCTTACAGGTTTGTTATCTTGCTGTGAATGACATAATTTTATTTCTTTTATGGGTGAATAATATTTCATTGTGTATATATAGCATGTTTTCTTTACCTATTCTTCACTTGATATTTATATTGAGTCTATATCTTGCCTGTTGTGAATAAACTGCAATAAACATATACTAATACCCTTTCCTTTGAATTAATACCCAGCAGTAGGATTGCTGCACTGTAAGGTACTTCTATTGTTAGTTTTTTGAGAAACATCTGTACTATTTTTCATAATGGCTGGATTAAGTCACATTCTTACTGATATGGTTTGGATGTTTATCCACTCCAAATCTCCTGTTGAAATGTAATTCCTAATGTTAGAGATGAAGCCTGGCAAGAGGTGATTTGGTCTTGTGGTTGTATCCCTCATGAATGCCTTGGTGCTATCCTCAAGGTAATGAGTGGGTTCTCACTTTATCAGTTCACAAGACAGCTTGTTTAAAAGAGCCAGGCATTTCCCTTGCTCTCTTTCTCACTGTGTGGCATGCTGGCTCCCCGTCCACTTTCTTCTATGACTAAAAGATCCCTGAGGTCTCACAAAAAGCTTCAGATGCTGGTTCCATGCTTGTATAGCCTGCAGAACCATAAGCCAAATAATTTTGTTTATAAATTATCCAGCATCAGGTATGCCTTCATATTAACCCAAAATTGTGTAATACACCCACAAACAGTGTATAAGTTTTCTTTTGTATGCATCTTCCCCAGCATTTATTTTTTGTGCTTTTGATAGACATTCTAAGTGGGATAACATGATGTCTCACTATAGTTTTGATTTGCATTTTCCTGATGATTAGTGATGTTGATCATTTTTCGTACATTTGGCTATTTGTTTATCTTCTTAAGAAAAAATGTCTATTCAGATCTTTTGGCCATTTTTTAATCATATTATTTAGCTATTGAATTGTTTGAGTTCTTTGCATAGCCTGGCTATTAGGTTCTCATTGGATGAATAGTTTTCAAATATCTTCTCCCATTCTACAGGTTGTCTCTCATTCTGTTGGTTGTTTTCTTTGCTGTACAGAAGGTTTTTATTTTGATATAGTCTCATTTATATATTTCTGTTTTCATTTCTTGTGCTTTTGAAAGCATACCCACAAAATCTTTGTCTATAGAAACATCAAGAAGCCTTTTTTCAATGTTTTCTTCTAGTAGTTTTATGGTTTTGGGTCTTATGTTTTAGTCTTTCATTTAAATTTAATTTGGTAGGAGATAATGATTTAGTTGCATTATTCTGCATATGAATATCCAGTTTTCCCAGAATCATTTATTGAAGAGGATATTCTTTCCCCAGGGTATGTTCTCGTCACTTTTGTTGAAAATGAGCTGGCCATAAATTTGTGGATTAATTTCTGAATTCTCTATTCTTTTCCATTGATCTATGTGTCTGTTTTTATACCATTACCATGGTATTTACTTACTATTACATAGTAATATCTTATAAAGTGAGATAGTGTGATGCATCTAGCTGTTTTACTTTTTTCATAAACATATATATCTATATATATTATTGCACTTTAGGTTCTAGGGTACGTGTGCAGAACATGCAGGATTGTTGCATAGGTACATACATGGCAATGTGATTTGCTGCCTCCATCCTCCCATCACCTATATCTGGCATTTTTCCCTGTGTTATCCATCCCCAACCTCCCCAGTACTCCCTGCTGTCCCTCCCATATTCCCCCGCAACAGACTCTAGTGTGTGATGCTCTCCTCTCTGTGTCCATGTCTTCTCATTTTTCAACACAAGCCTATGATTGAGAACAAGTGGTGTTTGATTTTCTGTTCTTGTGTCAGTTTGCTGAGAATGATGGTTTCCTGATTCATCCATGTCCCTACAAAGACATGAACTCATCGTTTTTTATGGTTGCATAGTATTCCATGTTGTATATGTGCCACATTTTCCTTGTCCTGTCTTAACATTGATGGGCATTTGGGTTGGATCCAGGTCTTTGCTATTGTAAACAGTGCCTCAGTGAACATACATGTGCATGTGTCTTTATAATAGAACAATTTAGAATCCTTTGGATATATACCCAGTAATGGGATTGCTGGGTCAAATGGAATTTCTATTATTGCTTTGGCTATTTGGGATCTTCTGTGGTTCCATATAAATTTTAGAATGGCTTTCCTATTTATGAGAGAATTTTCCTTGATGTTTTTATTGGAATTGCATTGAATCTGTAGATTTCTTTGTGTAGTATGGCTATTTTAATAATATTAATTCTTCTGATTCATGTTCATAGAATGGCTTTCCATTTGTTTATGTCCTCTTCAATTTCTTTCACCTATGTTTTAAAATTTTTATTGTAGAAATATTTCTCTTCCTTGTTTAACCTTATTCCTAGGCATTTTATTATTTCATAGTTGTTGTACATGGGACTGCTTTCATGATATCTTTGTTAGCTGATTTATTATTGTTATGTAGAAATACTACTGATTTTTGTATGTTGATTCTCTATCCTACCACTTCACTAAATTTGTTTATTCGCTTTAAGGAAATTTGGATGGGGTCTTTAGGTTTTTCTATATATAAGAGCAAGTCATCTTCCAAGAGAAATCTTTTGACTTCCTCTTTCCCAATTTGAATGCCATTTATTTACTTCTCTTACCTTATTGCTTTGGCTAGGACTTCCAGTACTATGTAGAATAAGACTGGTGAAATTGAGCATACTTGTCCACTTCTTAGAGGAAACAGAGGTATGCTCTTTTTAATCTAATTTAACAAGAATTTTTTTTTGAGATGGAGTCTCACTTTGTTGCCAGGCTGGAGTGCAGTGGCATAATCTCTGCTCACTGGAACCTCCGCCTACCAGGTTCAAGGGATTCTCCTGCCTCAGCCTCCTGAATAGCTGGGGTTACAGGTGCACACCACCATGACTGGCTATTTTTGGTTTGTTTGTTTTGTAAGATGGGGTTTTCCCGGCCAATAAGTTTTTATCATGAGACATTATTGTTTTATTTTTTATTATATTTAATTTTTGTGGGTATATAGTAGGTGTATATATTTATGGGGTACATAAGATGTTTTGATACAGGCATGCAGTGTGAAATAAGAACATCATGGAGAATGGGGTATACATCACCTCAAGCACTTATACCTTGAATTACAAACAATCCAATTATAATCTTTAAGTTATTTTAAAATGTACAATTAAGTTATTTACTGTAGTCACCCAGTTGCGCTATCAAACAGTAGGTCTTATATATTTATTCTAACAAAATTTTTGGACCCATTTACCATCCCCACTCTCTTCCAGCCCCTCCACTACCCTTGCCAGCCTCTGGTAATCATTCTTTTACTCTCTAGACCCATTAATTCATTTTCTTAAATTTAGATTCCATAAATAAGTGGTAACATGTGATGTTTGTCTTTCTCTGGCATATTTCACTTAACATAATGATCTCCAGTTTCATCCATATTGTTGCAAATGACTGGATCTCATTTTTTATGGCTAAATAGTACTCCATTGTGTATATGTACTATATTTTCTTTGTCCACTTGCCTGTTGATGGACACTTAAGTTGCTTCCAAATCTTAGCTATTGTATGTAGTTCTACAACAAACATAGAAATGTAGATATATTTTTGATACACTAATTTTCTTTCTCTTGGGTGTTACTTAGCCCCAGAATTGCTGGATTATATGGTATTCCAATTTGTAATTTTTGAGGAACCTATAAACTGCTCTACATAGTGGTTGTGCTGATATACATTTCCACTGACAGTGTACAGGGTTTTCTTTTCTCTACATCTTATTCAGCACTTGTTTTTGCCTATCTGTTGGATATAAGCCATTTTAACTGGGGTAAGATAATATATCACTGTAGTTTTGGTTTCTATTTCTCTGACAATCAATGATGTTGAGCACCTTTTCACATGCTTGTTTCCATGTATGTGTCTTCTTTTGAGACATACTCAAATCTCTTGCCCATTTTTTAAATCAGATTATTAAACTCTTTTCCATAGAGTTGTTTGAGTTTTTATATATTCTGGTTATTGTTCCCCTGCCAGATGGGTAGTTTGCAAATAGTTTTTTTATTCATTCAGTGGGTTGTTTTTTACTCTGTTGCTTCTATTCTTTCTTGTGCAGAAATTGATGAACTTGATGTGATCCCATTTGTCCATCTTTGCTTTGGTTGCTTGTATTTGTGTAGCATAGCTCAAGAAATCTCTGTTCAGACCAATGTCCTGGAGGTTTTCTCTAATATTTCTTGTAGTATTGTTATAGATTGAAGTTTTAAATTTACATCTTTAATCAATTTTGATTTGATTTTTGTATATGGTGAAAGTAAGGGATCAAGTTTCATTTTTCTGTGTATGGATATCCAGTTTCCCCAGCATCATTTATTGAAGAGACTGTTCTGTAGTGTATGTTCGTGGCACCTTTGTTTAAAATGAGTTCACTGTAAGTGACTGGATTTGCTTCTGGGTTCTCTATTCTCTTCCATTGGTCTATATGTCTGTTTTTATGCTAATACTATACTACTTTGGTTGCTATAGCTTTGTAGTATTATTTGAAGTCAGTTAGTTTGATTCATTCAGTTTTGTTCTTTCTGATTAGGATAACTTTGGCTATTCTGGGTCTTTTGTGATTCCATATAAATTTTAGAATTATTTTTTTCTATTTTTGTGAAGAATGTCATTGGTATTTTGATAAGGATTTCACTGAATATACAGGTTGCTCTGAGTAGAACAGAAATTTTAACAATATTGATTATTTCAATTCTTAAACATAAAGCATTTTTCCATATTTGGTATTTTCTTCAACTTCTGTAATTGCGTTTTATAGTTTTTATTATAGAGATCTTTCACTTCTTTTGTAAATTGCTAGTTGTTTAATGTTATATATAGCTATTGTAATTGGAATTACTTTTTAAATTTCTTATTTAGATTGTTCATTGTTTGCATAAAGAAGTACGGATTTTTGTGTGGTGATTTTACATCCTGCAACTTTACTGAATTTTTTAAATCAGTTTTAATTGTTTCTTTTTTTGTAGGCTTTAAGTTTTCCCAAATATGAGCTATATCATCTGCAAACAAGGATAATTTGACTTCATCTTCTTTTCCAATTTATGTGACCTTTATATCTTTCTCTTTCCTAATTGCTCTAGCGAGAACTTCCAGTATGAAGTTGAATAATAGTAGCGTCAGTGAGCATCCTTGTCATGTTCCAGATTTTTTAGGAAAGGCTTTCAGTTTTTCCTTATTCAGTATGATACTAGTTGTGTGTCTATTGTATAGATGCTTTCATTATGATGATATATATTTCTTTTTTCTCCAGTTTTTTGAGGGTTTTTCTCAAAAGAAATGTTAAATTTTATCAAATGCTTTTTCAGTATTAATTGAAATGATCATATGGTTTTTATCCTTCATTTGTATTACACTATTTGATTTTTATATGTTGAACCACTATTGCATCCGTGGATAAACCCAACTTGGTCATAATGGATCACCTTTCTAAGTATTGTTGAATGCAGTTTGCTAGTATTTTGTTGAGCATTTTTGCATCAATATGGATTAGCGATATTGGCCTGTTGTTTTCCTGTTTCTTTTTTATGTGTCTTTGTCTGGTTTTGGAATCTAGGTAATAATGACTTGGTGAAATGAGTTTGGAAGTATTCCTTCTTTCTCTATTCTTTTGGAAGTGGTTGAGTAGGGTTGGTATTAGTTCTTCTTTAAGTGTTTGGTAGAAATCAGCAATGAATCTTTAAGTCCTGGGCTTTTCTTTACTGGGAGAATTTTATCATGGCTTTGATCTTGTTACCTGTTATTGATCTGTTAAGGTTGTGAATCTCTTTCTGGTTCAACTTTGGTTATATGCCTAGGAATTTGTCCATTTCTTCTAGATTTTCCAATATATTGGAATATAGCTACTCAACAGCTACTAATAATTTTTTGAATTTCTGTGGTATCAGCTGTAATGTCTCCTTTTTCTTTTCTAATTTTATTTGTATCTTTCTTTTTATTAGTCTGTCTAAAGGTTTGTCAGTTTTGTTTAACATTTCAAAAAATTAATTTTCATTTTATTGATCTTTTGTATTGTTTTCTTTAATTCCATTTTATTTATTTCAGCTCTGATCTTTGCTACTACTTTTCTTCTACTAATTTTGGTTTTGATTTGCTCTTGCATTTCTAGTTCTTTAAGATGCATTTTCAGCAAACTAACACAGAAACAGAAAACCAAACACCGCATGTTCTCACTCACAAGTGGGTATTGAACAATGAGAACACATGGTCACAGAGAGGGGAACATCACACATAGGGGTCTGTCGGGGGGTGGGAGGGCTAGGGGAGAAATAGCAGGGAGTGGGGGTATTGGGGAGTGATAACATTAGGAGAAATACTGAATGTAGATGACGGGAGGACGGATGCAGCAAACCACCAAGACATGTGTATACCTATGTAACCAACCTGCATATTCTGCATGTGTACCACAGAACTTAAAGTATAATAACAATAAAAAAGAAAGATGCATTGTTACATTGTTTATTTGAACATTTTCCTCTTGTTTTATATAGACATTTATAGCTATAAACTTGTATCTTAGCACACTTTTGCTGTAGCCCATAAGTTTCATATGTTGTGTTTCCATTATCAAATGTTTCAAGAAATTTTTCAGTTTCCTTCTTAATTTCATCATTGATTCACATGTCATTCAGGAGCATATTTTTAATTTTCATGTATTTGTATAGTTTCCAAAATGCTTCTTGTTATTAATATCTAGTTTTATTTCCTTGTAGTAAGAGATGTTTGATATTACTTCTTTTTTTGAATGTTTTTAGATTTTTTTGTGATCTAACATATAGTCTATTCTTGAGAATAATTTATGTGCTGAATAAAAAGAATGTGTATTTTGCAGCCATTGGATAAAATGTTCTATATACATCTATTACGTCCATTTAGTTTATAGCTGAGATCAAGTCTGACTTTTTTATTGATTTTCTGTTTAGAAGGTGTGTCCAATGCTGAAATTGGGGTGTTGAAGTCTCCAGCTATTGTTATTGTATTGGGGCTTATCTCTCTGTTTAGCTCTAATAATATTTCCTTTACATATCTCTAACAAAAGAAAACCTCAGTTGAATTAAATGTAAAAATGTTTAATTGAGCAATAAATGATTCACAAATTGGACAGCCTTCTGAGCCAGAGTAGGCTCAGAGACTGCAGTACAGCCACAGATGGCAGAAGATTTATGGATAGAAAAAGAAAGTGACACACAGAAAATGGAAGTGAGGTACAGAAACAGATAGATTGGTTACAGGTCAGCTTTTTCCTTATTTGAACACAGTTTAAACAGTTGGCTACATTTGGTTGGTCAAAACTTGCTGACTGGCACAAGAGTAGACTGCTGTCTCTTTATACCTCCACTTGTTATAGTTCATAATGACAATGTAAAGAAAAACTTTTAGGCCAAACCTAAATATGTAAGGAGGCAGCTTTAGGCTAAATCTAATTTAACATATTGTAGTCCCAGTGTTGGGTGCACAAAGAAAACTCGCTGGAGATATTGCTTTAAACTTTTAACAAGAGAGAGCAATAGTGCTCTCTCTTGTTTATGGAATAAATAAATAAATACATCATCATGTATATTTTTGTCTTTAACATTTTCTGTGTTTTCTAAATTTTATATAATGATTGGTATATATTTTACAGCCATAGAAATGTTATTAAAAAGAAAAGATTATGAAGAAAAGAAATAGAAAGGAGATCATGGGATCTGTCTGATCTTCTTTTCCCCTGTAAGCAAGAAAGCCTGGGCAGAGAATTATTAGAGGTAAGCTCCAGGAAATGTCCCTAGACGCAAATCACAGATGCAGATGAAGGACACTCTTGTCAAGTGAAATATACTTGTTTCAGCTGTAGGTGTTCTTCAAAAACAAAGAGGGGGAAGGAAGAGATGGCTTTATCAGTGGAGCAATACTGCCCCCAAAAGAAAAATATTGAAGAAATATCCATGACAAGAGAGAGAAAAAGAGAATGAGAGAAGAGCAGAAGAGAAAAATGGGAGGTTATGACACCGAAAGCCTCAAAGTAAAGGGATGAAGAAAAATCTTTCAAGAAAGTGGAAAACAGAAAAAAGCAGGTGTTATCATTCTTATTTTAGAAAAAAAAACAGACTTTAAAACAATAAAAATTAAATAAGACAAAGAAAAACATTATATAAGAGTAAAAGACAGTTTTCCCCTCACAGTGTAAACAAAGCCACCTGGGTAAGATGACACCCCACCCTTCTGCTCAGGAAGGTTTTATATGTAGAGTACCTGATATTTTGCTTTAGCTGACATCACTCATTCGTGATCATAAGGAAAGCAGTCTTACTTCTTAGTTGCCACTAATAAGATAGGTATGGCTTGCCCAGCCTTGAGACATTTAAGAAGTTGGAAGGAGGCAGATCTCTGAGGAGCTGGGAATTCTCACTAGAGAAAATAAAAGACCATATGGCAAAGGGATGGGATGATGGGATTTGCTAAACATATAGATTAAAATCAAGATCTCTGGAGGAGGTTGCAGAATATTATGTTGTCAAATTGTATTTCATGGAGTGCTAGGGTTTCAGTGAAAGTGGCACAGAAAACTCATTTAAATAGTGTCTCATTTTTTTAATCTACTGAATATCTACATGTAATTTTGTTTGAAGAATAAAGTGATATCAAAACCACTAGCCTAGAGTACCACCTAATTTTTTTGTGCTAATTTTATGTTTACAGGGTCATAACGTATGGGAGATTCAACTTGGCTTATAGTACTAGGATTGGAGCATTTATCTGCTTTGCTTGCTCTTTTCCCCACAACCAGATGAAATCAGGAAGCCTTGAGGCTTATTCACCTTTTGGAATAGACTATACATTTTGGGGTACTCAGGAAGTAAGAGATGGGTTCCAATTATGACATTAGCGTTTCCATTAGCACCACTGGAAATTCAAAGCTCACTTCCTTATGTACTCCAACTTGTCACTGGGGTTGTTGTGAGAAGTTACAATAGGTATAATAAAGAGGAAAGGCCTGAGTATTGTAAGCAGTGGAATGACATATAAAGATTCTTTTTTTATGTAATTAAATATTTCTAAATATCATCTACATAAATAAAACATTTTAAAAATAGTTTAATTCTTAAAAAAGTAAATAATGAGGGACAGCCCTACCAAATATTTAAACATAAATCCATGGTAACTAATATAAGTACAGAAATAGTCTGACAGAACACTGGGACAGAATGTATTAGTCCATTTTTGTACTGCTATACAAATACTACCTGAGACTAGGTAATTTATAAAACAAAGAGTTTTAATTGACTCAGATCTGTATAGCTGTGGAGGCCTCAGGAAACTTACAATTATGGCAGAAAGCAAACCAGAAGCAAGCTCCTTTTTCACTTAGTGGCAATAAAGAGAAAAAGAGGGAGTAAAGGGGAATTGCCACACTTCAAAACCATCAGATCTCATGAGAACTCCCTCACTATTATGAGAACAGCATGAGGGAAACTGCTCTAATGATCCAATCACCTTTCATCATGAATATTTTAAATATATAAAATAAAAATCCAGAGGTATTAAAAGTAGATGTTGATAAGAATTTTAAAAATTATGGTTTGGGGAAAGGTTTTTTTTTTCCTAAATATGGCATAAAAGCCACAAACTGTAATAAAAATGATGGAGAGATTTGACTATATCAACATTGTAAAACTTTTTAAAAGTACATAATGAATAACAAGAACAATAAAATATAGCAAACCAGATTAAAATGCATACAAAATGCTGAAAATTGTAACATACACAAAAAACAATGGTAAATATATCTAGTATAAAATAGTTATTGCTAATTAATTAAATGGTTGCCGATCACTCCTCTATCAGTAACACTAATTTATACTAGAATTTTTAAAAAGCCTGAAAATATTTGCAGTTTACAATCACAGATGTTTATTTACTTCTCAGGCTACATGTCTCTATCAGATCAGCTGTGGCCCTGCTGTCTGTCATCTATCCTTTAACTCTAGCTGAAATTGCCTGGGTTCAGGCAATTCTCCTGCCTCAGCCTCCTGAATAGCTGGGATTACAGGCACGCGCCACCATGCCCAGCTAATTTTTTGTATTTTTAGTA
>CM052670.1:61851400-61867425 GCA_028533165.1 Leontopithecus rosalia | reverse complement strand
TGTGAAGAAAGTCAGTGGTAGCTGGATGGGGATAGCAATGATTCTGTAAATTACTTTGGGCAGTATAGCCATTTTCATGATATTGATTCTTCCTAACCATGAACATGGAATGTTTCTCCATCTGGTTGTGTCCTCTCTTATTTTGTTGAGCAGTGGTTTGTAGTTTTCCTTGAAGAGGTCCCTTACGTTCCTTGTAACTTGTATTCCTAGGTATTTTATTCTCTTTGTAGCAATTGTGAATGGCAGTTCGTTCTTGATTTGGCTCTCCTTCAGTCTGTTATTGGTGTATAGGAAAGCTTGTGATTTTTGCACTTTGATTTTATATCCTGAGACTTTGCCAAAGTTGCTTATCAGTTTCAGGAGTTTTTGGGCTGAGGTGATGGGGTCTTCTAGGTATACTATCATGTCATCTGCAAATAGAGACAATTTGGCTTCCTCCTTTCCTATTTGAATACGGTTTATTTCTTTTTCTTGCCTGATTGCTCTGGCTAGAACTTCCAGTACTATATTGAATAGGAGTGGTGAAAGAGTGCATCCTTGTCTAGTGCCGGATTTCAAAGGGAATGCTTCCAGTTTTTGCTCATTCAGTATGATGTTGGCTGTTGGTTTGTCATAAATAGCTTTTATTACTTTGAGATACATTTCATCAATACCGAGTTTGTTGAGGGTTTTTAGAATAAAGGGCTCTTGAATTTTGTCAAATGCCTTCTCTGTGTCAATTGAGATAGTCATCTAGTTTTTGTTTTTGGTTCTGTTTATGTGGTGAATTACATTTATCGACTTGTGTATGTTGAACCAGCCTTGCATCCTTGGGATGAATCCTACTTGATCATGATGGATGTGTTTTTTGATGAGCTGTTGCAATCAGCTTGCCAGTATTTTATTGAAGATTTTTGCATCTATGTTCATCATGGATATTGGCCTGATGTTTTCTTTTCTCGTTGAGTCTCTGCCGGGTTTTGGTATCAGGATGATGTTGGTCTTATAAAATGATTTGCGAAGGTTCCCCTCTTTTTGGATTATTTGGAATAGTTTCGGAAGGAATGATACCAGCTCCTCTTTGTGTGTCTGGTAGAATTCGGCTGTGAACCCGTCTGGGCCTGGGCTTTTTTTGTGTGGTAGGCTCTTAATTGCTGCCTCGACTTCAGTCCTTGTTATTGGTCTAGTCATAGTTTCAGCTTCCTCCTGGTTTAGGCTTGGGAGAATACAGGTGTCCAGGAATTTATTCATTTCTTCCAGATTTACTAGTTTGTGTGCATAGAGTTGTTTGTAATATTCTCTGATGATGGTTTGAATTTCTGTGGAATCTGTGTTGATTTCCCCTTTATCACTTTTATTGCGTCTATTTGGTTGTTCTCTCTTTTCTTTTTTATCAGTCTGGGTAGTGGTCTGTCTATTTTGTTGATCATTTTAGAAAATCAGCTCTTGGATTTTTTGATTTTTTGAAGGGCTTTTCGTGTCTCTAACTCATTAAGTTCTGCTCTGATCTTAGTTATTTCTTGTCATCTGCTAGGTTTTGAGTTTTTTTGATCTTGCTCCTCTAGCTCTTTCAATTTTGATGATAGGGTGTCAATTTTGGATCTCTCTGCTCTTCTCATATGGGCACTTATTGCTATATATTTTATTCTGGAGACTGCTTTAAATGTGTCCAGAGATCCTTGTGTGTTCTGTCTTCGTTCTCATTGGTTTCAAAGAACTTCTTTATTTCTGCCTTCATTTCATTGTTTATCCAGTCAACCTTCAAGAGCCTGTTGTTCAGTTTCCATGAAGCTGTGCAGTTCTAAGTTAGTTTCTGAATTCTGAGTTCTTACTTGATTGCACTATGGTCTGAGAGACTGTTTATTATTCTGTCAATTGTTTTGCATTTGCTGAGGAGTGCTTTACTTCCAATTATGTGGTCAATTTTAGAGTAGGTGTGATGTGGTGCTGAGAAGAATGTATATTCTGTGGATTTGGGGTGGAGAGTTCTGTAAATGTCTATCAGGTTTGCTTATTCCAGGTTTGATTTCAAGCCCTGGATATCCTTGTTAATTTTCTGTTTGGTTGATCTGTCTAATATTGAGAATGGAGTGTTAAAATATCCCACTATTATTGTGTGGGAGTCTACGTCTCTTTGTAAGTCATTAAGAACTTGCCTTAAATATCTGGGTGCTCCTGTATTGGGTCCATATAGATTTAGAATCGTTAGCTCTTCTTGTTGTATTGATCCTTTTACTCTTATGTAGTGAGCTTCTTTGTCTCTTTTGATCTTTATTGCTTTAAAGTCTATTTTATTAGAGATGAGAATTGTAACTCCTACTTTTTTTTTTGCTCTCCATTTGCTTGGTAAATCTTCCCCCATTCCTTTATTTTGAGCCTTTGTGTATCCTTGCATGTGAGATGGGTTTCTTGGATACAGCACACTGATGGGTTTTGGTCTTTTATCCAATTTGCCAGTCTGTGTCATTTGATTGGTGCATTTAGCCCATTTACATTTAGGGTCAATATTGTTATGTGTAAATTTGATCCTGCCATTTTGATGCTAGCTGGCTGTTTTCCTCGTTTTTGCGCTAGTTTCTTCCCATCTTTGTGTGTTTATCCACCTGTCGTCTGATTAGTTGCTGACTTTTTGATTGAGTCTCTCAGTGGACGCCCAGATTGTTGATGATGAAGTATTTCTGTTACTCAGTTTTCCTTCTAATGGTCTAGCCCCTCTGATGTGTGACTGCTGAGGTCCACTCCAGGCTTTGCTTGTCTGGGGTATACCTGTAGCAGCTGCAGAACAGTGAGGGATGCTACCAGTTTCTTCTTCTGCTATCTTTGTCCCAGAACGATGCCTGCCAAATGTCAGTTTGATCAATCCTTTTTGAGGTGACTCTTTGGATAATCAAGGGTCAGGGATCTGCTTCAGGAGACGGTCTGTATTTTATAGGAGCTCAGGTTCTGATCTGTGAGCTCCATTATTCATTCAGGGCTGTTAGGCAGGTGTGTTTAATTGTGCTGCAGTAGAACTCATAAAACCCCTTTTTTTCCTCAGATGCTCTGTCTTGGAGAGTTAGGGCTTTCTTTTTGAGTATCTGTTGCACTGTCTTGCCCAGCTAGGAGGCAGTCTAGTCACTATTTGCCTGCTGATGCTCCACCCTGCTGCCATGGTGTCCGCCCTGTTTCTATGGGCTCTGCCCTGCTGCCATAGGCTCTGCCCTACTGTCATGGGCTGTGCCCTGCTGTCGTGGGCTCCGCCCTACTGTCCTGTTGCCGTGGGCTCCACCCTGTTGCCATGCGCTCTGCCCTACTGTCATGGGCTCTGCCCTATTGCCATCTCCGCCCTGCTGCTGAGTGTAATTCCCTGTAGTCCTGTTTATATGGGTGCCTCTGTATTAGCGGAGTCTCTCTGTTATGGTGGGTTGCCTTGGCAATGGCAGGCTGCGTCAGCAATACAAGTGTACCACAGTAGGTATGGAATGCCTCAGTAATGGCAGACACCTCTACCCCACCAAGCTGCACTATCCTGAGTTCAGCTGTGCCCACAGTGAAACTCTCAACCTTGCATGTATTGAATCACCAGTTTGTTTGTCCCTGTGGGGGTGGGATCCACCGAGCCTGATCACCTGGCTCCCTGACTTAGAGCCCTTTTATTTTATTTTTTTAAGTTGAATGGTTAACTCTCTCCCAGGTGTTTCAGTCGCCTATGGATAGGGCACCAGGATCTGTGTGATTTCCCGTGCAGTGACCCACTGCGCCGGCTCAAACGTCACTTCCCGGGAATCTCCTGGTCTGGCTCACTGTCCAAGACCTATTTAATCAGATGAATATGCTAATCTTCCCTCCCAAATCTCAGATTTCCGGTTTAACAGGGCATTCAGACCACGTTTTGTGCTGAGTGCCGCTGCACTGCAGCGCCGGCCAAAATGGCCATGCCAGCCGAAACAGCTGCACTGGCATCCTGTGTCTCTCCTACACCTGGGAATTTCCCCGTTCTTTGGGCACCAAAGATCCATCTGGAAATGTGGCTTGGACTCACCCTCTGCACCTTCACTGAGAGCTGCAATCCTGAGTTGCTCCTAGTGCACCATCTTCCTGCTCCCCCGGGCCCTTCATTCTGTTAATGTGATGTTTTATCTTTACTGTTTTGCATGTGTTGAATCATTCTTTAATCCTTGGAATGAATCCCTCTTATTTATGGTAAATAATTTTTTTATTATGTTGTTGGATTCAGTATGCTTGTATGTTGTTGAGCATTTTTGCATCTATATTCATCAGTGATTTGGCTTGTGGTATTCCTTTTTGTTGTGTCCTTATCTGATTTTGGTATCAGGGTAATGCTGGCCTTCTAGAATGAGTTTGGAAGTATTCTTCTTTTTATGAGTTTGAGTAAAATTAGTATTAGGGCTTCTTTAAAGATTTGGTAGAATTCAAGAGTGAAGTAATAAGTTTCTGGAGTCTTGTTTGCTGAGATACTTTTTATTACAACTTTGATCTCATTACTCGTTATTTGTTGGTTGAGGTTCTCTATTCTTTATGTTTCAATCTTGGTAAGTTATCTGTATTCAGAAATTTATTCATTGTTTTTGGATTTTCCAGTTTGTTTGCATATAGTTGTTTATTATAGTGTCTAATAATTCTGTATTTCTGAAGTCTCAGTTATTATGTCTCCCTCTTGTTTCTGATTGCATTTGTGTCTTTTCTCTTTTTTCTTGTATGACCAATGTCTCTAGATTTCATCTTTTCAAAATGCTGATGTTTCATTTCATTGACCTCCTTTATTCTGTTTTTAGTCTCAATTTTATATTATTTTACTTTATTGTATTATTTATTCTCAATGTAATTTAGTTTTGCTCTGATCCTTATTATTTATTTCCTTCTGCTTATTTTGAGTTTGTTTTTGTTTTTCTAGTTCTTTCATTTGCATCATTTCCTTCAAGTTAATTTAATTGTAAATTCTGGGATACATGTGCAGCAGGTACAGGTGTATTACATACCTAAATGTGTGCCATGGTGGTTTGCTTCACCTACCGACCCATCATTTAGGTGTTAAGCCCCACATGCATTAGCTATTTATCCTGATTTTGTACTTTCCCTCACCCCCTCAACAGGTCCTAGTGTATGCTTTTCTCCTCTTTGTGTTCATGTGTTTCATTGGTCAGCTCCCACTTATGAGTGAGAACATGTGGTGCTTGTTTTTCTGTTCCTGTGTTAGTATGTTGAGGATAACAGCTTTTATCTCCATTCAAGTATCTGTAAAAGATATGATCTCATTCCCTTTTATGGCTACATAGTATACTATGGTATATATGTACCATATTTTCTTTATCCAGTCTATCATTGATCAGCATTTGGGTTGATTTAATGTCTTTGTTATTGTAAATAGTGCTGCAATAAACATAAGCATGCAAGTATCTTTATAATAGAAATATTATATTCCTTTGGATATATACCCAGTAATAGGATTGCTGGGCCAAATGGTATTTCTGGTTCTAGGTCTTTAAGGAATCACTGCAGTGTCTTCTACAATGGTTGAACAAATTTACATTTCCACCAAAAGTGTAAAATGTTCCTATTTCTCCACAGCCTTGCCAGTATCTGCTGCTTCATGACATTTTAATAATCACCATTCTGACTGGCATGAGATAATGTCCCCTTGTGGTTTTGACTTGAATTTCTCTAATAATCAGTGATGTTGAGCTTTTTTGAAAATATGCTTGTTGGCTGCATATATGTCTTCTTTTGAGAAGTGTCTGCTCATGTCCTATGCCCACTTTTTGTTTCTTCTATTGCATTTTAGGTTTTAGGGTACATGTGAAGAACATGCAAGATTTTTGCATAGGTACACACATGGCAGTGTTATTTGCTGCCTTCCTCCCCATCACCTACATCTGGCATTTCTCCCCATTCTATCTGTCTGCAACTCCCCACCTGCCACTATCCATCCCCTGTTTCTGCCTGACAGATCCCAGTATGTGATGCTCTCCTCCCTGTGTCCATGTGTTCTCATTGTTCAACACCTGCCTATGAGTGAGAACATGTGGTGTTTCATTTTCTGTTCTTGTGTCAGTTTGCTGAGAATGATGGCTTCCAGGTTCATCCATCGTGTCCTACAAAGGACACGAATCCATCATTTTTGATGGCTGCATAGTATTCTATGGTGAATATGTGCCACATTTTCTCTGTGAAGTCTATCATGGATGGGCATTTGCTTTGGCTCCAGGTCTCTGCCATTGTAAACTGTGCTGCAATGAACATTCGTGTGCACGTGTCCTTATAGCAGAATGATTTATAATCCTTTGGATATATACCCAGTAATGGGATTGCTGGGTCAAATGGAATTTCTATTTCTAGGACCTTGAGGAATTGCCACACTGTCTTCCACAATGGGTGAGCTAATTGACACTTGCACCAATAGTGTAAAAGTGTTCTTATTTCTCCACATCCTCTCCAGCATCTGTTGTCTCCAGATTTTTTAATTATCACCATTCTAACTGGTGTGAGATGGTATCTCAATGTAGTTTTGATTTGCATTTCTCTAATGACCAGTGATGATGAGCATTTTTTCATATGTTTGTTGGCCTTATGTACATCTTCTTCAGTAAAGTGTCTGTTCATATCCTTTGCCCACTTTTGAATGGGATTGTTTGTTTTTTCTTGTAAATCTGTTTGAGTTCTTTGTAAATTCTGGATATCAGCCCTTTGTCAGATGGGTAGACTGCAAAAAATTTTTTCTATTCTGTTGGTTGCCAGTTCACTCTAATGACGGTTTCTTTTGCTGTGTGGAAGCTGTGGAGTTTGATTAGGTCCCATTTGTCTATTTTGGCTTTTGTTGCCAATGCTTTTGGTGTTTTGGTCATGAAGTCCTTGCCTACTCCTATGTCCTGAATGGTTCTGCCTAGATTTTCTTCTAGGGTTTTTATGGTGTTGGGTCTTATGTTTAAGTCTTTAATTCATCTGAAGTTAATTTTAGTGTAAGGTGTCAGGCAGGGGTCCAGTTTTTGCTTTCTACACATGGCTAGCCAGTTTCCCCAACATCATTTATTAAACAGGGACTCCATTCCCCATTGCTTGTTTTTGTCAGGTTTGTCAAAGATTGGATGGTCGTAGATGTGTTGTGTTGCCTCCAAGGCCTCTGTTCTGTTCCATTGGTCTATATCTCTGTTTTGGTACCAGTATCATGCTGTTTTGATTACTGTAGCCTTGCAGTATAGTTTGAAGTTTGGTAGTGTGATGCCTCTCACTTTGTTCTTTCTGCTTAGATTTGATTTGGCTATGCAGGCTCTCTTTTGGTTTCATATGAAGTTTAAGGTAGTTCTTCCAGTTCTGTGAAGATGGTCATTGGTAGCTTGATGGGGATAGCATTGAATCTGTAAATTACTTTGGGCAGTATGGCCATTTTCACCATATTGATTCTTCCTAACCATGAATAGGGAATGTTTCTACATCTGTTTGTGTCCTCTCTTATTTCATTGAGAAGTGGTTTGTAGTTCTCCTTGAAGATGTTCTTTACGTTACTTGTTAGCTGTATTTGTAGGTGTTTTATTCTCTTTGTAGCAATTATGAATGGCAGTTCGTTCTTGATTTGGCTCTCTTTATGTCTGTTATTGGTGTATAGGAATGCTTGTGATTTTTGCACATTGATTTTGTATGCTGAGACTTTGCAAAAGTTGCTTATCAGTTTCCAGAGATTTTTGGCTGAGACGATGGGGTCTTCTAGATATACAATCATGTTGTCTGTGAATAGAGACAATTTGACTTCCTCCTTTCCTATTCGAATACCCTTTATTTTTTTTTCTTGCCTGATTGCGCTGGCTAGAACTTCCAGTACTACATTGAATAGGAGTGGTGAAAGAGGGCATCCTTTTCCAGTGCCAGATTTCAAAGGGAATACTTCAAGTTTTTGCCCATTCAGTGTGATATAGGCTGTTGGTTTGTCGTAAATAGCTTTTATTATTTTAGTTATGTTCCATCAATACCGAGTTTATTGAGGGTTTTTAGCATAAAGGGCTGCTGAATTTTGCCAAAGGCCTTCTCTGTATCAATTGAGATAATCATGTGGCTTTTGTCTTTGGTTCTGTTTATGTGGTGGATTATGTTTTTAGACTTCCGTATGTTGAACCAGCCTTGCATCCCCAGGATGAAGCCTACTTGATTATGGTGGATAAGGTTATTGATGTGCTAGTGCAATCAGTTTGCCAGTATTTTATTGAAGATTTTTTCATCTATGTTCATCATGGATATTGGCTTGAAGTTTCTTTTCTTGCTGAGTCTCTGCAGGATTTTGGTATCACAATGATGTTGGTGTCATAAAATAATTTGGGAAGAATTCCCTTTTTTTGGAATGTTTGGAATAGTTTCAGAAGGAATGGTTTCACTTCTTCTTTGTATGTCAGGTAAAATTCAGCTGTGAACCCATCTGGACCTGGGCTTTTTTTGTTTGGTAGGCTTTTAATTGCTGCCTCAACTTCAAACCTTTTTATTGGTCTATTCAAGGTTTTGACTTCTTCCTGGTTTAGGCTTGGGAGGATGCAAGTTTTCAGGAATTTATCCGTTTCTTCTAAGTTTATTAGTTTATATGCATAGAGCTGTTTGTAATAATTTCTGATGATGGTTTGTATTTCTGTGGAATCTGTGGTGATATCCCCTTTATCATTTTTATTGCATCTATTTGACTATTCTCTCTTTTCTTTTTTATTAATCTGGCTAGTGGTCTGTCTATTTTGTTGATCTTTAAAAAAAACAGCTCTTGGATTTACTGATTTTTTAAAGGGTTTTTTGTATTTCTATCGCCGTCCATTCTGCTCTGATCTTAGTTACTTGTTGTCTGCTAGGTTTTGAGTTTTTCTGATCTTGTTCCTCTAGCTCTTTTAATTTTGATGATAGGGTGTCGCTTTTAGATCTCTCCTTGCTTCTCATGTGGGCCTTTATTGCTATATATTTTCTCCTAGAGACTACTTGAAATGTGTCCCAGAGATTCTGGTATGTTGTGTCTTTGTTCACGTTAGTTTCAAGAACAACTTTATTTCTGCCTTCATTTCATTGTTTATCCAGTCATCATTCAAGAGCCAGTTGTTCAGATTTCATGAAGGTGTGTGGTTCTGAGTTAGTTTCTGAATTCTGAGTTCTAACTTGATTGCATTGTGGTCTGAGAGACTGTTTGTTATGATTTCCATTCTTTTGCATTTGCTGAGAAGTAATTTACTTCTAATTATGTGGTCAATTTTAGAGTAGGTGTGATGTGGTGCTGAGAAGAATGTATATTCTATGGATTTGGGGTGGAGAGTTCTGTAAATGTCTATCAGGTTTGCTTGTTCCAGGTCTGATTTCAAGCCCTGGATATCTTTGTTAATTTTCTGTGTCATTGATCTGTCTTATACTGACAATGAGGTGTTACAATTTCCCACTATTATTGTGTGGAGTCTAAGTCTCTTTCTAAGTCATTAAGAGCTTGCCTTATGGATTGGGTACTCCTGTATTCGGTGTATATATATTTGGGATTATTAGATCTTCTTGTTGCATTGATCCTTTTACCATTATATAATGTCCTTCTATGTCTCTTTTGATCTTTGTTGTTTTCAAGTCTATTTTATCAGAGATGAGAATTGCAACTTTTGCTTTTTTTTTGCTCTCCATTTGCTTGGTAAATCTTTCTCTGTCTCTTTATTTTGAGCCTTTGTGTATCCTTGCATGTGGGATGGGTTTCCTGGATACAGCACACCAATGGGTTTTGCCTCTTTATCCGATTTGCCAGTCTGTGTCTTTTGATTGGGTCATTTATCCCATTTACATTTAGGGTTAATATTGTTATGTGTGAATTTTATCCTGCCATTTTGAAACTAGCTGGCTGTATTGCCCTTTAGTTGATGCAGTTTCTTCAATGTGTCGATGCTCTTTACCACTTGGTATGTTTTTGGAGTGGCTGGTACTGGTTGTTACTTTATATATTTAGTGCCTCTTTATAGAGCTCTTATAAAGCAGGCCTGGTGTTGATGAAATCTGAGCACTTGCTTTTGGTAAAGGATTTTATTTCTCCTTCAATTGTGAAGCTTAATTTGGCTGGATATGAAATCTGGATTGAAAATTTTTTTCTTTAAGGATGTTGAATATTGGTCCCCACTCTCTTCTGGCTTGCAGGGTTTCTGCTGAGAGATCTGCTGTGAGTCTGATGGGCTTCCCTTTATGGGTAACCAGATCTTTCTCTCTGGTTGCTCTTAGCATTTCCCTCATCATTACAACCCTGGTGAATCTGACGATTATATGCCTTGGGGTTGCCCTTGTTGAGGAATATCTTTGTGGTGTCCTCTGTATTTTCTGGACTTGAATATTGGCCTGCCTTGTTAGGTTGGGGAGGTTTTCCTGGATAATATCCTGAAGAGTATTTTCCAGCTTGGATTCATTATCTTCATCACATTCAGGTACACCTATCAAACATAGATTACGTCTTTTCACATAGTCCCATATTCTTGGAGACTTTGTTCATTCCTTTTTTCCCTTTTTTTCTTTAATCTTGCCTTCTCATTTTATTTCATTGAGTTGATCTCTCACCTCTGATATCCTCTCTTCTGCCTGGCCAATTTGGCTGTTGAAACTTGTGTATGCTTCACGAAATTCTCGTGTTGTGTTTTTAAGGTCCATCAATTCATTCATATTCCTCTAAGTTATTTATTATCGTTAGCATTTTGTCAAACCTTTTTTTCAAGGTTCTTAGTTTCTTTGCATTGGGTTAGAATATGTTCTTTTAGCTCAGAGAAGTTTCTTATTACCCACCTTCTGAAGCCTGATTCTGTCAATTCATCGCACTCATTCTTCATCCAACCTTGTTCCCTTGCCAGTGAGGAATTGTGATGCCTTGGAGGAGGAGAGGCATTCTGGTTTCGGGTGTTTTCATGTTTTTGCACTGGCTTCTTCCCATCTTTATGGATTTATCCACCTGTCATCTTTGTAGTTATTGACTTTCAGATTGGGTTTCTGAGTGGGTGTCCCGTTTGTTGATGATGAAGTTATTTCTTTCTGTTTTTTAGTTTTCTTTCTAACAGTCTGGCCCCTCTGCTGTAGGACTGCTGAGGTCTACTCTGGGCCCTGATTGCCTGGGGAACATGTGCAGTGACTGCAGAACAGTAAGGGTTGCTGCCAGTTTCTTCTTCTGCTATCTTTTTCCCAGAAGGATACCCGCCAGATGTCAGTCTGAGCTCGCCTTTATGTGGTGACTCTTTGGATATACCAGGGATCAGGGAGCTGCTTGAAGAGACAGTCTATTCTTTATAGGAGCTCAAGTGCTGAGCTGTGAGCTCCATTGTTCATTCAGAACTGCTGGGCAGGTATGTTTAAGAGTGCTGCAGCAGAACTCATAAACCCCCTTTTTTTTCCCAGGTGCTCTGTCCTAGGGAGTTAGGGCTTTATTTATGCGTTTCTGTTGTGCTGATTACTTTTTTCAGGGCTGTCCTGCCCAGCAAGGAGGCAGCCTAGTCACTGTCTGCCTTCAGAGGCTTTGCTGAGCTGCTGTAGACTCTGTGATGTTTTGATCTCCCATGTGGTGACCCATCACACTGGCTGAAACAGTGGTGCAGAGATTCGTGGCACTTTTTTGCCCCAGAATCTACGGGCCTGGCTCCCAGTTTCAGTCCCCTTTTTCATCAGATGAATGGGCGACTCTGACTTCCCAGAGCTCAAATTGCCAGCTAAAATGGAAACTGGACCCGTGTATTTTGTATGGAGAACTGCCATGCTGGGGTGCTGGCAAAACAGCCACACTGGCCAAAATGCTGTGCCAGAGAAAACAGCTGTGGTGGCTAAAACATCTGCACCAGGGGTGGGGCTCCAAAAGATGGTATGGTAGAAGCAAATCAGGATTGCAGTTCTCAGTGAAGGTGCAGAGGGTGAGTCCAAGCTGCATTTCCAGATGAATCTTTGTTGCCCATAGAACGGGGAAATTCCCTGGTGTAGGAGAGACATGGGATGCCATTTCTGCTGGCGGGGCAGCACAGTGACCCTCTGCAAAAAATGCACTGGTGTGGGTGCCCTGTTAAACTGGCAATCTGAGATTTGGGAGGGCAGATTAGCATATTCATCTGATTAAATGGGACTTGGACAGTGAGCCAGATGAGGAGATTCCTGGGAAGTGATGTTTGAGCTGGTGCAGTGGGTCACTGCATGGGCAATCACACAAATCCAGGTGACCTATCAGCAGGTGACTGAAACACCTGGGAGAGAGTCAACCATTCAACTGGAAAAAAAAGGGCTCTGAGGCAGGGAGACAGGTGATCAGGCTCGGCGGTTCCCACCCCCATAGGGACAAACAAAACAGTAATTTCATGCACTCGGCCTTGAGAGTTTCACTGCGGGCACAACCGAACCCAGGATGATGCAGCTCAGTGTGGGAGGGGCTTCCACCATTACCAAGGCATTCCACCCCTACTGAGGTACACGCCCATTGCTGACACAGCCTGCCATTGCCAAAGCAACCCACCGTAACAGAGAGACTCCACCAATACAGAGGTAACAGAGCAGAGCCCATGACAACAGGGCAGAACCCACGGCAACAGGGCGGAGCCCACAGCAGCAAGGCAGAGCCCAAAAAGCAAGGCAAAGCCCATGGCAACAGGGTGGACACCACGGCAGCAGGGCGGAGCCTTGGCAGGCAAATAGTGACTAGACTGCTTCCTAGCTGAGCAGGAGAGTGCAACAGATACTCATAAAGAAAGCCCTAATTCCCCGAGACAGAGCATCTGAGGAAAAAAGGGGGTTTTACGAGTTCTGCTGCAGCAGACTTAAACGTACCTGCCTAACAACCCTGAATGAACAATGGAGCTCACAGATCAGCACTTGAGCTCCAATAAAGTAAAGACCATCTGCTCAAGCAACTCCCTGACCCCTGTATATCCAAAGAGTCTCCTCAGAAAGGACTGATCAGATTGACATGTGGCGGTCATCATTCTGGGACAAAGATAGCAGAAGAAGAAACTGGTAGCATCCCTCACTGTTCCACAGGTACTACAGGTGTACCCCAGACAAGCAAAGCCTAAAGTGGATCTCAGCAGTTGTACAGCAGAGGGGCTAGACTGTTAGAAGGAAAACTAAGTAACAGAAGTACTTCATCATCAACAATCTGGGCATCCACTCAGAGACCCAATTGAAAAGTCAGCAACTACTCAGATGACAGGTGGATAAACCCAGAAAGATGGGAAGAAACCAGCGCAAAAACGAGGAAAACACCAAAAAGCAGAACACCTTGCCTCCTACAAAAGATCAAACTCCTCACCAGCAGGAGAACAAAGCAGGAGAGAGAATAAGTGTGATGAAATGATGGAATCAGATTTCAGAAGGTGGGTAATGAGAAACTTCTGTAAGCTAAAATAACATGTTCTAAATCAATGCAAAGAAACTAAGAACCTCGAAAAAAATTTGAGAAAAGATTTGAGGACATGATAACAAGAGTGGACAACTTAGAGAGGAATATAAATGAATTGAAGGAGCTGAAAAACACGACACGAGAACTTCGCAAAACATGCACAAGTTTCAACAGCCGAATTGACCAAGCAGAAAAAAGAATATTAGAAGTCCAATATCAACTCAGTGAAACAAAATGAGAAACCAAGATTAGAGAAAAAAGCACAAAAAGGAATGAACAAAGTCTCCAAGAAATGTGGGAGTATATGAAGAGACCTAACCTACTTTGGATAGGTGTACTAGAATGTGATGAAGAGAATGAATCCAAGCTGGAAAATACACTTCAGGATATTATCCAGAAAAATTTCCCAAACCTAGCAAGGCAGGCCAATATTCAAGTCCAGGAAATACAGAGAACACATCAAAGATATTCCACAAGAAGAGCAATCCCAAGGCACATAATCATCAGAGTCACCAGGGTTGAAATGAAGGAGAAATGAAGGCACTACACATAGAAAGGAACACCAGTACCAACCATTCCAAAAACATACCAAATGCCAAAGAGCATCAACAAAACTAAGAATCTGCATTAACTAATGGGCAAAACAGCCACCTAGCATCAAAATGGCAGTTTCAAATTCACACATAACCATATTAACCGTAAATGTAAATGGGCTAAATGCACCATTCAAATAACACAAACTGGCAAATTGGATAAAAGACAAAACCTATCATTGTGCTGTATCCAGAAAACCCTTCTCACATGCAAGAATACACAAAGGCTCAAAATAAAGGGATGGAGGAAGATTTACCAAGCAAATGGAGAGCAAAAAATAGCAGGAGTTGCAATTCTTGTCTTTGATAAAATAGACTTTAATGCAAAAAATGTGAAAAGAAACAAAGAAGGTCATTGCATAATGGTAAAAGGATTGATACAACAAGAAGAGCTAACGATCCTAAATATATATGGACCCAATACAGGAGCACCTAGATATATAAGGCAAGTTCTTAACACCTTACAAACAGACTTAGAATCTCACACAATAATAGTGGGAGACTTTAACACTCCACTGTCAATATTAGACAGATCAAACAGACAGAAAATTAACAAGGAAACCCAGGACTTGAACTAAGACCTGGAACAAGCAAACCTGATAGACATTTAGAGAACTCTCCACCCCAAATCCACAGAATATACATTCTTCTCAGCATCACATCACACCTACGCTAAAAATACTTGGAAATAAAGCACTCCTCAGCAAATGCAAAACAACTGACATAAAAACAAACAGTTTCTCAGACCATAGTGCAATCAAGTTAGAACTCAGAATACAGAAAGTAACTCAGAACCTCACAGCTTCATGGAAACTGAACAACAGGCTCTTGAATACTGACTGGATCAACAATGAAATGAAGGCAGAATTAAAGAAGTTCTTCAAAACCAACGAGAACGAAGACACAACATACCAGAGTCTCTGGGACACATTTAATGCAGTCTCCCGAGGAAAATATATAGCAATAAGTGCCCATATGAGAAGAGTGGAGAGATCCAAAATTGACACCCTATCATAAAAATTGAAAGAGCTAGAGGAGCAAGATCAAAAATACTCAAAACCTAGCAGATGACAAGATATAATTAAGATCAGAGCAGAACTGAAGGAGATAGAGACACTAATAACCCTTAAAAAAATCAAAAAATCCAAGAGCTGTTTTTTTTAAAAAGATCAACAAAATAAACCACTAGCCAGACTGATAAAAAAGAAAAGAGAGAAAAACCAAATAGTTGCAATAAAAAATGATAAAGGGGAAATCATCACAGATTCCACAGAAATTCAAACCATCATCAGAGACTATTACAAACAACTATATGCACACAACCTAGTAAACCTGGAAGAAAAAGATACATTCCTGGACACCTGTGTCCTCCCAAGCCTAAACCAGGAGGAAGCCAAAACTATGAATAGACCAATAACAAGGTGTGACGTTGAGGCAGCAATTAAGAGCCTAGATCACAAAAAAAGCCCAGGTCCAGATGGGTTCACAGCCGAATTCTACCAGACACACAAAGAGGAGCTGGTACCATTTCATCTGAAACTATTCCAAATAATCCAAAAAGAGGGAATCCTTCCCAAATCATTTTATGAGACCAACATCATCCTGATACCAAAACCCGGCAGAGACTCAACAAGAAAAGAAAACTTCAGGCCAATATCCATGTTGAACATAGATGCGAAAATCGTCAATAAAATACTGACAAGCCAATTGCAACAGCACATCAAAAAGCTTATCTATCATGATCAAGTAGGATTCATCCCAAGGATGCAAGGCTGGTTCAACATACGCAAGTCTATAAACGTAATTCACCACATAAACAGAACAAAAAACAAAAACTACATGATTATCTCAATTGACGCAAAGAAGGCCTTTGAGAAAATTCAACAGCCCTTTATGCTAAAAACCGTCAATAAACTCGGTATTGATGGAACGTATCTCAAAGTAATAAAAACTATTTATGACAAACAAACAGCCAATATCATACTGAATGGGCAAAAACTGGAAGCCTTCCCTTTGAAATCCGGCACTAGACAAGGATGCCCTCTTTCACCACTCCTATTCAATATAGTACTGGAAGTTCTAGCCAGAGCAATCAGGCAAGAAAAAGAAATAAAGGGTAT
>CM052670.1:61817918-61850900 GCA_028533165.1 Leontopithecus rosalia | reverse complement strand
TGCTTGTGATTTTTGCACATTGATTTTATATCCTGAGACTTTGCTGAAGTTGCTTATCAGTTTCAGGAGTTTTTGGGCTGAGACGATAGGGTCTTCTAGATATACTATCATGTCATCTGCAAATAGAGACAATTTGGCTTAACTATTTTTTTTTAAAGATAAGTTTTGGCAAGAATGTAGAGAAAAAATAGCCCTTGTGCACTGTTGGTGGGAATATGAATTAACATACCCCCTTGGAAAGCAGTATGGATGTTTTTGGAAAATATAACTAGAACTATTATATTATCTAACAATCCCACTTCTGGCTATGTATCCAAAGTTTTGAAATCAGTATGTTAAAGAGATAGCTGCACTCTAACGTTTATTGTAGCTTTAACACCAATAGCTAAGAAATGAAATTAAGTTTCCATCAACAGATGAATGATTTTAAAAATGTAATCTATAGACATATGTATGTATATAAATATGTGTGAGTATATACATACATATATGTGTATGTATATATATATATGCTTACATATAATGAAATACTATTCAGCCTTTAAAAAAGGAGGAAATTCCATCATTTGCTATAACATAGGTAAACCTGGAGGATATTATACCAAGTGAAATAAACCAGGAACAGAAATAAAAATACTGCATAATTTCATTCGTATGTGGAATCTAAAAAAGTGGAACTCATAGAAGTAGAGAGCAGAAGAGTGGTTACCTCTTCTGTGAGGGGGAAAATGGAGAAAAGAGGAGAAATTGATCAAAGGGTATAAAGTTTCAGCTAGACAGGAAAAATAAGCTTTAGTAATGTAGTATACAAATTGATGACTATAATTGATAATAATGCACTGTATAATTAAGTTGCCTAAAGATTTTATTTCAGATGTCCTCATCACAAAAACATGGATAAATATGTGAGGTGATGAATGTGTTGATAAGCTTGATTTAATCAAAATGTAAACAAATATTAAAACATCACATATCACATAAATATATACAATCATTACTTTTCAACAAGAAATAAAATAAAATTGAAACTTTCTCCCTCGAAAAAGTATTTTTAAATACCCCATTACACATGTTACATTTGGATAACCACTTAACATTTACTTGTTAATAACACAGCTTATAAGTAACTTTCTATAAGACATCTTTGAAACATATGTCTACAAACACATTGCTACATATATTACATCTATTCACTGAAATAATCTTATGACTTAGTCCATTTTCTGTTGTTATAACTGAATACTTGAAACTGGGTAATCTATATATAAAACAAATTTATTTCTTACATTTCCGGAGGCTGGGAAGTCAAAGGCTGAGGAGCCATGTCTGATGATGGTTTTCTTGCTGATTGGAACTCAGCATAGTTCTGAGGTGGTGCAGGACATCACATGGTGAGAGAGCACACTAAGAACCAAACTGGCTTTTGTAACATATTCAGTCTTATGATAAGTAACTCACTTCAGTGATGACCCATTAATTCAGAACAAAGGCCTCATGACCCAATCACCTCTTAAAGTCCCCACCTCAAATGAATTAAAGACATAAATGTAAGATCAGAAACTATAAAACCACTGAAAATACATAGGGAAAAAGTTCGTGATGTTAGTCTGATCAAAAATTTTTTAGATATGACACCAAAAGCACAGGTAAAAAGAAGAAAAGAATAAGTTGAATTTCATCAAGCTAAAAAGCTTCTGCAGAACATAGAAACCAATACACAGAGTAAAGACACAACCTACAGAATGAGAGAAAATGTTGCCAAGTCACACATCTGATGAGGTGTTAATATCAAAATACATAGAAAACTTAAATAACTCAGTAGTAAAAAAAGAAATAACCTAACTTAAAAATGGGCAAAGGACCGTGACTTAGTCCATCTTGTTCTGCTGTAAAAGGATATCACAGACTGTAATTAATAAAGAACAGAAATGTATTTCTCACAGTTCTGGAAGCTGGAAGTCTAAGATGAAGACACCAAGATTTGGTGTTTGCTGAGGCTTGCATCCTCCAGAGGAAAAATAAACTGTGTTCTCATATGGAGAAAAATGGAAGAGTAAGCAAGAAAATATTCCCTCGTATTTATAAGGGGACCTATAGCGATTCACAAAAGAAAAGTCCACTTGGCCTAATAAACACCTAAAACTTCTATTTAATACTACCACCCTGACAACAGATAAATTTTGTAGAGGATATATTCTAACTGAATATATTCATGATTATTATATATATTTATATGTAATAAATCTGAAAAGAAATTTCTTAAAAACAGACATACATTTGGCCAACAGGTGTATTAACAAATATTTAATATCAAATATCAGTAATAATATTTAAAGTAAATGAACTAAACTTCCCAGTCAAAAAACAGAGTGGTTGAATGCATTAAAAAAACAAGTCTCAATAATCTGTCACCTATAAGAAACACACTTCACCTATAAAGACACATGTCAACTGAAAAGTAAAGGATGGAAAAAAATATGCCATGCTAATGGAAAATTTTTAAAAAGCAAGGGTAGCTATACCTGTACCAGACAAAATGGATATCAAGACAAAAACTATAAAAAGACATAAAAGATGACTATATAATGATAAAGGAATCAATTCAGCAAGAGGATATAATGATTTTAAATACATATTCACTCAACAGTGCAGCACTCTGACATATAAAGTGAATACTATTAAAGCTAAAAATAGAGATAAACCCCAATACAATAATAGCTGGAGACTTCAACATCCCACTTTCAGCATGGAATAGAGGGAAAATCAACAAAGAAACATCAAACTTAATCTTCACTATTGACCAAATGAGTCTAACACGTATTTAAATAATTTTTCATTAACAGCTGCAGAATAAACATTATTTTCCTTAGCGTATGGAACATTCTCAAGGATAGACAATATGTTAAATCACAAGCCCTTAAACATTCAAAAATATTGAAATAATATCAAGCATCTTTTCTGACTACAATGGAATAAAACTAGAAATCAATAACAAGAGGAACTTTAGAAACTACAGAAATACACAGAAATTAAACAATATGCTTCTAAGTGACTAAAGGATCAATAAACAAATGAATTTTTTTAAATTAAAACAAATAATAATGGAATCGCAATATATCAAAGATTATGAGATACAGCAAAAACAGTCCTAAGAGGGAAATTGATAGCTATAAGTGCCTACATAAAAATAAAACTTCAAGTAAACTACCTAATAATTCATCTTTAAAAACTAGAAAAGCTAGAGCAAACCAAACTCAGAATTAGTAGAAGAAAATAAATAATATCAAAGCAGAAATAACTGAAATTGAAATGAAAATGAAACAATACAAAAGATCAATGAAAACATTTGGTTTTTAAAAGTGAAACACAACTGGCAAGCCTTTAGTGAGACTCATAAGAAGAGAGAAGATCTGAATAAATAAATTAGAGATGAAAAAAGAGACATTCCAACTGATACTGCAGAAATTTGAAGGATCACTAGTGGCTACTATGAGCTACTGTATGCCAATAAATTGGAAAATCTAGAGGTAATGAATAAATTCCTAAACACATACAACCTAAAACCTTAACAGCAATAACAAGTAATGAGATTGAAGCCATAGTAAAAAGTCTCCCAGGAAAAAAACCTGGTACACAAAGGTGTCACTGCTGAATTCTGCCAAACATTTTAAGAAGAAGTAGTACCAATTCTCTTCTAACTATTTAGAAAAATAGAGGATGAGGGACTACTTTCCAACTTATTCCATAAGGTCATTATTACTTTGATACCAAAACTAGATCAAGATACATTTAAAAAATAGACCAATATCTCTGATAAATATTGACACAAAAATCCTCAACAACATACTAGAAAACTGAATTCAACAATACATTAGAAAGATTATTCATTATGACCAGAGAGGATTTACCCTGGGATGCAAGGATGGCTCCACATAGGAAAAACAATTGATGTGACACATCATATCAATAGAATGAAGGGCAAAAATTATACAATCATTTCAATTTATGCTAAAAAGAATATAATAATTTTTAACATAATTTCATAATAAAATCATCAGAAAACTGGGTGTAGAAGAAACACCCCAACATAATAAAAGCCATATGTGAGAGACCCACTGTCAATATACTGAACTGGGGAAAAACTTAAAACCTCTCCTTCTAGATCTGTAATATGACAAGGATGCCCACTTTGACAACTATTATTAAACATAGTATTGGAATTCCTAGCTAGAGCAATGAGACAAGTAAAAAAAATAAAATGCATCCAAATTGGAAATAAAGAAGTCAAATTTTTGTTTACAGATGATATAATCTTATATTTAGAAAACTCCAAAGAGTCTACCAAAACAATTATTAGAACTTATAAACAATTTTAGTAAAGTTGGAGGATACAAAATCAGCATACAAAAATCTGTAGCATTTCTATATGCCAATAGTAAAACATCTAAAAAAGAAATTAAAAAGTAATTCCATTTATTATAGCCACAAATAAAATAAAATGCCTAGGAATTAAGCAAATAACTCAAAAATTGCTATAATGAAAACCATAAAACACAGAGAAAAAAATCAAAGACACCAAAAATAGAATAATATTTTATGTTTATTGATTGGAAGAATTAATATTGTTAAACTGTCCACGCTACCCAAAGCAATCTACAGATACAATGCCATCCCTGTCAAAATACCAATGACATCCTTCACAGAAATAAAAAACGCAATTCTAAAATGAACCCAGAAGAGTCAAATTTATTCTAAGCAAAATGAACAAAACTGCAAGAATCACATTACCTGACTTCAAATTATACTACCAGCTATAGTAACTAAAACAAAACATGGTAACAGCATAAAAACAGAAGCATAGACCAGTGGAGCAGAATAGAGAACCAACAAACAAATTCATACATCTACAGTGAACTCATTTTTGACAAAGATTTCAAGAACATATACTGGGGAAAAGACAGTATGTTCAATAAACGCTGCTAGGAAAACTGGATATCCACATGCAGAAGAATGAAATGAAACCTTTATTTCTAGTCATATACAAAAATCAAATCAAAATATCTTAAGACTTAAATCTAAGACCTCAAAATATAAAACTACTACAAGAACATATTGGAGAAAATCTCCATGGTGTTGGTCTGGGCAATCATTTCTTAAGTAATATCCCCCAAGGACAGGAAACCAAAGCAAAAATGGACAAATTGGATCACATCAAGTTAAAAGCTTCTGCACAGCAAAGGAAACAATCAACAAAGCGAATAAACAATCCAAAAATTGGGAAGAAATATTTGCAAACTACTCATCTGACAAGAGATTAATAACCTAAATATGTAAGGAAATAAAACAACTCTATAGGAAAATAAAAACCTCATAATCTGATTGAGAAATGGGCAAAAACATTGGAATGGACATTTCCCAAAAGAAAACATACAAATGGCAAATAAGAAATGCAAATCACAACTACAGTGGGATATCATCTCACCCCAGTTAAAATGGCTTAAATTTAAAAGTTATGCAATAAAAAATGCTAGTGAGGCATTTTACTTACTGTAGTAAATGCTATTTACTATAGTTACACTATTTACTGTAGTTACTCTATTGTGCGGTAGCTATAGTAAATAGGGTAACTATAGTAAATAATAATTTAATTGTACCTTTTAAAATAGCTGAGAGAGTATAATTGGATTCTTTGTAACACAAAGAATATATACTTGAGGTAATGGATATTTTGTTTTCTATGGTCTGATTATTACGCATTGCATGCCTGTATCAAAACATCTCATGGACCCCATAAATATGTATACCTACTATGTACTCACAATAATGTTTATATACATATATATGTATATATATATTTATATTCCCATTTAAATTATATATAATTTTTAAGATGCTAAATATCACTAATCATTTAGAAAATGTAAATTAAAATCACAATAAACTATCATGTCAAACCTCTCAGAATGGTTAGTACAAAGATAATAAATAATAACAAGTATTGGGGAGAATATGGAGAAAAGGGAATTCTTGTACTCTGTTAGTATCACTTAGCCATCATAAAAATAGTATAAAAGCTTCAAAAAATTAAAAAGAAGACAAACCTATCATTTTGATAACATAGATAAACTTGGTGGACATTTTTTAGTGAAATTTAGAGATTGCGCAGTATTTGCCTTTCTGTGACTGGTGAAATAAGCCAGGCACAGAAAGGCAAATACTGCACAATCTCATTGTGTGTAACACATAAATAAGTCAAATTCATAGATGTACAGTAAAATGGTGGTTATCAGACATTGAAGGGTGAAGGTATTGGGAAGATGTTAGTCAGAGGACATAAACTTTCATTTAGAAAAATGAAATAATTTCAGGAGATCTATTGTATGTTATGGTGACTACAGCTAATAACAATATATTGTATTCTCGAAAATTGCTAAGAGTATATTTTAAGTGTTTTCACCAGAAAAAAATTTGCATGAGGTAATGCATATATCAAATAGCCTGTATTACCCATTCCACAATGTATATCAAAACATCAAGCTATACGCCATAAATGTATATAATATTTACTTATCAATTGAAAAATAAACTTTACTTACCACTTTCAACATGGATGATGAGAGGCACAGAACACTGGGTTTCTCCACAAAGAAGAGCCAAAATAGCAAGTAGATAATCACATTTTAAACAAACATATGAGAAAAAAATGTTAGAATACATTAGTGAAGTGACAGAACACACCTGAGGTATCAAAGGAGAACAAGATAAGAAAAATCACCTGGCCAGGAGCAGCAGGGAACCCAGAGAAGGTTTCCAGTTGTGGTGCAAGGATAAATAAAAGATTGCTGGTGGCTTGTATTCTCATTGCAGACTCCTGTAATCCTAGTCATGGAAGAATCCCTCAACTGCTGTGAGTCCTGAGTCCTGGACCTCTCTGGAGTTACTGGCAGTATCACTCCAAAGAAAGAGCTTACACTGGGTCTCACACAACCCCTGAGTCCTAGGCAGCTGCGTCACAGCACCGTTTTGAAAGACTGGTCCCCACCTGACTAGATCCGGCTCTGGGACCCCAAAAACTCTGCATTTCCATAACCCTGGAGCCCCACCGACATCCCCCCATGTCCACTCTCAGGGCTGACATGGTAAAACACTGGTTAGGCCTAGCAGAAGGGTTTCCAGCACTCTAGCCCACACATTGTCCTGTACACCAGTGAAAGGGTGGTGGCACGCCAAAGAGGCTGCACCTAAGACAAAAAGAATGGAAGTGCAAACTCCTCAGAGCCTGAAACCCACCTACCGGGGGCTACTGTCATTGAAAGCAACCTCACGCCCCTCAGCAGTAGGATTGCTATGAACTTGCATGCACCCTAAAGACAGGATGTCCTCTAAGCCACCATAGCTACTGCTTCTGCAAGAGGCTGACACTCATGCTCTTCAGAGCATGAAACTCACATATCTGAGGCAGTTACCATAGACAGCAAACTCATTTCTTCCAAGCAATAGGGTCATTACACACTTGCATATCCTTTGAGAACAGGATTTTCCCATCAACTGCTGCTACTGGCATCACCACCCAAGCAAGCTGCCTGGGACCTGGATATCTCCCTGACCTGCTCACCACAGCCTATGACTGTGCACACCACCAGGAAGTCTGAAGACAGGACAACCCAGCCTGGCACTGCTTTCTTCAGTGCCCAATCATGTTTCCCAGGGGTCTGGGAATTATCTTTCCCCATCAGTTGCCCAAAGCACACACACATACCAACAGAGGGCATAATGACAGCTCAATGATACCTGCTGTTGCCAGTGCCCTAGCATGCCTTTTGGAGGCCTAGGGCTTCCCCTATCACACCCACAACTGTGAATAATCAAGAATGTGAAAGAGCAGGGGGACCTTAGAACAAGACTGCATCACCTGGAGCTGCCCCTCCAGTGCCCAAGTATATCACCTGGAGACCTAGGAATTGCCCCACCCTGTTGAACACCCTGTTCCTGCAAGCACACAATGAGGGAGCCTTACAACAGGCTCACAAAACATGCTGCTGGCATCCAAGCATGCTGTCAAGAGGCCTGAATATTGCCCCAGCTGATCCACCACAAATGGCATTTGGGCAATCCTCCTGGAGTCATGGAGACAGAACTGCCCAGCCTGCCATTACTAACATTGCTGGCTCCCATCCACATCGACCATCTGGGGGCTTAGGGACTGGTCCACCCATTCCATCACAGCCATGACTAACACAAAGTGCCATCTGGAAGCCCAACAATTGTCCTGCCACCATTACTGCCATAATCCACAACAAAAATGCTGCTAAAGGATCCTACAACTCACCCACCTACCCCACTCACTGCTGCCAAATGAACAATAAATGGAATACTCAGTCCACAGCTGCCACCCCTGGTATCTGAGGACCGACCTACCCAGGGTCTCATCTCCAGCAAAATTTGACTATAACCTCTATTAGCAAATTTAGCCTAACCCACTGAGGAAATCACAGACACCATTGACACTGGCTACATTCAAAGAAATAATATGAAGGCTACACTACTGCACAAATCCAAAATCAAAGCTAAACTGCCCTACCAACCAACAGCACAGATAGATCTATAAGAAAATTATTCTCCTATAAAAGCCAGTACAGGCCAAGTGTGGGTCCACACCTGTAATCCCACCACTTTGGGAGGCTGAGGCAAGTGGATCATTTGAGGTCAGGAGTTTGAGAGGAGCCTGACCAACATGGTAAAATCCCATCTCTACTAAAAATAAATTTAAAAATTAGCTGGGCGGGGTGGCACATGCCTGTAATTCCAGCTACTCAGGAGGCTGAGGTGAGAAAATCGCTTGAACCAAAAAAAGCAGAGATTTCAGTGAGCTGAGACCACACCACTGCACTCCAGCCCGGGCAACAGAGCAAGACTCTGTCACAAAAAAATAATAATAATAAAATAAAAGCCAATCAAAAAAAAGTGACTATTACATCTAATACACAGATATCAACAAAAGGACACGAGGACATGACAAGTGAAGAAATATGATACATCCAACAGAATACAGTAATTGTCCAATAACAGATTTCAGCACAAAATAAATTTATTCATTGCCTGAAGAGAATTCAAAATTATGATACTAAAGAAGCTCATTGATAGGTACACAGATGGCAGTGTGTTTTGCTGCCTTCCTCCCCTTCACCACATTTGGCATTTCTCCCCAGGCTATCCCTCCCCAGCTCCCCCCGCCCACTGTCCCTCCCCTATTACCCCCAACAGACCCCAGTGTGTACTGCTCCCTTCCCTGTGTCCATGTGTTCTCATTTTTCATCACACGCCTATGAGCAAAAATATGCAGTATTTCATTTTCTGTTCTTGTGTCAGTTTGCTGAGAATGATGTCTTCCAGATTCATCCATGTCCCTACAAAGGACACGAACTCATCATTTTTGATTGCTGCATAATATTCCATGGTGTATATGTGCCACATGTACCCCCAAACCTAAAATGCAATTAAAAAAAACAGGTAAGGAAAAACATTAAAAAAAGAAGCTCATTGAGATACAAGAGAAAACAGATAAACAATACCAAAAAATCAGAAAAGCAATTCAGGATATAAATGGGAATTTCCCCAAAGAGATAGATATCATTAGAAAAGAACCATTTGGTTCTATGAACCATAAATAAAACACCAAACATAAATCTTAGAACTGAAGAATTCAATGAACGAAATAAAAAAAAACAACTGAGAACCTCAAAGATAGCCAAAATCAAGCAGAAGAATTTCAAAATTTGAAGATGGGTCTTTCAAAATAATCTAGTCTGATCAATAAAAGAATAAAAGAAATGCAAATCAAAGCCACATTGAGATACCACCTCACACAAGTTAGAATGATGATCATTTAAAAAAATCAGGAGACAACAGGTGCTGGAAAGGATTTGGGGAAATAGGAAGGCTTTTCAACTGTTGGTGGGAGTAGAAATTAATTCAACCATTGTGGAAGATAGTGTGGTGATTCCTCAAGGATCTAGAACTAGAAATACCACTTGACACAGCAATCCCATTACTGGGTATATATGTAAAAGGATCATTCTATTACAAAGACACATGCACACATATGTTTATTGTGGCACTGTTCACAATAACAAAGACATGGAACCAACCCAAATGCCCATGAAGGATAGACAGGATAAAGAAAATGTGGCACATATACACCACGGAATACTATGCAGCCATAGAAAAGGATGAGTTCATGTCTTTTGCAGGGACATGGATGAAGCTGGAAACCATCATTCGCAGTAAACTGACACAAGGACAGAAAACCAAACACCAAATGTTCTCACTCCTAAGTGGGTGTTGAACAATGAGAACACATGGACACAGGCAAGGGAACATCATACACTGGGGGTTGGCTGGTTGGGGGAAATAGCAGGAGTTAAGGGGATTGGAGAGGGATAGCATTAGGAAAAACACCTAATGCAGATGATGGGGCCTTAGATGCAACAAACCACCACCATAGCACATCTATACCTATGTAACAAACCTGCATGATCTGCACATGTACTCCGGAATTTAAAGTATAATAAATAAATTTTTTAAAAAAGAAATACAATAAGCCTGCAAGATATACAGGACACCAAAAAGTGATCAAATATCTGAATTTGGGGTGTCCCACAAGGTTTAGGTAAGTTTAAGACATAAAAAACCTATTAAATGATATAATAGATGAAAACTTCTCAAGTCTAGCAAGAGATTTAAACATCCAGATACAGGAAGTTCAGCGATCCCCAAGTAGATAAAATTCAAAAAGTTTTTATCCCCCAACACATTATAGTGAAACTGTCCAAAGTTAAAGAAAAAGAGAGAATTATTTAAACAGCAAGAGAAAATCATCTAGTCACATGTTCGGGAACCTCCATCAGAATAACAGTAAATTTTACTAGAGAAATCTTGCAGTCCAGAAGAGAATGAGATAATATATTCAAAGTGTGTCAAGGAAAACAGCTCTTTACTAACATTAGTATAAACAGTAAAGTTAATTCTTTATAAATAAAAAAGACATATTTTCCCAGACAATCAAAAACTGACAGAATTCATTAGCACAATATCAGCCCTGAAAGAACTACTAAAGAAGTCCCACAAGTAGAATCAAAAGGGAGATAGCTACCCTCATGAAAACAGAAGAAAGTATAACTAACTAGTAGAGAAGACACACCAATGAGAAACAGAAAGAACTCAAATGTTACCACTGTAGAAAACCATAAAGAAAGATACAGAAAGGAAAAAATAATATACAAAACAACCAGAAAACAATCAACAAAAGGAAAGGAATAAATCTTCACACATGAATAGAAACCTTGAATGTACACAGATTATATTTTCCACTTAAAATATATAGACTGGCTGAATGGATAAGAAAATATTACTTAACTATATTATGCCTACAAGCAACTTACTTCACCTTTAAGAATACACATATTAAAAAATAAATACATAAATTTTTCATGCAAATAGAAAATGAAAACAAGTAAAAGTAGCTATAATGATGCCAGGTGAAATAGAATCTAAGTCAGAAACAGTAAATAAAAGACAAAGAAATTCTCTATATAATGATAAAGACATCAATTCGATAAGAAGATATACCAGTTGCAAATATATATGCACCCAACACCAGAGCATTCAGATATATAAAGCAAGTATTATTAGATTGGAAGAGAGAGATAGACTCCAATACAGTTATAGCTGAGGACATTAACACCCTACTCTTAGCATTAGAGAGATCATCGAGACATAAAGCAACAAAGAAACATTGAATTTACATTGTACAACAGACCAAATATGCCTAACAGGCATTTATAGAACATTTCACCCAACAGTTGCAGCCTACACATTCCTGTCATCAGCACACGAAACATTCTCCAGGATAGTCCATATGTTAGATCACGAAACAAGTCAACAAAAATTTTTAAATAGCAATCATATCAAGTATTTTCTTAGATCACAAGTAAATAAAAAAAAAGAGTCAATAGCAAGAGGAACTTTAGAAATTGTACAAATTCATGGAAATTAAGCATGCTCCTGAAGAACCACTGGGTCCATGAAGAAATTAAGAAGAAAATGATAAATATTCTTGAAACAAATGAAAGTGAATACACAATAAACAGAAACCTATAAGATACAGTAAAATCAATGCTAAGAGGGGAATTTTATAGAAATAAATGCCTACATCAAAATAAGAAATATTTCTAAATAAACAGTCTAACAATGCACCTCAAGAACTAGAAATGTAAGAACAAACTAAACATGAAATTAATAGAAATAAATACATAAGAAAAATCAGAGCAGAGCTAAATAAAATTGACTGAAAACAAAAAATCAACAAAATAATGAGTAGATTTTTTAAAAAGATAAAACCAATAAACCACTAGCCAGACTAACCAAGGAAAAAAAGATGAAGTAAAATCAGAATTTAAAAAAGTCCTTACAACTGATACCACAGAAATACAAAGGATTGTCAGATACTACTATGAACAACTATACACTAAGAAACTGGAAAGCCTTGAAGAAATGAATAAAATTCTGGAACCATACAACCTACCAAGATGGAATCAGGAAGAAGTAAAAACACTAAACAGACAATAATAGGTAATGAGACTGAATCAGTAATAAAATGTCTCCCAAAAAAGAAAAGTCTAGGACCTTTTGACTTTGCTGCCAAACTTTACCAAACTTCTAAAGAAAAACTAAAACCAATTCTCCTTAAACCATTCCAAAAATTAGAAAAGGTAGGAAATTCTTTCTAATTTGTTCTTTAAAGTCAGGATTACCCTAATACCAAAACCAAACAAGAGCACAACAAAAAAATAAACCTACAGGCCACTATCCCTGATTAACATATATGCAAAAATTCTCAACAAAATACTAGCAAACTGAATACAACAGCACATTCAAAAGATAATACATCAAGAAGTGGGATTCATCCCAGGGATGCAAGGATGGTTCTACATATAAAAATCAATAAATGTGATGCATCAATAGAATGAAGGATGAAAATTGTATTATCATCTCAATAGATGCAGATAAATTATTTGATGAAATTTAACACCCCTTCATTATAATAAGTTCGAAACAAATGAGGCATAGAAGGAACATAACTCAACATAATAAAGGCCATATGACAAACCCACTAACATAATACTGAACAAGGAAAAGCTGAAAATCTTACCTCTAAGAACTGAAACTAGACAAAGATGCCCATCCCACTGTCATTAATCCTATTAAACATAGTACTAGAAATCTTAGAGCAATCAGGCCACGGAAAGACATGAAAGGTATCCAAATTGAAAAAGAGCAAGACAAATAATCTGTCTTTGCAGATGAAATGATCTTATATTTAGCAAAACCTAAAGGCTCCATTAAAAAAAACTTCTTAGATATGATAAGCAAGTTCAATAAAGTTGCAGATTAGAAAATCAACATATAAAATCAATAGCTATTCTGCACACCAATAATTAACTATCTGAAAAATGAATTGAAAATTTCCAATTTACAAAATTTATGAAAAATAAAATTCCTAGGAATAAATTTAACTAAGAAGGTGAAAGATCTCTACAGGAAAAACTACAAAACACTGAAGAAAGAAATTAACAGAGACACAAATAGAAAGACATCTTGTTTTAGTTTGGTTGTGTTTCTATAAAGGAACACCTGTTACTTATACAGATAAAAGATTTATCTGAATCATGGTTCTATAGGCTATACAAGAAGCTTGCCACAAGTATCTGCATCTCCCAAGGGCCTTGAGATGACTCCATTTATGGAGAAAGAAAGGAAAAAGAGAAGGAGAGCTGGCCTGTGTAGAGATCACATGGCATGAAAGGAAGCATGAGAGAGGGGAATGGTGCCATTTTTTTGTTTGTTTGCTTTTGCTTTTTCTTTAACAACCAGCTCTCCCAGGAGCTAATAAAGTAGAAACTCACTCACATGACCTCTCGTGGGAGAGCATTAATCTATTCATGAGAGATCCACCTTCAAAATACTTTCCATTAGGCCCACCTCCAACATTGAGGATTAAATTTCAACATGAGATTTGGAGGAGACAAACATACAAACTATAGAACACCCCATGCTCATAAATCAGAAGAACTGATATTTTTTAAATTACCATACTACCCAAAGGAATGTCCAGATTCAATGCAAACCATATCAAAATACCAGTGACATTTCTTACAAATATAGAAAAAAGTCCTAAGATTTGTATGGAACCAAGAAAGGGCCTGAATAAACAAAACAATCCTGAACAAAACAAAGCTGAAGGAATTACACTACCTGATTTCAAAAGATATTATAAGGCTATAGTAACCAAATCAGCATGGTATTGATATAAAAACAGACACATAAACCAACGAAAGAGAATACATAACCCAGAAATAATTCTATGGTCAACTGATTTTTGACAGAGGCACCAGGAACATACTTAAAGAGGAGTATTCAATACTTCCCTTTTGGAAAGAGGAAAGTATACCCTCTTCAATAAGCAGTCCTGGAAAAATGGGATATCCATATGCAGAAGAATGAAAGGACCCTGATCTCTTACCATATAAAAAAGTAACTCAATGTGAATTAAAGATTTAAATATAAGACCCAAAATTATAAAACTACTATAAAGAGGAGAAACCCTCTAGGATATTGGTCTATGCAAAAAGTTTATGGCTAAGACCCCAAAAGCACAGATAATCAAGTAAAAAATAGACAACTGTGAAAATAGTAGATTAAAATTATTCTGCACAACAAAGGAAACAATTGGCAGAGTGAAGAAATAACTTGTTGAATGGGAGAAAGTATTTCCAAAAGATTCCTCTGACAAGGAACTAATAATATCCAGAATATACAAGGAATTCAAACAACTCAATATCAAAAACAAACTATTCTATTGGAAAGTGGGCAAAGGATCTAAATAGACATTATTTAAAAATACATGCAAATAGCCAAACAGTATATGAAAAACTGCTTGCCATCACTAAACATGAAGGAATGCATTTGAAAACCACAATGAAATATTACCTTACCCCAGCTAAAATTATTATCAGAAAGACAAAAAATAACAGATGCTGGGGAAGATGCAGAGAAAATGGAACACTTAACGCATTGCTGGTGGGAATGTAAGTTAGTATAGCCATTATATATTTTTTAAAAAAAGAAAACAGGATGGAGATTTCTCAAAAAAATACTACTTAAAACAGAACTGCCATAAGATCCACCCATTTCATATATTTATTTCCTTTCCTTTGGATAGACACCCAAAGGAAAGGAAATAAATATATCAAAGGGACTCGTGTTTATTGAATCTCCATGTTTATTTCAGCAATATTCACAACAGCCATGATATGAAATCAAACTAAGTGCCCTTCAGTGGATGAGTGTATGAAGAAAATGTTGCATATTTGCAAAATGGAACACTATTTGGCCATGAAAAATAAATAATATCATTTGTAGCAATTTGGATGAAGCTGGAGGTCATTATGTTAAGTGAAATAACATAATGTTATGACACAGAAATACAGATATCTCATGTACTCATATGTGGGAGTTAAAAAAGGTGATCTCATGGAGGTAGAGAGTGAAATTATATTTAACAGAGGTTGGGAAAGATGTGGATGTGCGTGTGAGGGAGTGAACAGATGTCAGTTAATGGTTACAAACACACAGTTGGATAGAAAGACAAAGTTCTAATGTTTAATAGCAAAGTAGGGTGACAATAGTTAATAACAATATATTGTACATTCCAATGTAGCTAGATGTGAGGACTTGAAATGTTCTCAACCCATAGAAATAATAAATAATTGTTGTAGTGTATATCCTAAGTATTCTGACTTGATCGTTACACATCCTATGCATGTAGCAAAATATCATATGTATCTCGTAAGTATGTACAAATATTATTTATTAATAAAAAAGAACAGATGATGCCATTGCAATTCTGAATAAGGAGTATATTTTTCCATTCAAATACCTGTGTATATATCACATAGAAGTAATATATAGAGATAATTTTATGTGTTTTTATTCATACATAAGTTTATATGTGTAGTTTATATTCATGAGAATAAATTTTAAGATGGATAAGTATGGAGACAAAATATTTTATGGGATGCTACAAGAAGCAGTGGGAAAAAGAAATTTCTATCTCTAAAAATACATATTGTAAACAAAGATGGGTTGAAAATCTGTCATCCAAGCTTTAATCTACAGAAGGTAGAAAAAAATCAAGGTGAAAACATATAAACTGGAAATATAGAAATAATACATAGGAGAGTTTAATGAAGTAGCTAGAAAAATATCAGCAAAGGCAAAAATTGATTCTTTAAAATACATTATTGATAATGATTGTGCTAGAAAAAGTAAAGCAAGGAGGAAGTTTATATAATTAATGTTGGATAGAATGTACTTACTAAGTACTGTAGTTTTAGCAAAAGCAGAAAAGAGATGAATGTGTCATGCATTTATTTGAGGTATTCCAAGCAATGAGAACAGAAAGTTTAAAGGCCCTGAGGTAGTAGCTTGTCAGACTTGGTCAAAAACAAATTGAATAACAGTAGTGGGGAGGAAAATAAGATATAAAGTCAGAAAAGAAATTGCAGTCTAGATCATATTGCTAATAAGCAAAAGAAGTCACACCTACAAGTTAAATGCATTCTTACAGAATTCCTCTGGCTACTGTGCTAAGAGTAAATACACTAAGTCAGAAGTAAGAAGACAAATTCTAAGCCCACTGCAATAATACAAGTGAGATATGATCATAGTAGTAATGCTGGAGTTGACAAGATATTATCAGTTTCTCAACTTATTTTGGGAGCAGAGCAATCATACTTTGCTGACACAATATTTTTTTCTAATATCCTGAAAAGGAAAGAAAAAGCAGTTAAGGATGTGCCCAAGCTTTTATGCTGAGCAATTGTAAGAATGAACTGGTCATTGATTAAGGTGAGAAAATCTGTAGAGGGAACAGGTTTCTAAATAAATACCAGAAGTTCAAATTTGGGCATGTTAGAGTTTACTGCATGCTAGACATCCAAGTGGAAATTCTGAGAAAAGAACTAAACATGAGAGAAATTCACAATAGGGGTACATACTCTGAGGCTTGAGTTACAAATTCTGGGCTCTTCAGTATATAAAATACTTTTTAAATCTAGGAAATAAATGAATGAAATTAAAAAGAGCATATAAACAGAAAAAAGTGAGTAAGTTCAAGGATTGATCCCGGAATATTTTTAGGATTCTGAGAGGAGAGGAACCTGTAAAGGAGATGAAGCAGTAAGAAGAAAGGCAGGAGGAAAGCCAGGAGAGTATTTCACATGTGCAAAATATATAAAAGAGGAAAAAAAATATTAACTATGTCAGAATCCACTGATGAAGACAATGTCTGATAAAAGATCGGTAGATTTATCAATTTATATGTACGTCACCGTACACATTGAGAGAAGCAGTTGCAGTTGATTGGTGTAAGAAAAACCTAATTGTATTGAGTTCAGAAATAAATAGTAGAAGAGAAATAGAAGATATCAAGAATAAACATTCTTTCAAGGAGTTTGGCTTCTGCTGGACAGGGAACTCTTCTGATTTCTGCTAGCAAAAATCATCCTTTAAATCTGAGCACACTTAGAAGATAATTTCAGTTAAATATTGAATGTTGATAATAACATTTCCAAGGAAGAAGCAGTAGAAACAATAATTGCTTTTCAACTTTAGCAAATGTGCTGAAAAAATACTTGGTATCTTCTAATTTATTTCCTTTCATACTTTAGCTATTGTTTTTTCTTCTGGTTAGCCATTTAAAGTAGTTTTTACATTTTAAATGATTATCTGAGAACTGGGTATTTTATTGCCTCACATATTTTCCTCAAAATATGATTGACTTCCATTCACCTACCTAATTTCTATCACTGTTACTACTTGAAATTCTAATCCAGGAAGACAGAGCAAAGTTATCTCACTCATCAAAAAACAAAACAAAACAAACAAAAAAACCCCACATTCATCTCAAAATAACTGCTTTTCCAGTATTCACTCTATCAACAAAGGATCACAGTTCTGAATTTCCAGAATCGTCTTTTCTTTCCCATCTACCAATTTTTAAGACAGCATCTCAAATTCAAGTTTGGGGAAATAATCGTTTTTAATCAATTTTGATGAGTCATCATTTGAGATATGTGGATCACCTAGAGAACTTTAGCATTTACTTAGATTGGATTAAGTGGCTACATAATTTCTTAGGCAAAATGGGAAATCTTATAGAACCATTCATTGACAAGATTGAATAACAATATGAAGACAATCACCAGAGTCCCACCCATGATTTCTCTCTATGTAGAGAGGAGACTTCTGTGAAATTTAGAAGCTTTTGCATTCCATCACAGATGGGCACTGCAATGAGTAAGTCACATTGACTGTTGCTTTTTGCAAGGGTTTGACTACACAGTTCAATAATCATTACCTTAATGAAGAATGACAAGACAGTTTTTAACAAAATAGTACACATTCATTTGATCATGAGAGCATGACCTTCCACTGAGCACATGGAATCTTAAAGCAAAAGTTTGCATCCTAATCCAACAGGTGCATTTGAACAAAGACATTTAATCAGACATTTCCTGAGACCAAAATGGCTGAATTTGAGAGAAATGCATGAAAAAAATCCTATTTTCTTCCCTGATTGTCTTTAGTGGGATATTCTAAATGTTTGTGCATGTTGATCAAGTTTATCCGAGATAAAAATACTTTGCAATATTTAAATGACAAACAACCAGTTAAGAAACTTGCTTAGGTAATATCTTCTGGAAACAATTTGACAACACACAAGTCTACTAAGAAACATGAAAATAATAGAAAACTGATACAGAATGTAAGAGGTAAATGAAGCTCTATTATCAGAGCCTTTCTTTCAGGAAGTTTGTGCCAAGAGTAAAACGATTCAGTGATATGGGTGTTACAGCCCAGGCAGAACAATGAGAATATATGTAATCTTTATAGATAATAAAAACAATAATAGCAATAATATGATAAGAAGGTATGTAATTCTTTTAAATTATAACAATAGTAATAGTGATAATAACAAAGAGGAGAAGGTGGAAAAGGGGAAGGGGAAGAAGATGAGGATGATGAAGAAGAGAAAAAAGGAGAGGAAGAAATATTATTAAAGAGGAGGAGGGAGAGGTGAAAGAAACCAACAAAAACAGCAACAACTTAATGGATATTGTGACGTATGAGCCAGATGCCTCTACTCTTCAGGATTACAGTGCTCATTCCTCCAGCTCTTGAGGGTGATAACAGCTGCTGTGTTTTCAGCTGAGTATCTTTCTCAGGGATTACATTTAGCTGAAAAGAACTGACTCTCAAAAAGTCATAGCCCAGTACCAGGAGGCAGTTTGCATCCAATGACTGGTCAGTATGGTGGGCTAAAACTTTGACATCCTTTTCTTAATTTGGAACAACTCTGCCGGACCACACTCACTCCAGAGCTCCCTATAGAATCAGCTAATTTATTTGCTGTGACAGAATCACTGCTCGACTTCTCCCTCTACACAATTCTGCTTCTCTTGCTTCCCCACAAGTTTTGAGCCCAAAACACTCCCCAATAAAATTTCTGCAAGGAAATCACTTCACAGTCCCATTCCTGGAAAAAATCAACCTGCAACAATGACACATATATTGCTAACTACATGTGAAGTGCTGTTGTGTTTTACACGTTAACACATTTAATCTCCAAGAGTATGGCATAGGTGAAATTATTATGCCTATTTTACAGATGAAAAAATGGAGGCACAAAGGGGTTAAGTAACTTGCCTTAGGTCTCATCCCTAGTATCAGAGAGAGCCAGGATTTGCACCTAGGCACTTTGACTCCAGACTGCATGCTCTTAGTACCATGTTTTAATGCCTTTTAACCTTGATACCATGGAGTTTGATTTCCAAGGTGTTTTAAAAAGATAACAGGCTTTCTGACTTCAATTTCTTTAAATGCAATTTTGTTCAGAAAATAACACCTCTTTTCATAGGTACATTAAGAAGAAACTACTATGCTAAAATTAGGGTTTTTGCCCTCCCCACCCTTTCTAGTTTTTCAATTTGAGAACCAAAAGAATCCTGTCAAAACTAAGTGGTTTCCTGCCATTTCTCAGATCAAAATCCTTAGTTTTCCATCTCCCTCATAACCAAAGCCAAATTCTTATATGGTAGACTATTTTTTTATTCAAAAATATATGTTCTTCCTCTCCACTGGGCCTGTTCCTACATGTCTTTCCCTGTAGAAAGAGTACACTTCCCATTCCATTGACATCAAGCTTGCCATGTGACTTGCTTTTGCCAATGGATTATGACTATAATATGCCATATCTGAGCATAAGCTTTGAAAACTATCACATGGTTCCACTATGGCTCTTTTACCTCTGCCACAAGAACAGATGTCCCATATATGATTTACTACTTTAGCCTGGTTGTCTGAATGAAGACAATATAAATAGAATCACAGAAAGCCCATGAAGAAGATATAAAATAAGCCCAAAATTTTGTTGTCATAAACCTCTGAGATTTGGGTATTTTTTAAAAAAACCACAGCATAACTTAGAGAAAGCTGACTCATGCATCTTATTGAAACCATTGATGCCACGATACCCCTGCCCTCTGGCCTTACATATTTGACTTTTTTTTTCCAACCAGCACTTATGAAGACTAAAATCCAGCCTTGAATCAGTTTAATTCATGATTGTATTAAGGACCCTATCTTGGCCAGGTGTGGTGCCTCACACCTCTTATCCCAGCACTATGGGAGGCTGAGGCAGGCAGATCGTGAGGTCAGGAGTTCAAGATCAGCCTGGAAAACATAGTAAAACCCCATCTCTACTAAAAATATAAAAATTAGCTGGATGTGGTGGCACACACCTGTAGTCCTGACTACTCAAGAAACTGAGGCAGGAGAATTGCTTGAACCCAGGAGGTAGAGGCTGCAGTGAGCTGAGATTGTGTCACTGCACTCCAACCTAGGTGACAGAATGAGACTCCATCTCAGAAAAAAAAGGACCCCATTTTGTCCCCACCCCACAAACCCACCATATTCCTTAGGGACCACCTTGAACACCTCAGGAATTGGGCAAGTGTGCCTTTTTTTAACTCCATAGCACTATCAGTCTACTGTAGCACATAGTATACCATAATAAATTGCTTTTTTAAATTACCTCCCTCTGTACCCCTTCCAGTCCCTGAATTCTTGGGCAGGTACTATATCTTGTAAACTTTTCTGCTTGTATAAATAGGGCACACAAGTGTGCTCATTATATAAAAGCAGTTGAATAAATCAGTGTATTAGCATTATCTTTCATTTATTAATCTTTTATTTTTCATTACATTTTAATACAGCAAAGCAAATACAGGTAAACATCAGTATTCTTTATACAATAGCAGACAGAAAGGGAAGCCAGCCACAATTTAGAGTACTTTTTCAGTTGTTGCTATACTTGTTTGTTAGTTTATCACTTTAAGCTAGATTATTTTACTGGCAAATTTGTTCAAACTTTCAAGGAAAAGCCTATATCTATAGCTATATGCTATATATTCTCTTCTAGATAATGCAACAAGATGGAAATATTTCCAAAACATTTTATAAAGCTATCAAAACTCATACCAAAATACAACAGAGACAGCAAGTGGTCAATCACATTTACCCAATAGGACAGTATATTAAAACAGTTGAAACATTTCAAGACACCACACAAGAACTAAATATGAGAAGACATAAATAGAACTGTAACACAAATACCAAATACAATATGTAACCTCCACACACCCCACCCCCACCCAATACATGAAACTTGAGGCTCTAAGGCCCCTTCTTGCAAGGCCCCTCTGACTGCCATGCATTCCTCTACCTGAAGTTGTGAACAAAGAATTGCCTGTGCCCAACATCAGCTCTATTGGCCTCATCTTCCATTGCCTCCCTGTACTGCTGTGGCCAGTCCTGCGGCTCCTTTCTGTGGATTCTGGCCACATATCGCAGGGCTTTCATCTTGGAGGTTTCCAGACGGGCTCTAGGACCCCACACAAACTCATATTGCACTGGATCACTGTCTGGAACTCGTAAACTGTCTATGTAGCGCTGACTCAAATATCTGCAAGTAATCACGTGCTTTCTCCCAGACTGAACCCCTAAACCTCTCAGAAAGGCCCAGACTGCAGACTCCCTGGCATGGTTGCCCATTATAAAGATGAAACTTAGGACCTGCATCAAAAAGTTGTTGCCAGGCCTGTTTGGACTGTCCACAATCTCCTCAGTTTCTTCCATCTCCCTTCGGTTGTACAGGGTATAGGAGTGATTCCTGGGATCAAGTACCACTAGCTCTGTCCCATACACATGGTTCAGGGTGCGGGCAGCACGATTCAGGAGGTCAGGGAACACTTTGCTGCACTCTCGGCCAATGTAGTACAGAATTCCTTTCTTTGGTATAGGCAGCTTAGTTGAATCCATAAGCAGAAATAACTGCACCAACTTCCTTGCCTTGCTCTCCAATCTTGACTCAGGCCATGAATGTGGGGGATATTTTGAGGAATTGTTGGAAACCTCTGAATCAGGGGATGCTACCTCTCCAGCAACTTCCTCAAAAAAGGGCCTCCTAAAGTGAGGGAGGGCCTGCCAACCCTCAGCAAAGGCTCTGGCAGCATCTTCTTCCAGAGCTTCGTTGTATTGCTCTGGCCAATCCATAGGATCTTTGTTATATATTTTAGCCATGAACTTCAGAATTTTCATCTTGGTGGTTTCTATGTGGGATCTTGGGCCCCAGAAAAACTCATACTCCACTGGCTTACAGTCAGTTACTGGCCTGTAGTCTAAGTAACGCTGCCATACAAACTCCACAGACAGAAGTCTCTTTGGGTTCCCAAAAATGGAAAGCCTCCTTTCCCGCTGCACCCCCATCCTCCAGAGCATTTCCCAAATCTCAGCCTCCTTGGCTTGGTTGCCATTCAGGAATATTTGGCCTAGAATCATCATCAGGAGGCCCATCTTTGGCCCATTTGGGCTCTCTTCTAACCCTTCAAAGGGCACAGGTCCCAGTTTGTTGAGCAGAATGTAGGTGTGTGCCTCAGGGTCAAGTTCTCTCAATTCAAACCTAAAAATGCACTCCAGGTGGGCTGCTGCTCGCCTGAGTATCTCAGGAAACTGGTTGCGATATTCTTTAACAATATATTCTCGCATTTCAGACTCCCGGATAGGGTACTTGCTCTGATCCTTCACTAGCAGGAACTGTAACAGCTCAGCTACATTCTGTTCCATAGGGTCCTGGGGCTTTAGGGTAATTGCAACCCGAGAAGTACTGAGGCCCATAATAGTAATGGAGTTGGGGCTTTCACAGTCTCTCAGGACCTGGAACTCCATAGGGCCTTCTGCACCCTTAGGACCCTCAGAGTCTGAGTCCACAGAGGCCTTGGAATTCCCAGGGCTTGGCAAAACAACGGAGCACTTGGAGGGGTTCCGGTCCATAGAAGCACTTGAGCTAAACAGTGTGCTCGGGCCCTCACCAGGGGTGGGCAGCAGGGAGCTTCCCGGTCCATTGGAGGCTGTGGGCTGCACTAGGGTACTTGGTCCCTCACCCGGAGTAAGTGGCACGGTGGTGCTCAGCCCCTCAGTGGCGGTGGGAGGCATAGAGGTGCTCAATCCTTCACCAGGGGTGGGCGGCACGGAGGTGCTCAGTCCCTCACCAGGTATAGGCTGCACAGAGGTGCTCAAGCCCTCAGTGGTGGTGGGTGGCACGGAGGTGCTTGATCCCTTACTAGGGGCGGGCACGAAGGAGGTGCTTTGTCCATCAGAGGCGGTGGGCAGCACGGAGGTGCTCGGTTCCTCACCAGGGGTGGCCGGCACGCAGGGGCTTGGTCCCTCATAAGGGGTGGGGACCATGGAGGTGCTTGGTCCCTCAGAGGCTGTGGGCGGCACGGAGGTGCTCTTTCCCTCACCAGGGGTGGGCAGCACAGAGCTGCTCGGTCCCTCAGAGGCGGTGGGTGGCACGGAGGTGCTCGGTTCCTCACCAGGGGTGGGTGGCACGGAGGTGCGCGGTCCCTCACTGGGAGTAGGTGGCACAGAGGTGCTCAGGCCCTCGGTGGCAGTGGGAGGCACAGAGGTGCTCAGTTCCTCACCAGGGGTGGGAGGCACGGAAATGCTCAGTCCCTCACCAGGAGTGGGCTGCACAGAGGTGCTCAGGCCCTCAGTGGCGGTGGGTAGCATGGAGGAGCTTGATCCCTTACTGAGGGTGGGCACCAAGGAGGCGCTTTGTTTGTCAGAGGCAGCAGGCAGCACGGAGGTGCTCGGTCCCTCATCAGGGGTGGGCGGCAAGGAAGTGCTCAGGCCCTCAGGGACGGTGGGCGGCACGGAAGTGCTCAGTCCCTCATCAGGAGTGGCCGGCACGGAGATGCTCAGGCCTTCAGTGGCGGTGAGCGGCACGGAGGTGCTCGCTTCCTCACCAGGGGTGGGCGGCACGGAGGTGCTGCGTCCCTCAGCAAGGGTGGACACCACGGAGGTGCTTGGTCCCTCAAAGGCGGTGGGCGGCACGGAGGTGCTCATTCCCTCACCAGGGGTGGGCGGCACAGAGGTGCTCGGTCTCTCAGAGACGGTGGGCGGCAAGGAGGTGCTCGGTTCCTCAGAGGAAGTGGGCGGCCTGGAGGTGTTCTGGCCCTCCGAGGCGGCCAGCGTCACAGATGTGCACAGCCCCTTAGACATGGTGGGAGGCCCAGAGGTGCTTAGGCCCTCACTGGGGGTGGGCAGCACGGAGGTGCCAGGTCCCTCAGAGACGGCGGGCTGCCCAGAGGCGCTTGAGGCCTCAGAGATGATAGGCGGCACAAAGGTGCTTGGACCCTCAGCGGAGGTGGGCAGAACGGAGGTGCTTGGGCCCTCAGAGGCACAGAGGCCCTGGAGGATCTGGCAGTCGCTGGGACCCTGGGGAACGTCTGAGCCCGGCACATCACCGGGGAGCCCGGGGGCATTAGGGGCCTGGATTTCGCTGTTGTGCGCCTTTGCACCGCGGCGGCGGCGGCGGCGCGAATTCTGGCTTACCAGAGACATGGTCCTGCCGACCGGCGCGTAGATCTGGCAGAGAGGACTGGAGGTGTGTAGGTGCCTCGGCACAAAACTGCCGCTAGCGGTAATTCTGTTGCTGCTGCTGCAGGAACTAAAGTTCCAAGCAACTTGCTGAAGCTGAAATTAGAGGTGGTGAAAAAGGCAGGCACTGGCCAGCAATGAATGCTAGTCTCAGTGTACTCTGCTTCTCACACCCCGCCCTCTGCCGCAGTCCGCGCAGGCGCAGACCGGCTCTGCGGCAAGGCGATCTCGCCCCGCCCCGCACCTCCCCAGGGCGGGAGAAAGTGGATGCGGTGGTTCTGCACCAGAGAGCACTAGCAGAAAGGAAACTAGTAGGGTGGAACAAGGAGCTTAGAGTAGATGGTTAGGGAATAAAAATGGAAATAATAATAACTACTCAGATTTAAGGTACGATTAGAAGTCTTCTACACAGAGTGCCAAGCACTTAATAGATTCTGAAAATTCTGAAATATCATTGAGATTTCCATTTACCAAAACTGTTTCAAGGAAAATGTTCGTGGTCTCTGGAAGGATAGAATCCCCATCCTTGACCCTGTCTCTTCTATCACATTCTCCATTTATGTGTCTAAATTCTCTCTTAAAGTTGTGAGCTAGTAAGAACTCTTTCCTAGAGGGTCTGAATGCCTGGCATTTGGTACCAATTAGGGAGCTTCGAACAAGCTTGAAAAGCCCAACATTCCCAGTCTAAACTTTCCCAGTCCCCCAGGCTTTAGTGGGAAAGCCACTAAAACTCTTAAAAATATGCTTAATTCTTTCTCTCCACAATGACCTGCCAATCACCTGCTCCTTTAATAGAGCTTTCGTGAAGGTCAGTTGAGATACCGACTGTTAAGGGATGTTACCTGCTCTGTTTTGCTGTATTACTCTAGTATTTTTGAGCAGATCCAACCCTGATCTCCTTATTCATGCATTCAACAAACACTGGTCATCTATCCAGAAGTTACAGAGTTAATTTCTTTGTCATCCAGGAACACCCAATGTAAAAATTGGAGTCAAAGAAAAAGTGAAGCCAAATTTTCTAAAAGTTTGTAAAGAATTCGGTGGATGGCAGGGTCAGTTCTACCTGTAGACGCAGAAAAGGCTTCATAAAAGAGAAAATGTTTAAAAAGATGAGTGGGTAGATATTTACCAAAAGGACAGGAATGAGAAAAGCATTCCAACTGAGAGTAGCAAGACAGCAGTAAGTAAGAAAGAAAACACTGAAGAGAGCAAGCAGGTTGTTTTTAGAAGTTGGGGAGAGAGAGAGAGGAAGAGAGGTAGAGGGGAAAACACTGACTTTCTGACACACAACTGTTAGAAATCAGCTTACCACTACTGACCCTCTATTGATGTTTGTACCTCGCTGCAAACATTTATTATATGTGGCCTTTCTTAATATCTCATAAAAATTCTGGGAGTATATTTCTTTTTTACACTTGTTTATGGAAAGGGAAAATAACTGGCTACAGTCACTAAGTTTCACTATCTCTGTCTCCAATTGGAGAAGCAATCCCATATATGCATATCCAGTTTCAGCTCTGTGAAGTCCAATGCAGTTATTATGCCCAGGGACTATTCAGTGTGGGAAGCGCATAAAACCTAAGATATTTCTAAGCTTCAGCAACAGGTATTCATAACCTAGAGTCCAGTGATTTCTAGAGACTTTAAAGTTTTTCAATTCTCTAAACTAAAAATTTTACCTTTAGAAATATGTTCTTTTAAAAAGGCTATATATGCAAATATTTAACTAAAGCAACTTTTATTATATAATTTGTTCTAACATAACAGAGCTGAAACCTATATGAATGTTAAATAACTAAAGAGTAAAGAAATTACTGTACTAAAAATGGAATACCAATGTCATTATAATGATATCAAAGAATTCCTTTTCTTTTTTTTTCTTTTTATTTTCCTCTTCTAATAATGTGTAGTTCATTGTAGCAGCCCTGCAAAAACCATCCTAGAAATTTAGGTAAAGAAACTCTTTGATGACGACAAAGCCTACCAATACAGCATCAGAAACCTATAAAGGCAATGAGGATTTAAAGAGTAATGATTTCAGAAAAAGGAAAGTGCAAAGAGGTGAGTCTTATATTGTATACAACTTTGTCACTTATAGAATTTAATGATTTGCTAGCTGATAATGTGGAATTCTAAACTTACTGAAATAGTACATCAAAAATGAAGGCAAAATAAATACATGTTCTGAAAACAATACTGAGTAAAGTGAAGAAAACTACCCCCACGCTGAAGAAATATTGAAAAGTTCTTATACGAAACTGAACAGTTGCAAGAATTGAACAGTGCTAGAAAGGATAAATATGTGGGTAAACAGACATATCGACAATGTAAAATAATAAAATGTTTTTGTATAAATTATATGTAGAATTAAAACATATGAAACTAGTGAGTGCAAGAGATTTGGTGACTGATCAAGAAAAAAATATATTACCACAAGTTTTCAGTAACACACAATGAATTTTGTTTGTTTATTATAGAATTTCAACTTTTATTTTAGATTCTGGTAATACATATGCAGGTTTGTTACATGGGTGTATTACATGATGCTGGGGTTTGGAAAACAAATGATCCTGTCACCCAGGTAGTGAGCATAATACTCAACAGTTAGTTTTTCAACTCATACTCACCTCTATTCTTCCCCCTTTTAATATTCCCCCAGTGTCTATTGTTGCCATCTTTATGTCCATGAGTACCCAATGTTTAGCTACAACTTTTAAATGAGAACATGTGGTATTTGGTTTTCTGGTTCTGTGTAAATTCTCTTAGGATAATGGCCCCCAGCTGCATCCATGTTGCTGCAAATGACATGATTTAATCAGTCTTTATGTCTGTGTTGTATTCCATGGTATACATGTACCACATTTTCCTTAGCCAATATCAATGATAGCACCCAAGTTAACTCCATGTCTTTGCTAATGTTAATGAGGCTAAAAGAACATATGAGTGTATGTGCCTTTTTGGTAGAATTTCTTTTCTTCTGGATGTATACCCAATAATGTGATTATTGAATTGAATGGTAGTTGTGATTTATGTTCTTTGAGAAATCTCCAAACTGCTTTCTATAGTGGTTGAACTATATATAGTGTTTACTATTACTAATTTACATTCTGACCAACAGTGTATAAGCATACAATGAGTTTTATTTGGTTAATTCTCCGACAGGTTTACAAGGTCATGGGGTTCATCAAAGTCTGAGATGTTCCAGAGGTTGGTGGGAGGTCACTACCTAGAAAATGAGAGGACAAACTGAGTGGAGAGAGGGAGGGGAATCAAAGAGATGGCTTATGTATATATGTGATGTCTCTCAGTAGCAAGACAGAGAGTTTTTGGGTCAGAGATCTCTGAAGGGCAGCAGCAATTTAGGGCTTTCATCACCTGGAGTTTATTCTATCTATAGCTAGCAGATGATTGTAGTTTCACAGGGATTGCAAAGAAGGCAGCCTCTAAATGGCTAACAATCTACTTATTGGTCTATATTTAAAACAATTGGATGTGTACAAAATTGAGTTTGGTACTGGCGGGATCAATATACAGCGGCCATCTTTGGCTCATGCATGTAACATATTCTGGCTGAATGTTATCTTTTTTTTTTTTGAGATGAAATTTTGCTTTTGTTGCCCAAGCTGGAGTGCAATGGGGCAAACTCAGCTCACTGCAACCTCCACCTTCCAGATTCAAGTGATTCTCCTGCCTCAGCCTCTCAACTAGCTGGGATTACAGGCACACGCCAGTATGCCTGGCTAAGTTTTAGTATTTTTAGTAGAAACGGGGTTTCACCATGTTAGTCAGGCTGGTCCAGAACTCCTGACCTCAGGTAATCCACCTGCCTTGGCCTCCCAAAGTGCTGGGATTACAGGTGTGAGCCACCGTGCCTGGCCTATGTTATTTTACAATTAAAATTGTATGTTATTTTGCAGTGACTGAGTCTGGAGCCAGAAATAAAGGAGACAGAATCCTATAAGGGCGCAAAGATTTCAAAGCCCTTTCATAGTCAATATGCCCACTTAATGGAGAAAAACCAGGGGAATCAATTAGAAAAAGCAGATTTTAATTTGTTCAATTGTTCGGTCAATAGAGTGACATTATAACCCCTTTGCTACATGTTCCTGGCTATCTATAATACTAAAATCAAATTGGCAGAAGCAAGTCCAGCATGCAGTTAAATTTGTCATTATATGTGTTGCTGTGACTTAAGATATCTGCAGGTTGAGGCAAATGAATGTTTCTTCTTATTTGGATTGGTGCGCCTTGCTTGAGTTTCCGGGTGATTGCCAGTAGTAAATAGCATCCGAATGTTTGCATGGGTCTAGAGTAAGCTTCATAATAGCTCTCTGTAGATTTTAAAGAGTTATTAATTTATACATGCACCAAAATAGATTCTCAACTGTGGAGTATTCTCACATGTGATCCTCACAAGTAGGCCAAATTATTTCAAAAATAACTATCAATCGTATTATACATTTGGCCTATTTATTTCCCTGTTTATCATGATGTTCTAATTTCATTGGGAGGCCACCTGTTTCATCATTTCTATTCCATGGAACGTTTTCTAAGAAGTCCATTTGTATACCTTTAATAACCTCAAGGGTGACCCCTTGGGAGGTGGTAGTGTGATGTCACCAATAAATTTCTTTCCAAGTTAGCTTTGATACCACGCTTCTCATTATTGTGTCTATTTTCTGTATGGTGGGATGTATACTGAAAGATTGAATGTACAAATGGACAGTGGTTGGACCATATATAAAAACAGAACAGTGACCCACAACCTCCAACAACCTGCCTAGGAAACAAACCCACTTAACTACAATAAGCAGCCTAGAGCATTAGGCTGCTATAAGTCAGACTTGTAGGATGTCAAATTTTTATCTTTAGTAACAACCCAAGAAAATAAACAATAATTTCTATAACAGTCAGCCCAAAATGTCCAGGACTTGATTAATAACTGACTGCCTTATTAATTTTTGTCTCTGCATCCAACTTAGATCCAACCAAAGAAAGCCAAATATGCATCTCTAACTAATCACACAGGATGATCCACTTCTAGTTAACCTGCCTACATCTTCCCCATGCCAATGATCTCTATTCAGTGTATGCTTGTAGCCTTTCTTTCTCCCCCTATAAAGCTTTCTCACTGTTCTGCTTGCCATTGAGTCTCCGCCAAAACACAGATGACAATGGTTGACTCCCTTACTATAGCAAGCTCTGAAATAAATAGCCTTTGTTTAAACATTTGGGTGGTGGTTGTTATTCCCACAGTATATTCTTTGGGATGCTCAAGAAAAGTAAAATTGGTCATAAATTTTCCTCAAATATTTCCCAAGACTTTATTAATGGCAGTTTTGGTAGACCCTGCAAAATTTCTAATAAATATAAGCAAGTAGTTGTCAATTTGGTTAAAAAAATTCCCATGCAGAGAGCAGTTAGAGTTCTCCATGAGATCAAATATGTTTTTAGTAGGAATTGTCTTTGCTGTAATCTTCAAAAGCTTTGATTATTTACCATGGACAGCCAGCCTTGCAATTGTTGTAGAACCAGCTTCCATTGAGTGTTATGTAAAACTTGGAGTTGATATTGTGAGAAGGTTATTATGGAAGAATTCTTAAACTGGTTTTAATCCCTGATTTATCATATGTAGGTAACCCACCATATAGGCACTGAGTAATGAGAGCTAAGCAGAACCCTGGCACAGTTAGGGCCTGAGGAATATCTCACTTTATAGTGTTATTACTCAGCTGTTTCGTTTTATGTAATCCTTTACATAATCACATATTAGTTTATAAAAATAGGGCTTGACAAATCCCTCTATATAATCATCTATATATAATCATATAATAGTTGATAATATGAGTGCCTAAAGAATATTTCCCTATATATACCTATAATTATATCTTAGTTCATAATTGGAGGGATGCCTAGAGTGGACACAGTACAGAGCATGAATTAAGGAATAAGCAGCTTATAATCAGAGGAATGCCTAGAGAAGACACAGTGCAGAGCATGATTTAAGGGAAAAACAGTTAGACCAGGACAAGAATCCATGGCCCAGGTGGCAGCTTTCAGTATCGTAAAGATACCCGCTGTATGGCAGGCTTGGGGCAAAAGCCACTCCTCCTGATAAAGGAGTTGTAGGACCTTGCTCCAGTTCTTGTGGAAGGCTGCCCTCAGACCGGCAATCCACCTTGGTGACTGTGAACTTTATCAGCTGTTGCTACTGTGCTGCTTGAAAAGCATTTTCCCATGGAACCCATTGGAAGCTGCCAGAAGATGGCGGTAACCTTGACAGCTCTGTCACTGCTATGTGACTTAAAGCAACCTCCTATAAATCTTCTTAGAAGTAGTTTGCCCATAGATAAAAGTATTGCACACTGCACCCTCTTCACTGCGCACAGCCCACCTTCAAGCCTCGGTGACCTAATGGGAGTGGACTCCTTACTGCACATGGCCCTTGCCTTCATGGGAATGGGCCCCTTGCTGTGCACTGTCCACCTCCTGGCCTAGGTGACCTAATGGGGGTGGACCCCATGTTTTATTGCTCACGACCCTATCACTATCCTTAAAGAAGATTTTACTCACTGCCCTGCCCCCTAACCTATACACAATAAATACTCATGCTTCTGGACATTCGGGGCCTCGCCTGACTTCGCTTATAGGTGGCGTGGCACCCCGAGCCCAGCTGCGTTTTTCTTGTACTTCTGTGTCCTGTCTCTTTATTTCTCGGATCCTGTGCCTCAGCATAGCATAAGGCTCACCCCACGACCCTATGGGGCCCTCAGCCCTACAATCAGATGTACCTTGGCCCAGGTAATATTATGTAGTATATGTTGCTTTACTTGTTTATATTAATTGGACACCAGAGAGGAAGTCCATCGTAGGATGCCCCTGGCCACTTAGTACAATATTTTCGTAGCTCCTGAGGTTTACAGCAAAGACAATTCCTACTAAAAATATATTTGATCCCATGAAGAACTTTAACGTCTCTCTGCATGGGAGTTTCTCTATCCAAATTGACAACTACTTGCTAATATTTATTAGAAATTTTGCAAATACTTAAAAGTACCAAAACTTCCATTCATAAAGGTGCGAGAAATAGTTGAGGAAAATTTCTGACCAATTTTATTTTTCTGGAGTATCCCAAATAATATATTGTGGGAATAAGAAAAACCACCCAAATGTGAAAAGCAAAGGCTACTTATTAATAAGTTGGATACAGAGTCTTAATAAATGGGATTTGTACTAGAGGGAACAAGAACATTATAATTAATAAGAAAATACATCAATAGTTGTAAGGACTCACATTGTTTACATCTATCATCATCCCAGGGATTACTAAAATTACAGTTTTATTTTGGCAATCCTTTAATATTTGTTGTAATTGTCTTTGAATTACAGCACTTTTATTTATTTTTTTTGTAGTTTCTTTTTTTCTTTTTTTTAATTTTATTTATTTATTTATTTATTTTTAATTTTTATTGCATTTTAGGTTTTGGGGTACATGTGCAGAAAATGCAAGATAGTTGCATAGGTACACATGTGGCAGTGTGTTTTGCTGCCTTCTGCCCATTCACCCATATTTGGCATTTCTCCCCATGCCATCCCTCCCCCGCTCCCCCCCCCGCTGTCCCTCCCCTATTTCCCCCAATAGACCTCAGTGTGTGGTGCTCCCTTCCCTGTGTCCATGTGTTCTCATTTTTCATCACCCGCCTATGAGTGAGTATATACGGTGTTTCCTTTTCTGCTCTTGTGTCAATTTGCTGAGAATGATGTTCTCCAGATTCATCCATGTCCCTACAAAGGACACGAACTCATCATTTTTGATTGCTGCATAATATTCCATGGTGTATATGTGCCACATTTTCCCAGTCC
>CM052670.1:61793323-61817418 GCA_028533165.1 Leontopithecus rosalia | reverse complement strand
ACGCCAGTTAGAATGGCGTTCATTAAAAAATCTGGAGACAACAGATGCTGGAGAGGATGCGGAGAAATAGGTACATTTTTACACTGCTGGTGGGAGTGTAAATTAATTCAACCATTGTGGAAGACAGTGTGGTGATTCCTCAAGGACCTAGAAATAGAAATTCCATTTGACCCAGCAATCCCGTTACTGGGTATATATCCAAAGGACTATAAATCATTCTACTATAAGGACACATGCACACGAATGTTCATTGCAGCACTGTTTACAATAGCAAAGACCTGGAACCAACCCAAATGCCCATCGATGACAGACTGGACTGGGAAAATGTGGCACGTATACACCATGGAATATTATGCAGCAATCAAAAATGATGAGTTCATGTCCTTTGTAGGGACATGGATGAATCTGGAGAACATCAATCTCAGCAGATTGACACAAGAACAGAAAATGAAACACAGTATATTCTCACTCATAGGCGGGTGATGAACAATGAGAACACATGGACACAGGGAAGGCAGTACTACACACTGAGATCTATTGGGGGAAATAGGGGAGGGACAGCGGGTGGGAGCGAGGGAGGGATGGCATGGGGAGAAATGACAAATATGGGTGAGGGGGCAGAAGGCAGCAAAACACACTGCCACATGTGTACCTATGCAACTATCTTGCATGTTCTGCACATGTACCCCTGAACCTAAAATGCAATAAAAATAAAAAATAATAATATTAATTTATTGTATATTTTGAAATAATCACAAAAGTGGAACTGGAATGTTTCTAAAACAAAGAAGTAAAGAATAGTTGAGGTGATGGATACTAAAATTTTCCTAATTTAGTTATCACACATTGTGTGCTTGTCTCAAAACATTACATTTACCCTGTATTATTCTGTTTTCATGCTGCCGATAAAGACAAACCAAGAGTGGGTAATTTATTCAGGAAAATGTTTTAATTAACTTAGAGTTCTACATGGCTTAGTAGGCCTCACTATCATGTCAGAAGTCGGGGTGATCATGTGACACCTTACGTGCATGGCAGAAGGCAGAGAGAGAACTTGTGCAGGAAAACTCCTCTTTTTAAAACCATCAGATCTTATGACACTTATTCAGGATCATGAAAACAGGATAAGAAAGACCTACTCCCATGATTTAATTACCTCTTACCAGGCTTCTTTAATGACACATAAGTATTTGGGGAGTTACAATTCAAGATGAGATTTGGGTGGAAACAAAGCCAAACCATATCATACCCCATAAGTATAAACAAGTATTACATACCCATAATAACTAAAAATAAAATTTTTTAGAAAGCAAAACAAACAAAAAGAGTTGGAATCCTCTTTATCTGTTTGATCTGAGAATTTTTTGTAATCTGTCTTAAAAATAGAACAGAGTATTATGCAAACTGCAGGCTTAGTCTTAGACTTTGTAATTTTTGCTTTTCAGAACCTAATAACTATGTGAGAAGTTGACTATCTCTGGAACAACATACTACAATGGACCTCAAGATATCCTCATAAAGTGGCCCCATGGAAGGTAGTGTAATACTCAACATATAGCAATACCAAATCTCCAGATATGTAACCACTGTCAACTCTTCCCAGACACCTCTTAGCCATTAGAGCCATTTCATTGAAGCCACCAGATACTGTCAAGTAACTCTAACATGACTATGTCCAAAATAAGTTATGCCATGCCCACGTTGCTGACCCACAGAATAGTGGGAGTATAAAATGATTATGATTTTTAGCTATTAGGTTCTTAAATATTTTTGCTATTTATTAGTAGATGTCTTTGTCCAATTTGTGCTGCAACAAAGAAATATCTGAACAGTTTACAAAAAAATTACAACGACTGAGTGATTTATAGAGAAAAAAGTTGTATTTGGCTCATTATTCTGCTGGCTGAAGAAATTCAGTATTGGCCATCTACATCTGTTGAGGGCCTCTGGCTGTTTCCACTCATAGTAGAAGGTAAAGAAAAGACAGTGTGTAAAGGGACCACATGGTGAGACAAAAAGCAAGAGAGAGATTGGAAAACTGTCAGGCCGTTTTAGCAACCAGCTCTCACGGGAACTAATAGAGTGATAACCCACTCATGCAATAATATGGTTTGGCTCTGCATCCCGATCCAAATCTCATGTTGAGTGGTAATCTCTAGTGTTGGAGGTGGTGCCTGTTGGGAGGTAATTGGATCATAAGTGTATTTCTAATGGTTTATCACATTATGATATCTGGTTGTTAAAAAATTTGTGTCACCTTTTCTTTCTCTCTCTCCTGCTCCACCATGTAAAGACATGCTTACTTCCCCTTTTTCTTTCCACCATAATTGAAAGTTTTCTGAGGCCTCCTCAGCCATGTTTCCTGTATAGTCTGCAAATCTGTTAGCCAATTAAACCTGTTTTCTTTATAAATTACCCAGTCTCAGGTAGTTCTTTATAGCAATGTGAGAATGGACTAACATAGAACATTTGTATCAAGGAGTGCAGCATTGCTATAAAGATATCTGAAAATGTGAAAGCGACTTTGGAACCAGGTAATGAGCAGAGATTGGAAGAGTGTGGAGGGCTCAGAAGAAGAAAGAAAGATGAGGAAAATTTTGGCACTTCCTGGAGATTTCTTAAAGTGTTGTTACAAAAATGCTGACAGTGAAATGGACACTAAAGTCCAGACTAGGTTGGTCTCAGATGTAAATAAGAAACTTATTAGAAACTGGAGCAAAAATCACTTTTGTTATGCATTAGCGAAAAGGTTAGAGGTATTGTGCCTTTGCCCTAGAGACCTGTGGAACTTTGAATTGAAGGTAATGATTTAGGGTATCTGGCAGAAGAAATCTCTAAGCAGCAAAGCCTTCAAAATGTGGCCTGACTGCTTCTAACAGCATTTGCTTATATTCCTGAGCAAGGAAATGATCTGAAACTGGAAATTACATTTCAAAGGGAAACAGAGCATAATAAAAGTTTGCAAAATTTGCACCCTGACCATATGGTAGAAAAGAAAAAAGCATTTCCTGGGGAGAAAATTTAGCCAGCTGCAGAAAGTTGCATAAGCAAAAAGGAGCCAAAAGTTAACAGCCAAGAAAATGGGGAAAATTCCTGAAAGCCCTTTCAGAAACCTTTGCAGCAGCCCCTTCAGTCAGAGGTCCAGAGGCTTAGAAAGAATAAGGGTTTCATGGACTGGGCCCAGGCCAACATTTCTGTGCAACCTTGGGACACTGCTCCCTGCATCTCAGCTGTTCCAGCTCCAGGTGTGGCTAAAAGGGCCCGAGATATGTCTCAGGCTACAGCTCTAGAGGGTGACAGCATAAATCCACCAAGGCTTTCATTTGTTATTAAACCTGTGCATGCACAGAGGACTAGAGTTGATTTTTGGCAGCCTCTGCCTAGATTTCAGAGGATGTATGGAAACGTGGATATCCAGGCAGAAATCTGCTGCCAGGGCTGAGCCCTCATTGGAAACCTTTACTAGGTCAATTCAGAGGGAAAATAGGGGGTTGGAGCAAAGAGTTGCCACTGGAGCACTGCCTAGTGGAGCTGTGAGAAGTAGGTTATTGTCCGCCAGACCCTAGAATGGTAGACCAACAGATGGCTCATACTGTGTTGCTGGAAAAACCACAGGCACTTAATGCCAGACTGTGAAAGCAGCTGAGGGTGTTTTACCCTTCAGAGCCACAGGGGCAAAAATGCTCAAGGCCTTGGAAATCCACCCTTTACATTGGTGTGGCCTGGATGTGAGACAGAGTCAAAAGAGATTTTCAAAGCTTTAAAATTTAATGACTGCAATACTCAGTTTTGGACTTGCATGTCGTCTTTAGCTCCTTTTTTTGCTGATTTTATCCTCTTGAAATGGGTGCATGATACAATGCCTGTACTTTCATTGTATCTTGAACATAAGCAACTTGTTTTTGACTTTTCAGGCTCACAGGTAGAACTAACTTGCCTTGTCTCAGAGGAGAACTTGAACTTGGACATTTGAGTTAATGCTGGAATAAGTTAAGATAAAACTTTAGGAGATTGTTGGGAAAGTATGAATGTGTTTTGAAATGTGATAAGAACATTAGGATTTGGGAAGGGCCAGGGCCAGAATGATTTGGTTAGGCTCTGTGTCTCCAACCAAATCTCACATTGAATTGTGATCTCCAATGTTAGAGGTGGGACCTGATGGAAGGTGATTGGATCATGGGAGTGGTTTCTAATCATTTAGCACCATCCTCATACTACTGTCTCATGATAGAGTTATTCCAAGATCTAGTTGTTTAAAAGTGTGTGTCACCATTCCCTTCTCTTTCTCTCTCCTGCTCTGCCATGTGATGTCATGCCTGTTTCCCCTTTGCCTTCCACCATGATTGAAAGTTTTTTGAGCCTTCCCCAGTCATGCTACCTGTAGAGCCTGCAGAACTATGAGCCAATTAAAATTCTCTTATTTATAAATTACCCAGTCGAAGGCCGTTTTTTACAGCAATGCAAAAAAGAACTAACTCACTGACTGAGGACATTAATCTATTCATGAGATATCCACCTCCATGACCCAAACACTTCTAACATTGAGAATGAAATTTTAACATGAGGTTTGAAAGGGAGAAATATCCAAACCATAGCATTCCACATCTGCCACACTACCCTCAAACCTCATGTCTTTTTTACATGCAATATACCATCATTCCATTACAAAGTCTTAACTTGTTCCAGAATCAAATTAAAAGTTCAAAGTACTATCTGAGACTCAAGACAATTATCTTTTAGCTATGAATACTGCAAAAAAAATTTAAAAAAGCAATCGTGCAGGAATTAGGCACACATTTCTATTCCAAAAGTGAGAAACTGACCAAAAGAAAGTGATAACAACATGCCCCAAGTAAATTCAAACCTCAGCAGGGCAGACATTAATTCTTATAGCTCCAAAATAATATTATTTATCTCCATGTCCTGTATCCTGAGCACATTGGTGGGAGGGAAAGATTCCTAAGGCCTTGGGAAGCCCTGCCTACCATGGCTTTTCTGGGTGCAGCCCACATAACTGCTCTCACAGGTTAAAGTCTGTCTATGGCATTTCTAGAATGATGTAGTGTTCTTCCAGTAGATGTATAATTCTGAGGTCTTGAAAGCAGTGAACCTGCTGCCAAACTTCAATATGCATTTCTCTAATGGGAGCTCTTTGTTTTGGATTCAATCCCATTTCAGGTCTCTACTTGAGCACCCAGGTTTTCTGACACATTCTCTGAAATTTAGGTAAAGGAAGCTATGCCTCCATAGCTCTTACATTCTAGGAAACTTCAGACTTAGCACCATGTGGGTATCAACAATGATTACATTTTGTACTTTTCAGAGAAGTGGCCTTAGCAGTACCTGAGGGCATTTCAGCTGTGGCTAGAACCAGATTGGCCGAGATGTGAGGAAAAGCATCTCTAGATGATGCAGAAAGGTCGCATCCCAGGCCTGGTTCTCAAACTGTTCTATCCTGGTAGGCCTCTGGACCTGTAATAAAAGAATCATATTCAAAGATTTATGAAATATTCTTGAGGCAATTTTCACATTGTTTTGACTATTAGCACATGGCTTCTATTTAGTTATGCTAACCTCTTCAGCAAAGCACCTCACAGGTACACCCTTGGATTCCTGCCCCCAAAATGCTCTCTTCTTTACTACATAACCAAGCCATAAATTTTCCAAATTTTATTCCCTGTTTTCTTTTAATTATAAATTCCACCTTTAGATAATTTCTTTCCTGCTGTATCTGCACATTAGCTGTTAAAAGTAACCACACCGCTTATTAAATGCTTTGCTACTTAGAAATTTCTTTGTTTTGGATTTAATCCCACTTCAGGTCTCTATCCTAGATCATCACTCTTAAGTTTGGCTTTCCACAAAGCCCTAGGTAATACACACAAGCAGCCAAATTATTTTTCATGGTGGAATCAGGGTGGCCTTTATTGCTATTCCCAATAAGTTTGTTTTTAGGGTTTTACAATTTTTACTTTAAATTTATTTAATTATTTTTTACAATTCTGAGAGAAGAAATTGCATGATTAAGGTGTCCAAAAATTTGGTTTCTGGTGAAGCCTCTCTTCCTTATTTATAGGCAGGAGCCTTCTCACTGTGACCTCATGTGGTCTCTCCCCTGTGCACACTTGGGGAGTGTGAGAGGATGCTCTTGTGTCTATTCTTTTTATTATAAGAAAACCAGTATTGTTTAATTAAAGTGTTACCCTTATAACCTCATTAACCTTTTTAATTTTTATTTTATCTTTTTTTTTATTATACGTTAGATTGAGATACATGGGCAGAATGTGCAGGTTTGTTAGATATACACATGCCATGGTGGTTTGCTGCACCCATCAACCCATCATCTATATCAGGTATTTTTCCTAATGCTATCCCTCCCATAGTCTATCACCCCCCAACAGGCCTCAGTGTGTGATGTTCCCCTCCCTGAGTCTGTGTGTTCTCATTGTTCACCTTCAACTCATGACTGAGAGCATGCAGTGCATGGTTTTCTATTCCTGTGTTAGCTTGCTGAGAATGATGGTTTTTAGCTTCATTTATGTCACTGCAAAGGACATGAACTCATACTGTTTTATGGCTGCATAGTATTCCATAGCATATATGTGCCACGTTTTCTTTATCCAGTCTATCATTGATGGGCATTTGTATTGGTATCAAGTCTTTGCTATTGTGAACAGTCCTGCAATAAACATATGTGTGCACGTGTCTTTATAGTAGAATAATTTATAATCCTTTGGGTATATACCCAGTAATGGGATTGCTGAGTCAAATGATATTTCTAGTTCTAGATCCTTGGGGAATCACCACACTGTCTTCCACAATGGTTGAACTAATTTATACTCCCACCAACAGTGTAAACGTGTTCCTATTTCTCCACATCTTCTCCAGCATCTGCTGTTTTCTGACTTTTTAATGATCGCCATTCTAACTGGTGTGAGATGATATCTCTCATTGTGGTTTTGATTGGCATTTCCCTAATGACCAGTGATGATGAGCTTTCTTTATATGTTTGTTGGCAGCATAAACGTCTTCTTTTGAGAATAGGCTGTTTGTATTCTTCACCCATTTTTTGATGGGGTTTCTTTTTCTTGTAAATTTGATTAAGTTCTTTGTAGATTCTTGATATTAGCCTTTTGCCAGATGGATAGATCACAAAATTTTTCTCCCATTTTGTAGGTTCTCTGTTCACTCTAATGATAGTTTCTATTACTGTGCAGAAGCTCTTTAATTTAATTAGATACCATTTGTCAATTTTGGCTTTTGTTGCCATTGCTTTTGGTGTTTTCCTCATAAAGTCTTTGCCCATGCCTATGTCCTGAATGGCATTCCCTAGGTTTTCTTTTAGGGTTTTCATGTTTGTAGGTCTTACATTTAAGTCTTTAATCTATCTTGAGTTAAATTTTGCATAAGGTTTAAGAAAATGGTCAAGTTTCATCTTTCAGCATATGGCTAACAAATTTTCCCAACACCATTTATTGAAAGTGGAATCCTTTCCCCATTGCTTGTTATTGTCAGGTTTGTCAAAGATCAGTTGGCTGTAGATGTCTGGAAATATTTCTGAGGTCTCTGTGCTGTTCCCTTGATCTATATATCCATTTTGATACCAGTACCATGCTGTTTTGGTTACTGTAGCCTTGCAGTATGGTTGTAAGTCAGGTAGCATGATGCCTCCAGCTTTGTTCTTTTTGCTAAGAATTGTCTTGTCTCTACAGGCTCTTTTTTGTTCCATTTGAAATTTAAAGTAGTTTTTTCTAATTCTGTAAAGTAAGTCAATGGTAGCTGGATGAGGATAGCACTGAATCTATAAATTACTTTGGGCAGTGTGGCCATTTTCATGATATTGATTCTTCCAATTTTTTAGCATGGAATGATTTTCCATTTGTTTTTGTCCTATTTATTTCCTTGAGAAGAGATTTGTGGTTCACTTTCATGATATTGATTCTTTCAATTCTTTAGCATGGAATGATTTTCCATTTTTTTATTGCATTTTAGGTTTTGGGGTACATGTGCAGAACTTGCAAGATAGTTGCATAGGTACACACATGGCAGTGTGTTTTGCTGCCTTCCTCCGCTTCACCCACATTTGGCATTTCTCCCCAGGCTATCCCTCCCCAGCTCGTTCCCCACACTGTCCCTCCCCTATTTCCCCCAATAGACCCCAGTGTGTAGTACTCCCTTCCCTGTGTCCATGTGTTCTCATTTTTCATCAACCACCTATGAGCGAGAATATGCGGTATTTCATTTTCTGTTCTTGTGTCAGCTTGCTGAGAATTTTTGTCCTATTTATTTCCTTGAGAAGAGATTTGTGGTTCTCCTTTAAGAGGTTCTTCACATTTCTTGTAAGTTGTATTTCTAGGCATTTTATTATCTTTGTAGCAATATAGAATGGAAGTTCACTTATGATTTGGCTCTATGTCTATTATTAGTGTGTAGAGATGCTTGTAATTTTTGCACATTGATTTTGTACTATGAGACTTTGCTGAAGTTGCTTATCAGCTTAAGGAGATTTTAGACTAACAGAATGAGATCTCCTAAATATTTAATCATGTCATCTGTAAACAGAGACAATTTGACTTTATCTTTTCCTATTCAAATACCCTTTATTTCTTTTACTTGCCTGATTGTCCTGGCCAGTACTTCTAATATTATGTTGAATAGGAATGGTGAGAGAGGGTATGCTTGTTTTGTGCCAGTTTTCAAGGGGAATGTTTCCGGCATTTGCCAATTGAGAATGATATTGGCTGTGGGTTTTTCATAAATAGCTATTATTATTTTGAGATATATTCCATCAATACCTAGTTTATTGAGAGTTTTTAGCATAAAGTGGTATTAAATTTTATCAAAGGCCTTTTCTGTATCTATTGATAAAATCATGTGGTTTTTGTCATTGGTCCTGTTTATGTGATGGATTATGTTTATTGATTTGCATATGTTGAACTTGCCTTGCATCACAGCAATGAAAAGCAACTTGATCGTGGAGGAGAAGATTTTTTTTCAAATTACACTTTAAGTTCTGTTATACATGTGCAGAACGTGCACGTTTGTTATATGGGTATACACTTGCCATGGTGGTTTGCTGCACCCATCAACCTGTCATCTACATAAGGTATTCATCCTAATACTATCCCTAGTCCTGCATCCCCTGACAAGCCTTGGTGTGTGATGTTTCCCTCCCCCATGCTCATGCATTGTAATTATTCAACTCCCACTCATGAGTGGGAAAATGTGATGTTTGCTGAGAATGATTGATTCTGGCTTCATTTATGTTCCTGCAAAATACATGAATTCATCTTTGCTTATGGTTGCATAGCATTCCATGATGTATATGTGCCAATTTTCTTTATCCAGTCTATCCTTGATGGGCGTTTGGGTTGGTTCCATGTTTTTGCTATTGTAAACAGGGCAGCAATAAATATATGTGTGCATGGGTCTTTATAGTAGAATGATTTATAATCTTTTGGGTATATACCCCGTAATGGGATTGCTGAGTCAAGTGGTATTTCTGGTTCTAGATCCTTGAGGAATCACCATACTGTCTTCCACAATGGTTGAACTAATTTACACTCCCACCAACAGTGTAAAACCAATTTCATTTCTCCACATCTTCTTCAGCAGCTGTTTTCTGACCTTTTAGTGATCAACATTCTAACTGTGAGATGGTATCTTATTGTGGTTTTGATTTGCATTTCTCTAATGATCAGAGAGGATGAGCTTTTTTTCATATGTTTCTTGTCCACATAAATATCTTCTTTTGGAAAGCATCTGTTCATATTTTTCACCCACTTTTTTATTTTTTTTCTTGTAGTTTGTTTAAGTTCTTTGTAGATTACAGATATTAGCCCTATCCATCTATTAGATGGATAGATTGCAACAATTTTCTCTCATTCTATAGGTTGCCTGTTCACTCTGATGATAATTTCTCCTGCTGTGCAGAAGCTCTTTAGTTAAATTAGATACAATTTGTCTATTTTGGCTTTTGTTATCATTGCTTTTGGTGTTTTAGTCATGAAGTCCTTGCCTATGCCTATGTCCTGAATGGGATTGCCTAGGTTTTATTCCAGAGTTTTTATGGTTTTAGGGCTTATTTTCACGTCGTTAATCTATCCTGAGTTAATTTTTGTATAAGGTGTAAGGAAGGCATCCAGTTTCAGTTTTCTGCATATGGCTAGCCAGTTTTCTCAACCCAATTTATTAAATAGGAAATCCTTCCCTCATTGGTTGTTTATGTCAGGTTTGTCGAAGATCAAATGTTTGTAGATGTGTGGTGTTATATCAGAGGCCTCTGTTTTGTTCCATTGGTCTATATATTGAATTGGATACCAGTACCATACTTTTTTGGTTGCTGTAACCCTGCAGTATAGTTGGATGTCAGGTGGCATGATGCCTTCAGCTTTGTTCTTTTTGTTTAAAATTATCTTGTCTCAGCGTGCTCTTTTTTAGTTCTACGTGAAATTTAAAGTAGTTATTTTCAAATTTTGTCAGAAAATCCACGATAGCTTGATGGGGATCCCATTGAATCTATAAATTGCTTTAGACATTATGGCCTTTTTCACAATATTGATTTTTCCTATCTATGAACATGGAATGTTTTTCATTTGTTTGCATCCTCTTATTTCCTTGAGCAGTAGTTTGTTGTTCTCCTTGAAGCAGTCTTTCACATCCCTTGTAAGTTTTATTCCTAGGTATTTTATTCTCTTTGCAGCAGTTGTGAATGGAATTTCACTCATTATTTGGTTCTTTTTTGCCTATTATTGATGTATAGGGATACTTATAATTTTTTCACATTGATTTTGTCTCCTGAGACTTTGCTGAAGTTGGCTATCAGCATAAGAAAATTTGGGGCTGAGACGATGGAGTTTTCTAAATATTCAATCATGTTATCTGCAAACAGACAATTTGACTTCCTCTTTTTACATCTAAATACGATTTATTTCTTTCTCTAGCCTAATTGTCCTGGCCAGAACTTCCAATACTATGTTGAATAGGAGTGGTGAGAGAGGGTATTTTTGCCTTATGCCATTTTTCAAAGGAAATGTTTCCAGCTTTTGCTCATTCATTGTCATATTGGCTGTGGGTTTGTCATAAATAGCTCTTATTATTTTGAGATATGTTTTATCAACACCTAGTTTATGGAGAGTTTTTAGCATGAGGGGGTGTTGAATTTTATAAAATATATTTTCTGCATCTATTCAGATAATCATGTGGTTTTTGTCATTGTTTCTGTTTATGTGACAGATCACATTTATTTATTTGTATATGTTGAACAAGCCTTTCATCCCAGAGATGAGGCTGACTTGATCATGGTGGGTAAGTTTTCTGATGTGCTGCTGGATTCAGTTTGCCAGAATTTTATGGAGGATTTTTGCATCAGTGTTCATCGGTAATATTGGATTGAAATTTTCTTTTTTTTGTGTGTCTCTACCAGCTTTTGGTATCAGAATGATGCTGGCCTCATAAAATGAGTTACAGAGGAGTCCCTCTTTTTCTACTGTTCAGAATAGTTTCAGAAGAAGTGATACTAACTCCTTTTTGTATCTCTGGTAGAACTTGGCTGAATCCATCTGGTCCTGGGCTTTTCTTGGTTGGTAGCTATTAATTACTGCCTCAATTTCAGAGCTCGTTATTTGTCTATTGAGGGATTTGGCTTCTTTCTGGTTTAGTCTTGAGCAGGTGTATGTGTCCAGGAATGTAGCTATTTCTTCTAGATTTTCTAGTTTATTTGCATAGAGGTGTTTATGGTATTCTCTGATGGTAGTTTGTATTTCTGTGGCATCAGTGGAGAAATTCTGTTTAGCATTTTTTACTGTGCCTATTTGACTCTTTTCTCTTTTCTACTTTATTGGTCTTGTTAGCAGTCTATTTTGTTGATTTTTTTCAAATAACCATCTCATGGATTCACTGATTTTTTTTGTTTTTTTGTTTTTATTTTTGTTTTTTTTTTGTATCTCTGTCTCCTTCCGTTCTGCTTTGATCTTAGTTAGTTCTTGTCTTTTGCTAGCTTTTGAATTTGTTTTTATTTGCTTCCCTAGTTCTTTTAATTGTGATATTAGGGTGTCAATTTTAGAACTTTCCCACTTTCTCCTGTGGGTTTTTAGTGTTATAAATTTCTCTCTGAACACTGTTTTTGCTGTGTCCCAAAGATTCTGGCACCTTGTGTTTGTTCTCATTGGTTTTAAAGAACTTATTTATTTCTGCCTTAATTTTGTTATTTACCCAGTAGCCATTCAGGAGTAGGTTTTTCCGTTTTCATGTAGTTGTGCAAATTTGAGTGAGTTTCTTAATCCTGAGTTCTAACTTGATTGCACTTTTGTCTGAGAGACTGTTCGTTATGATTTGTTATTTTGCATTTTCTGAGGAGTGTTTCACTTCCAAATATGTCGTCAATTTTAGAATAAATGTGGTATGGTGCTGAGACTAATGAATATTCTATTAATTTGGGGTGGAGAGGTCTGTAGATGTCTATTTGGTCTGCTTTGTCCAAAGCTGAGTTCAAGTCCTAAATATTCTTTTTAATTTTCTGTCTTGTTGATCTGTCTAATATTGAGTGTACGATGTTAAAGTTTCCCACTGTTGTGGTGTGAGAGTCTAAGTCTTCTTGTAAGTTCAAAGAAGTTGCTTTATGAATCTGGGTGTTCCTGCATTGGGTGCCTATATATGTAAAATAGTTAGCTCTTCTTGTTGCGTTGATCCTTTTACCATTATGTAATCCCCTTCTTTGTTTTGTTTTTAATCCTTATTGGCTTAAAGTCTTTTCCATCAGAGACTAGAATTGACACTTCTTCTTTGTTTTTCTTTCCATTTTCTTGGTAAATATTCCTCCATTCCTTTATTTTGAGCCTCTGTGTGTCTTTGCACTTGAGATGTGTCTCCTGAATACAGCACACTGATGGGTCTTGATGCTTTTTCCAATTTGCCAACCTGTGTCTTCTACTTGAGGCATTTGGCCCATTTACATTTAAGGTTAATATTGTTATGTGTAAATCTGATCCTTTCGTTATGATGCTAGTTGGTTATTTTACCCGTTAGTTGATGCAGTTTCTTGATAGTGTCAATGATCTTCACTTTCTTGAAGAGCTATTCTAAGGCAGGCCTGGAAGTGACAAAATCTCTCAGCATTTGCTTGTCTGTAAGGATTTTATTTTTTCTTTGATTATGAAATTCTTGGTTGAAAATTCTTTTTTTTAATAATGTTGAATGTTGGCCCCACTGTCTTCTGGCTGGTAGTGTTTCTGTTGAGAGATCTGCTGTAAGTCTGATGGGCTTCCTTTTGTGGGTAACCTAACCTTTCTCTCTGGCTGCCCTTAACATTTTTTTCTTCATTTCAGCCTTGGTGAATCTGATGATTATGTGTCTTGGGGTTGCTTTTCTCAATAAGTATTTTGTGATGTTCTCTGTATTTTCAGAATTTGAATGTTGGCCTGTCTTGCTAGCTTGGGGAATTTCTCCTGAATAATATCCTAAAGAGTGTTTTCCAGCTTGGTTCCATTCTTCCTGTCACTTTTAGGTAAAGCAGTCAAAGGTAGGTTTGGTGTTTTCACATAATCCTGTATTTCTTGGAGGCTTTGTTTATTCCTTTTTCATGCTTTATTTCATTGAGTCGATTTTTAAATTTCTGATATCCTTTTTTCCACTTGATTGATTCAGGTATTGATACTTTTGTATGCTTCACAAAGTTCTCATGCTGTGTTTTTCAGCAGTTATTACCCACATTCTGAATCCTACTTCTGTCCATTCATCAAACTCATTCTCTGTCCAGTTTTTTTCCCTTGCTCATGAGGAGTTTTGAGCTTTAGAAGGAGAAGAGATGTTCTGGGTTTTGAAATTCTCAGCCTTTTCCACTGGTTTTTCCTCATCTCCATGGATTTGTCTAACTTTGGTCTTTGATGTTGGTCACCTTCGGATGGGGTTTCTGTGTGTTTTCTTGTTGTTGCTGATGTTGATTCTATTACTTTCTGCTTGATAGTTTTTATTCTAAAAGTCAGGCCCCTCTGCTGCAGGTATGCTGGAGTTTGCTGGAGGGCCACTTCAGACCCTGTTTGCCTTGGTATCACCAGAGGAGGCTGCAGAACAGCAAAGATTGCTGCCTGTTTCTTCCTCTGGAATATTTTTTTCTCAGAGGGGCACCCACCAGATGCCAGCTGGAGCTCTACTGTACGAGGTGTCTGTCAAATCCTGCTGGATGGTATCTCCCAATCAGGAAGCATGGGGTCAGTGACCCACTTGAGGAGGCAGTCTGTCCCTTAGCAAGGCTTAAGTGCTGTGCTGGGAGGTCCGCTGCTCTCTTCAGAGTCATCAGGCAGCAATGTTCTAGTCTCCTGAAGTTGTGCCCACAGCCCTTTCCCCAGGTGCTCTGTCACAGGGAGATGGGAGTTTTATTTATAAGCCCCTGACTGGTGCTGCTGCCTTTTTTTAATAGATGCCCTGCCCAGGCAGGAGGAATCTTTAGAGGCCAAATTTTCAGTCTTAATAGAAATTTGCAGAACAAGCATAGAAAAAGGAAAGGATAAACCATACTCAGAAAAAGAAATATCACTTCAAAAGCTCAGGTATTTGACTTATTAAACATAATTTTAAAGCAGATGTTATTATAACTATGTTCAAAGACCTTAAGGCAACTACGTCTTAAGAATTAAATGATACTATGAAGACTGTGTTTAACCAAGTACAAAATATCAATTAAAAATATTTTTCATGAGGTCAACAGATTGAGACCATCCTGGTCAACATGGTGAAACCCCATCTCTACTAAAAATACAGAAAATTAGCTGGGCATGGTGGTGCATGCCTGTAACCCCAGCTACTTGGGAGGCTGAGGCAGGAGAATTGCCTGAACCCAGGAGGTAGACATTGTGGTGAGCCAAGATCACGCCATTGCACTCCAGCCTGGGTAACAAGAGCAAAACTCCATCTCAAAAAAAAAAATTTGAAGAACAAACAATTCTGAAATTACAAAGTATAAAATTTTTAAAAATTCCTAGAGAACTCAAGAACAAATTTGAACTGGCAGAAGAATTAGCTAATCTGAACACAGGTCAATAGAGACTATGCCGTCTGAAAAATGAAATGAAGAAAAATGAACAGTGTCTAGGTTAAATGTGGAACACTATGAATTTTACCAACACATACATAATGACAGTCTCAGTAGGCAAGAGAGAAATAAGCAAATAGAACAGCTAAATAAATAATGACCTTAATATTCCCAAATTGAAAGAAAACATTAAACATACAAAAACCACAATTGTCTCCAAGTAGAACAAATTCAAAGGGCTAGAAAACAAGACACATCATAGTCAAGCCAGAGAAAGTGAAAGAGAGGGAATCTTGAAAACAGCAAGAGAGAAGCTACTCATTATGTATAATTGATTTTCAGTAAGATAAAGGGCTGATTTATCATGAAACCAGTGAAGTCACAAGGCAGTCAGATGACATATTCAAAGTGCTAAAAGAAAAACTTAACTAAAAATTTTATATTTGGCAAAGTTTTCCGTCAATAATTAATAAAATTATAGACATTCTTAGATATGCAAAAACTGAGAATTTATAGTTCACATACTTGCCTTGCAAGATAAACTACAAAGAATTTTTTTTAACTGTACTTTAGGTTCTGAGGTACATGTGCAGATCATGCAGGATTGTTGCATAGTACATATATGGCAAGGTGGTTTGCTGCCTTCATCCACCCATCACCTTACCTATATCTGTAATTTCCCCCCTCATAATCCTTCCCTACCCTACCAACCCCCTGCTCTCCCTTCCCTACCCCCACAACTGACAGCAGTGTGTGATGCTCCCCTCCATGTGTCCACATGTTCTAATTGTTCAACACCCGCCTATGAATGATAACACACAGGGTTTGGTTTCCTGTTTGTATGTCAGTTTGTTGAGAATGATGGTTTCCAGATTCATCCATTTCATCCATATCCCTATGAAGGACATGAACTCATCATTTTTTATTGCTGAATAGTATTCCATGGTGTATCATGTTCATGTGTCTTTATAACTGAACAACTTATAATTCTTTGGGTATATACCCAATAATGGGATTGCTGGGTCAAATGGTATTTCTTTTTCTAGGTCCTTGATGAATCATCACACTGTCTTCCACAATGGTTGCACTAATTTGCACTCCCACCAATAGTGCAAAACTGTTTCTATTTCTCCACATCCTCTCCAGCATGTGTTGTCTCCAGATTTTTTAATGATCACCATTCTAACTGGTGTGAGATGGTATCTCAATGTAGTTTTGATTTGCATTTCTCTAACGACCAGTGATGATGAGCATTTTTTCATATGTTTCTTGGCCTCACAGATATGTTATTTTGCAAATTGTCTGTTCATATCCTTCACTCACTTTTGAATGGGTTTGTTTGTTTTTTTTATAAATCTGTTTTAGTTCTTTGTAGATTCTGGATATTAGCCCTTTGTCAGATGAATAGATTTCAAAAAATTTTTTCCCATTATGTTGGTTGCTGGTTCACTCTAATGATTGCTTTCTTTGCTGTACAGAAGCTCTGGAATTTAATAAGATCTGATTTGTCTATTTTGGCTTTTTTTGCCATTGCTTTTGGTGTTTTAGCCATGAAGTCCTTGCTTGCGTTTATGTCCTGAATGGTTTTGCCTAGGTTTTCTTCTAGGGGTTTTATGGTGTTAGGTCTTATGTTTAGATCTTAAATCCAACTGGAGTTAATTTTAGTGTAAGGTGTCAGGAGGGGTCCAGTTTCTGCTTTCAGCACATGGCTAGCCAGTTTTCCCAACACAATTTATTAAACAGGAAATGCTTTCCCCATTGCTTGTTTTTCTCAGGATTGTCAAAGATCAGATGATTGTAGATGTGTGGCATTGGTTCTGAGGACTCTGTTCTGTTCCATTGGTCTATGTCTCTGTTTTGGTATCAGTACCATGCTGTTTTGATTATTGTAGCCTTGTGGTACAGTTTGAAGCCAGGCAGCATGATGCCTCCATCTTTGCTCTATTTGCTTAGGATTGTTTTGGCTATGTGGGCTCTCTTTTGGTTTCATATGAAGTTTATAGTGGTTTCTTCCATTTCTGTGAAGAAGGTCATTGGTAACTTAATGGGGATAGCATTGAATCTGTAAATTACTTTGGGCAGTATGGCCAGTTTCACGATGTTCATTCTTGCCAAACATGCACATGGAATATTTTTCCATTTGTTTGTGTCCTTTCTTATTTCACTGAGCAGTGGTTTGTAGTTCTCCTTGAAGAAGTCCTTTACATCCTTTGTTAGTTGTATTCCTAGGTATTTTATTCTCTTTGTTGCAATTGTGAATGGGAGTTCGCTTTTGCTTTGGCTCTGTCTGTTATTGGCGTATAGAAATTCTTGTAATTTATGTGCACCAATTTTGTACCCTGAGACTGATGAAGTTGCTTATCAGCAACATGATATAAAATGATGTCATCTACAAATAGAGACAATTTAGTTTCCTCTTTTCCTAATTGAATACTTTTTATTTTTTTTCTTGTGCAGTTGCTCTGGCTAGAACTTCCAATACTATATTGAATTGGAGTGGTGAGAGAGGGCATCCTTGTATTGTGCCAGATTTCAAAGGGAATGCTTCCAGTTTTTGCCTGTATGATATTGTTGTAAATAGCTTTTATTATTTTGTGATACCTACCATCGATACCTAGTTTATTGAGGCTTTTTAGAAAAAGTGCTGTTGAATTTTGTAGAAGGCCTTCTCTGCAACTATTGAGATAATCATGTGGCTTTTATCTTTGGTTGTTTATGTGATGGATTACATTTGTAGACTTCTGTATGTTGAGCCAGCCTTGCATCCCCAGGATGAAGACTCCTTGATTATAATGAATAAGCTTTTTGTTTACTGTTGCATTTTGTTTGCCAGTATTTTATTGATGATTTTTGCATCAATGTTCACCATGGATATTGGCCTGAAGTTTCTTTTTTAGTTGCATCCTGCCCTGTTTTGGTATCAGGTTGATGTTGGTCTCATAAAATGAGTTGGGGAGGATTCTCTTTTTTTGTATTGTTTGGAATAGTTTCAGAAGGAGTGGTATCAGCTCCTCTTTGTATGTCTGGTAGAATTCAGCTGTGAACCTATCTGGACCTGGGGTTTTTTTGGTTGGTAGGCTATTAATTGCTGCCTCAACTTCAGCCCTTGTTATTGGTCTATTCAGGGTTTCAACTTCTTCCTGGTTTAGGCTTAGGAGGGTGGAAGTGTCCAGGAATTTTTCCATTTCTTCCAAATTTACTAGTTTATGTGCATAGAATTGTTTTTAGTAATCTCTGGTGGTACTTTGTATTTCTGTGGAATCAGTGGCGATGTTCCCTTTATTGTTTTTTATTGCATCTATTTGATTCTTCTCTCTTTTCTTTTTTTATTATTCTGGCTAGTGGTCTATTCGATGATCTTTAAAAAAACTCCTGTATTTGTTGATTTATTGAAAGGTTTTTTGTGTCTCTATCTCCTTCAGTTCTGTTCTGATCTTAGTTATTTCTTGTCTTCTGCTAATTTTTGAGTTTTTTGATCTAGCTCCTCTAACTCTTTCAACTTTGATGATAGGGTGTCGATTTTAGACCTTTCCTTGCTTCTCATGTGGGCATTTATTGCTATGAATTTCTCTCTAGACTCTGCTTTAAATGTATCCCAAATATTCTAGTATGTTGTGTCTTCATTCTCATTGGTTTCAAAGAACAACTTTATTTCTGCCTTGATTTCTTTATTTATCCAGTCTACATTCAGGAGTCAGTTGTTCATTTTCCATGAAGTTGTGTGGTTTAAAATTAGTTTCTTAATCCTGAGTTCTAATTTGGTGGCACTGTGGTCTGAGAGCTGTTTGTTATGATTTCCATTCTCTGGCATTCACTGAGGAGTGATTTACTTCCAATTATGTGGTCGATTTAAGAGTAAGTGCAATGTGATGCTGAGAAGAATGTGTATTCTGTGGATTTGGGGATAAGAGTTCTGTAAATGTTTACTAAGTTCACTTGGTCCAGATCTGCATTCAAGTCCTGGATTTCCTTGTTGATTATCCATCTTGTTGATCTGTGTAATATTGACAGTTGAGTGTTAAAGTCTCCTACTATTATTGTGCGGGAATTTAAGTCTCCTTGTAGGTCATTAAGGACTTGCTTTATGTATTTGGGTGCTCCTGTATTAGGTTCATATATATTTAGAATAGGTAGCTCTTCTTGTTGTATTGATCCTTTTACCATTATGTAATGCCCTTCATTGTCTCTTTTGATTTTTGTTCATTTAAAGTCCATTTTATCAGAGACTAGGATTGCCACTTCTGCTTTTCTTTTCTCTCCATTTGCTTGGTAAATCTTCTTCCATCCCTTTATTTTGAGTCTATGTGCATCTTTGCACATGAGATGGATCTCCTAAATATAGCACACTGATGGTTCTTGGCTTTTTATCCAATTTGCTTGTCTGCATCTTTTGATTGGGGCATTTAGTCCATTTATATTTAATTTTAATATTGTTATGTATCAATTTAATCCTGCCATTTTATTACTGGTTAGTTGTTTTGCCCTTTGGTTGGCATAATTTCCTCATTGTGTCATTGGTCTTTACCATTTGGTTCTTTTTTGCAGTGCATGGTACTGGTTTTTCTTTTCTCTGTTTAGTGCTTCCTTCAGGAGCTCTTGTAGGGCAGGTCGGGTAGTGACAAAATCTCTCAGCAATTGCTTGTCCATAAAGGATTTCATTTCTCCCTCACTTATGAGCTTACTTTGTCTGGATATGAAATTCTTGGTTTAAAGTTCTTTCCTTTAAGGATGTTGAATATTGGCACCCACTCTCTTCTGGCTTGTAGGGTTTCTGCTGAGAGATTCACAGTGAGTCTAATGTGCTTCTCTTTGTGGGTGACCCAATCTTTCTCTCTGGCTGCCTTTAGTATTTTTTCCTTCTTTTCAACCCTGGTGAACCTGACAATTATGTGCCTTGGGGTTGCTCTTCTAGAGGAGTATCATTGTGGTGTTCTCTGTATTTCCTGTATTTGAATGTTGGCCTGCCTTGCTAGGTTGGGGATGTTCTCCTGGATAATATCCTAAAGAATGTGTTTCAGCCTGGATTCATTCTCTCTGTCATCTTTTGGTACACTGATCAGGCATAGATTAGGTCTTTTCACATAATCCCATATTTCTTGAAGGTTTTGTTCATTTCTTTTCACTCTTTTTTCTTATTTCCTGCCTTCTTGTTTTATTTCATTGAGTTGATCATCCATCTCTGATACCTTTCCTTCTGCTTGATCTATTCAGCTATTGAATCTTGTGTATGCTTCATGAAGTTCTTGTGGTGTGTTTTTCATCTCATAAATCAAGCTGTTTATGTTCTTTTCTAAGCTGGTTATTCTAGTTAGCATTTCGTCTAACCTTTTCTCAAGGTTTTTAGTTTCTTTGCATTGGGATAGAACATGTTCCTTTGGTTCAGAGAATTTTCTTATTACTCACCTTCTGAAGCTCACTTCCATCAGTTCGTCAAATTCATTCTCCATCCTGCTTTTTTCCCTTGCTGTTGAGGAGTTGTGATCTCGTGGTGGACAAGAGACATTTTGGGTTTTGATGCTTTCATTCTTCTTGTGCTGGTTTCTTCTTCTTGTTGAAGTTACATAGTTTTGATCTCAGGTAGCTGCTTGGGGAGGTGACCTTTCCTTTGTCTGACTGCAGAGGGGCTGCTGGGCTGCCACAGATTCAGTGGAGCTGCTACATCTTTTATTTACTCAGGCAAATTAGGCCAGCTTCTGCAATGGTGGCTTCCCTTCCCATCGCTGGGCCTGATCATTTCTGGTTGCTCTCTAACTGATGTTCTGGGTACGTAACTTTGGATTGAAAGTTTCCTAGCCTGCTAGGCCTTGTGGGGGGGAGAGGAGACCCATTTTCCTTTCTGGGCTGTTTCCCTGCCTTCAGTTTCCCATCTTACTGGAGGGTGGGAAGCTCTGTCCCGTGGGCTTTTTGGCTTTCCTGGCATCAGCCAGTGCTGCTTCCTAGATCTATGCTGACAGCCCCAGCACTGGCCGAAGTTGCTGTTCTGCACTGTTCAGACACCTCACTGAGGCTTTTCAGCCCGGTGAAGATCTTCTGTTCTGTAGGTTGTGGAGGGCTTGGGTAGAGCTCTGTATCCAAACTGAAGTCCCAGACAGGGAGATCTTCTTGTCCTCCAGTTGATTGCATGCACCTCCTGGGTGGGCGGTGCCTCATCTTGCCCCAACTTGCACTATTTGGTTTATATCCACTGACCAATCAGACCCACAAAATAAACCTGGTACCTCATTTGGAATTGCGGAGAGCACTGGGCTTCTGCATCTCTCTCACTGGGAGCTGCTTTCTGGAACTTCCTCTTATTCGGCCATCTTGGGATGCCCCCAATCCAAAGAAATATTTAGGCTGAAATAAAAGGACACTAGACATCAGCTCAAATCAATATGAAGAAATAAAAAACATCAATAAAGATAGCTATATAGAGAAATTGAAAACATTGTATATAAATGTATATACATATATATCTAATTTTTCCTAATATAAAATATAACAATGTGAGGCAATAATTTTAGAAGTGTATTGATAGACTATATAAAATACATTGTTATCTGTATCTGTATTTACAAATATTTACAAAATAATTATACAAAAGGAATATGGAACAAAGTTGTACTAGAGAAATTTTTCATGTACTATTAAATTAAAGTTGGTATTAATCTAAACTAGATTGTTTCCAGTTTAGATTTAGTTCTAAGACCCCAAAAAAACAACTAACATGATAATTCAAAAATACAATAAACAATAAGACAGAAATTTCATAGCAGAAAATATCTACTTAACACTGAATAAACCAGTAATATAAAAATAGGGGACTGAAACAATCACAAAAAAATACAAAAAACAAAGAGTAAAATGATACAGGGAGTCTGGGAAGATGGTGGATCAGAAACAGGGCTAATGTGAAGATCTCACTCTGACATACAGAACAGTATGTAAAGACTCAAACTTTTGCTCCAAGAACCATTGCAGAAACATAAAAGGAAATCTGAAAGAACAGATCCTTTGAAAGAAGTGGCATATTGCTGCAAATTCTGCAAGCCAGGTATAAAACTGAGTTTCCAAAGTGTGAGAGGGAAAAAAATCCTCTCTCCAAACACACATCCCACTGGGGAATCTGAAAATCCAGAGAAAGGTTAAACCTTAGGTAGAGCTGAAACAAATTTAGGGAGCCACATGAAATATAAAAATGGAAGCAGCAGTGAGAAGAGCCTTATAGGCACTCCCAGTCTCTAGCTCAAATTCAGGGAAGTCATTCCTGACTATATCTTGCAGGGGTCCTCAGGGAAGGAAACCAGTGGAATTAGGGGTGGGTCACAGAATAAAATAAGCTTTTGACTGTAATTTGCAATAATTTTGGCTTGGCATAAATTTTCTTGAGCAGAGTCCATAAAGTGGGGGTAGCTGGTAAATGGAAACTGCTGCAGATACAAGTGCAGGAGCTGCTGCTAACAGTGTAGGCAAACACAGAGGGGTGAGACTTGAAAGCCATGCTTGCTTTTTCAATGGAGAATCTTATGATCTGGAGCAAGGTTTGAGCAAGGCACTGCAGGGGCAAGGCTGACCTGTTCAGCTCTATGGAAGCTGGGGAGGGTCTTTGGCTACCCATTAGTTATTATTTCTTTGATGATCTATATGACATGGCAGAAGCAGCCATAATCCCCTATGGAACATAATACTATTGGCCTAAGAACCACACCTCATACTCCACTGTGGCCACAACAAGCTCTTCCCAAGTAGTGTCTAAGCCTAGATCCACCTAGGCCTGCCACCACCTGATGATATTTTTCTACCCACTCTGCTACCCAGACACAAAACACAAAAAAGCTAGGGAGCTTTATGGCCCAACCCATCACCTAAGAAACCGGAATACTTTCCCTGGCAAACTTAGGTAACAAGCTTAGATCCCCTTACTACTATAGCAACTGCTGCTGTCTTAGCACCACCTCCTGGCTGTCCCAAGAAAAAGACTACAAGACCTAATTTCATTGCCTGCAACACCCTGGCTAACCAGAGGTCTTGAGTCTGTTCACAGTACAAATTCACTGCTGGATAACAAGCATTTGAGCAAAACAGTGCATTAAACATATCTATGACCAAGGACTCTCAGAGTCTACTTTACTCCCCTGCCACCTCCGCCAGAGCAGATGCTGGTGTTCATGGCCGAGAGAACTGAAAAAGAATCACATCACAGAACTCTTTGCAGACATTTTCCCAGCATCTGTCCAGTGCCTGGTAGCCCCACTGGGTGGCTATAACCAGAAGAGCAAGAGCCGTCAATGCGGTCTAGGTCTCAGGAAGCCCCATCACTAGGGGAAAAGGGAGAGCCCCACATTAGGCATCACCCTGTGAGACAAAAGAATCTGAACAGCAGGCCTTGAGTTTCAAATCTTTCCACTGAAACAGTCTACCCAAATAAGAAGAAACCATAGAAGTAATTCTGGTAATATGAGAAAACAGGGTTCTATAACACCCTCAAAATATTACTCTAGCTCTAGAAGCAACTCACCACTGCAGCTCTCAGTCAAGAGGCAGAGGGTGAGCAAACACCGCATTTTCAGATGAATCTTTATAGCCCACAGAGCGGGGGAAAAGCCCAGGTGTAAGAGGCACACAGGACTCAAGCGCAGCACTCTCCGCTGGCGAGGCCAGGCAGCCAGCGCAGCTGCAGAGGCACTGCAGAGCTAGAACTGGAAAAAACCACCTTGAACTTCATATGGAACCAAAAGAGAGCCCGCATAGCCAAGTCAATCCTAAGCAAAAAGAACACAGCGGGAAGCATCACACTACCGGACTTCAAACTATACTACAAGGCTACAGTAATCAAAACAGCATGGTACTGGTATCAAAACAGAGATATAGACTAATGGAATAGAACAGAGGCATCGGAGGCATCACAACACATCTATAACCATACAATCTTTGATAAACCTGACAAAAACAAGCAATGGGGAAAGGATTCCCTGTTTAATAAATGGTGTTGGGAAAACTGGCTAGCCATGTGCAGAAAGCAGAAACTGGACCCCTTCCTGACACCTTACACTAAAATTAACTCCAGATGGATTAAAGACTTAAACAT
>CM052670.1:61751039-61792823 GCA_028533165.1 Leontopithecus rosalia | reverse complement strand
TGGGGAGAAATGCCAAATATGGGTGAGGGGGCAGAAGGCAGCAAAACACACTGCCACGTGTGTACCTATGCAACTATCTTGCACGTTCTGCACATGTACCCCAAAACCTAAAATGCAATAAAAATAAAAAAAAAGACAGTGTGCTCCCTCTTGTCCCAGAATGTGTATAGAAATATCATCTGAGAGCTAAGGCATGGAGTGAGTTCCTCATGACTCTGCCTGGTGCCCTATTCTCTTTTGGCTAAGCTGGTATTCAAGATGAAAGACAAAACCCTCTTTATTCTTTGCTCTCATTTCCTCAAGCAAGAAGAAGAAATCACTATCATTACTGCAAGCTGTGTTGCCTGGGATTGGGGTAGGGGTGGTGCAAACACTCCCTTATCCAACCCAGTTGTTATCTCCCTAGGTTATTTGTCACCTTGCTCCTATGATTCTAAGCTCAACCCAAATTAGAACTTGCCTAGGAATTGCAATCCTTGTGTCCTAGACTGCCTTTCAGGTTTATCTAAAACCTTAGAGAACTTTAGCTTGTGGTGTTGAGGCTTGCTGAGAGACTCAAGGTTTAGTCATTGGGATGGATAATTTTTCTCTGGCAAGGGCTTGTCCAAATGCTTTCTCCATGGATGAGTGCTGGCTGAGTCCAGCATGGCTTTGCTCTCTGCTGCAGCACGGCAGCACTGAGTTCAATGTCAATTCCCCTGGTCACTGTGCTCTTCTTCCTCAAGATGCACAGATTCTTTCTCCATGCCATGTACCCACTTCTGGGGGATAATGGATGTACAGCATCAGCAATTCAAGACTCTCTTTCCTCTCTTCAGTGTCTCCTTAAGTGATAAGAAGTTAAAACCGGGTTTGCTCTGTGATTGCTCATGAGATTTTTGGTTCTAACTATTGTGCCTTTTTTAAGTGTAGTTATTTATTAAATGTGGTGTTTTCAAATTTTGGTGTTTCCAAATTGAGGGATATGATTGATGGAGGCTTCTATTTGACCATCTTTATCTTCCCTCTCCAAACATTATTTCTTTCAACAAGCTTTTTGCCCATTTCTCTTTCTCTGCTCTATCTGACACACCTGTTACGCACACATTGGCTTGCTTGGGGGGTTCTTATAATGCCCATTGGCTTTCTTTACCCTTTTTGTTTCTTCATTTGCAAGGTAATTTATGCTATTATAATTAAGATTGCTTCATCAAATTCTTTCTTAGCTAAATTGTTCTTTGTGTATAGAAATACTGCTAATTTTAGTATGTTAATTGTGTTGCTTGTAACTTTACTTGTTTATCAGCTCCAACAATGTATTAGAGGAGTCTTTAGGATTTTCCAACTTTAAAATCATGTCACATGCAAACAATAATAATTTGACTGTATTTCAAACTTGGATGAACTTTATTTTATTATCTTGCCTGATTGCTCTGACTTGGATTTCTGGTATCAACTTGAATAAAAGCAGTGAGAAGAAGCAGCATTATTTGCCTGGTACTAAATCTTAGAATAAAATCTTTCAGATATTCCTCATCATTATGATTGCTCTGGGCTTTTTATAAATAGCCATTATTATGTTGAGAAACTTTCTTTATATGTGCAAACTGTTGAGAGCTTATATCAAGAAAGTACGTTAAATTTTGTCAAATGCTTTTATGCAGAGCTATCACCAAAATGGTAGAGTCAACCAGCAGGCTTCTCTCCTCACTACCAGAAAATCAAAACAAATATGCAGTGCCAAGCTTATCAACAGCACAATTCCAGAACACAAATATGAGGATAAAATAGACCTTGTGGTCAAGTAGAAGTAAAAAAAAATCTTCATGTAGATAGTAAGATAATTGTGATGCCCATACTACATTCTAACAGACACAAAGTATGCAGAAAATTTTCCCATGACTCACAGTTACTGTACTAGAAAAAATGAGATTGATGTTGACAATGAGCTTCCCCACAAGCTTGGTATCCCAAGATTTGTTTCTGATTCAACCCACAGAAAGCACTGCAAGTACCTGAAGGGGTAAAAAATCCTGAAAACAGAGAAAAACGGTGGAGGCAGGACCTGCTCTGTATCTAGGCCAAAAGACAGGTCAAATCAGGCTGACTATTCAGCAGCACCATATTGTAGGAGGTGCATTCCACATGTTTCCTGGGTGCAAACCTCTAACCAGACTTCCCACACTGCTGTGATATGCATTTTAGAACCTCTCCCATCCGGGACCAGTACCTGGGCCATTTACTAGAGCCAAGACAAACTCGGACCTAAGGGGTTCCAAATAGAAGGAAATGACCTAGCAAAAATGTATATTCAACAGTTATATTGCAAAAAAAGTCAAAGTAAACATATACAAAAAAATCAAAACAAGACAGGAAGAGAAGTGAGGTAACTAATTTTTCAACATGAAGACACAGACATATGTACAAAAGAAACAGTAGCAACCAGGGAACCATGACCTCCCCAAAGAGACAATGAAAGGAGCCAGTGACCAATTCTAATGAGATGGCAATAGGAAAGTTTTCTGATCAAGAATTTAATACAGCTGTTTACCTATTGGGTACTGTGCTCACTACCTGGGTGATGCAAATATATGTATCCCAAACCTCAGCATCATGCAATATACTCATGTCACAAAACTGTACATATATCCTCTGAATGCACAAAGTTGAATTAAATAAAACACACAAAATACAAAATAAAAGTTTAAAGAAAATTCAGTATTATATATAACACAAAAAAGCAACTCAGAAATTTATTAGAGAAATTTAACAAAGATATTAGAATATTTTTTTTAAAACTCAAACAGAAATCCTAGAACTGAGAAATATGTTTGCTGAAGTGAAAAATTTATTAAAGGCTCTCAACAGCAGAATGGGTCAACCAGAGAAAATAATCAGTTAGCTGAAAGACAGACTATTTGAAAATACACAGTCTGAAAAGAAAAAACAAAATAAATAAATAAATAATGCTTACATTATATATAAAATTACCTCAAAACAGAAAATCTCAGAATTATTGATGTTCAACAGGGAACTGAGAAAGAGCAAGAAGTAGAAACCTAATTCAAAGAAATAAAAAGACAGAAAACTTAGAAACTTGAGGAAGATATAAATGTCCAGGTACAGGGAGTCTGAGAACAGCACAGAGATTCAACCCAAATACAACTAAAACAACATATGTAATAATCAGACTCTCAAAGGTCAAGGACAAAGAGAGGATTCTAAAAGCACCAAGAGAAAAAAAGCAAATAATATACAATAATCTCCAATGCATCTGGAGCTTATTTTCATCTGGATTTTGTTTTCAGTGAAAATCTATAGGACTGGAGGGAATGGGATAACATATGCAAGTATCTAAAAGAAAAAAAAAGAACTACCAAGCAAGAATTCTTTACCTTTACCCAGGAAAACTATTCTGCAAACATGAAGGAGAAATATTTTCCAGAGAAGCAAAAGCTGACAGAATTTATCACCACCAGAACCAACTTAAAAAACACGGCAAAGAGAGTCCTTCAATCTGAAAGAAAATAAAAACACTAACATGCAAAATGAAAAAATTTAAAGGCATAAAACCTACTGGTAAAATTAAGTACACAACAAAGTAAGAATATTCTAACACTGCCATTGTGGTTTGCAATCCACTAACAACTTGAACCTGGGAGGCGGAAATTGCAGTGAGCTGAGATGGCAGCATTGCACTCCAGCGTGAGTGACAAAGCAGGATTTGTCTCAAAAAAAAAAAGAAAGTAAGAGAAAAAAATTAAGGCAACAAAAAAATAATTTTGAAAGCAGTAAAATTGAATGGCCACATACACATAGGCTAAAATAGAGAGAAGGAAAAAGATATTTCATGAAAATGGTAACCAAAAGACAGCTGAGGTAGCTATATTTATATCAGATAAAATAGACTGTCAGTCAAAGACTGTTGCAAGAGAAAAAGAAGGTCACTACATAATTCCAAATAAGTCAATTTGTCTAGAAGATATAATAATAGTACATATCTATGCACCAAACATGAGAACACCTAAATATATAAAGCAAATAATAAATGTGAAAGGAGGAATAGACAGCAATACAATAACAGAAAGGGATATCAATACCTCACTGTCGAAAATAGTCAGACCATGCAGGTAGAAAATCAACATAGAACATTGGATTTAAACTATACTTTAGACCAAATAGACCCAACATACATATACAGAACGTTCCACTCAATAGTTGCAGAATATACATTCTCAGCCAAGCATGGTGGCTCACTCCTGTAATCCCAGCACTTTAGGAGGCCTAGGTGGGTGGACAACGAGGTCAGGAGATAGAGATCGTCCTGGCCAACATGGTGAAACCCCGTCTCTACTAAAATACAAAAAAATCAGCCAGGCGTGGTGGCGTGTGCCTGTAGTACTAGCTACTCGGGAGGCTAAGGCAGAGGAATCACTTGAACCAGGAGGCAAAGGTTGCATGAGCCGAAATCACAGCCACTGCACTCTGGCCTGGAGACAGAGCAAGACTCCGACTCAAAAATCAAAACCAACCAAACAAACAAAAATAGTTGCAGAATATACATTGTCAAATGCACATATAACACACTCCAGGATATATTATTTATTAGGCTACAACACATTTTAAGATTTTTACAATTTATTTTTGTTCTGTTTTTCTGTTTTTTGAGATGGAGTTTTTGCTCTATCACCCAGACTGGAGTGCAATGATGTGATCTCAGTTCACTGCAACCTCTACCTCTCGGGTTCAAGCTATTCTCCTGCCTCATCCTCCCAAGTAGCTGGGATCACAGGTGCTTGCCACCACACTTGGCTAATTTTTGTACATTTAGTAGAGACAGAGTGTCACCGTGTTGGCCAGGCTGGTCTCGAACTCCTAACCTCAAGTGATTCACCTGCCTCCCAAAGTGCTGGGATTACAGGCATAAGCCACCATGCCTGGCCATCAATAACCAAATGTTAGATGTTTTTTGGATAAAAATAATGAAAATGGGTGTTTTTTCCAATAAAGGAAAGAAATAACAATAACAGATTATATCCTGGTTACAAGCTAATTACCACATCCTATACAATGTTTCTGCTCAACATGTAGTCAATGAGAATATGAATAATGAACATTTGAAATTTTAAAATCCCAAATTACTTGCCAATGTTGTAAATACATATAGCAAATGAATTAATATTACTGCTAATTTCCCCTTAATTTCTCTATAATATGGCTGGCTGGTGTTGCATTAGTGAACATACTTCATACAACTATATGGGTGCACAGAGACCATGATAAATAGCTTTACATCATCCAAGATAATCAACAAATAACCCTAAATGTACTAGTTTTTACCTGTTTTAAAAAGAGTGTTGTTTATACATGGTCCAAAAAAATACCAAACAAGATGATGGATCAGTAAAATCAGCCCAATATCACTCAGCTTGAAGTGCATAGCAAATTTCCTTTTCACAATTGATAAACTTTTTAAAGAGCAGTTCTTTTTCAATTTTTACTTCTTCTTGTCAAACTATCATATCATTCTTGATTTTGTGGTGTTATAGTCAGAATCATTAGTTTGCTATTAGCCACTTCTGGAAATAATAATTCAAAATCTCTTCACAGCAATTTTTGACACACTTGGATTGCATACTCTACTCTGACACTTTCAAAGTGAAAGACTGGTTTGGGCCATGTGGAAAAGTGAAGGTTGGACATGCTTCATTGCACCCCCCTCCAGCATTAACATCAACATAACCTTTAGTCTGATTAAAAACATTTACTGTCTATTCTCTCTAAAGTCTGCTACTTGGAGGCTTCCTTTGCAAGATAAAAACCTAGGTCTCCACAACACTTTACCATAATCAGACATTTCTTTCTACTGATAATAACTCTGTCAACCAATCGCCAATCAGAATAAGTTTAAATCTACCTATGGTCTACCTATGGGTCTGCAATCCCAGGTACTCAGGAGGCTGAGGCAGGAGAATCACTTCAACCTGAGAAGCAGAGGTTGGAATTAGCTGAGATTATGCCATTGCACTCAATCCTGGGTGACATAGCAAGACTCCATCTTAAAAAAACATCTAATTGGAGGAAGAAAAAACACTTGAGTAAACCAGAAGAACTTGAGAACATTGAATCATGGCAGACAGGAGGCAGGACTAGATTGAAGCTCCAGACAGAGCAACATGTGGAGGCTCACATTGTGAATTTTAGCAAGAACGAACCAGTAATCCTGACAGGACCCACAGATCCTCTGGAGGAAGTAGACTGCTCCTGTGGGACCCAGTAGATCCAAACACACACATCCACTGGAGAAACTGAAGGTCTGTTTGTGAGAGATATTTCCGACTTTACATGGAGCTGAGTCAATTTAGAGAGCCAAGCAAAATACAGGGGTAGAGGAAGCAGTGAAAGACCCTGGAAGCTAGCTGTGTCCCCAAGCGGGCCATTCCTGCCTGGCACCACAGGGATTTATTGGGAGGGTGGCCAGAGAAGCACAGGGTAAAACTCCACAGGGAGAAGAAAGTATTCAGCTGAAATTTGTAACAACTTGAACAAGGCAAGAAGTGCCCTGGCCAGAACTTGGGGAATGGCAGGAATCCAGTGTGTAGACTACACAGATAAACAGGATGGGAAGAAGTAAGCCCTTTTAGCCCTTTTACCCACCCCCCATTTTTTGTTGGCAGCTGGGAAGTGGGTACCCTGGAGCAAGTTTTAAGCCTGTCTTGCCCCCCACCTAGAAACAGACTTGGGGCTATTGGGGTTTCACAGTGGGAGTGAGTCTGGTCCTTCAACTTGCATAGAAGCTGGATGAAGTCTGTGACTGCCGGCTTTCCTGTAAACTGGCATGACTCAGCAGAGGCAGCCATAATCTTCCTAGGTACACAACTCCAAACCTTGGAATCTCACCCACATCTCCCACAGCAGCTGTGACAAGACCCAACCAAAAAGGGTCTGACCTCAGACATATCTAGCCCTGTCCCCACTTCATGGTCCTTCCCTATCTACCCTGGTATCTGTAGACAAAGGACATATAATCTTGAAAGTTTTAGGGCCCCACCCACTACGAGTTCCTCTCTATACTACTACAGCTCATGCTTTCTGAAAAGCACCACCTACCATCAGGAGCCAAATAAGCACATAATAGAGCATTAAACCACCAAAGCTAAGAATGTTCATGAAGTCCCTTATACCCACCCACCACTTCGATTGGAATAGGCACTGGTATCCATGGCTGAGAGACTTGTAGTCAGTTTACATAAAAGAATTCTGTGCAGAAAACCCCCATTACCAGTCTGGAGCCAGGTAGACTCACTGGTTGGCTAGACCCAGAAGAGACACAACAATCACTGCAGTTCGACTAACAGGAAGCTACATCCATAGGAAGAGGGGGAGAGTACTACATCAAGGTAACAACCCATGGGACAAAAGAATTTGAACAACAGCCTTCAGTCTTAGATATTCCCTCTGACATAGGCTACCAAAATGAGAAGAAACCAGAAAACCAACTGTGGTAATATGACTAGTTCACTAGCAATGGATCCAAACCAAGAAGAAATCCCTGATTTATCTGAAAAATAATTCAGGAGGCTTATCATTAAGCTAATAAGTGTTCGGTAGAAAGTCCCGCCATCTTTCCCCCAGGTTTCTTGCCCCCACCCTCCCCCCAGGCTTCCTGCTGCCCGGAGAAAAGCCCGCCAAGCCTGCCCTGTTTTGCCCAGCAACAACAGGCAGCCAATCATCGCAGCAGAAAAGCCCGCCAAGCCTCGGCCTATCCTGAACTGACACCTAACCCTCTGAGCTACCTCAGCAGTCCACCCAGAGACAGACAGCCTATCCTAAGCTCCCACGACACTCCGCCAGCCCTGTGTCCACGCCCCGTCCACCCCCCTATAAAACCCTCCTACCCCAGCCACGCAGCCAGCCCCATCTCCTTCCTTTCCTGGCCTGCCCGCTGGTCCCAATAAACCTGAACTTGGCTTCCAACCTTCAAGCTGTTACTTGGGATCGGGTACCAGGCAGGGGTCTACAAGGGGGTCGCACAATAAGGGAGGCACCAGAGAAAGGAGAAGCCCAATGGAATAAAATCCAAAAAATCATACAAGTGAAAGGAGAAATATTTTTTTAAAAGATAGCTTAAAAAATCAAAAATTCAGGAAACTCTGAACACACTTTTAAAAATGAAAAATATTCCTGAAAGTCTCAGTGATAGAATTGAACAAGTAGAAGAAAAAAATTCAGAGCTCAAAGACAAGGTCTCCAAATTAACCCAATCCAACAAAAAAAAAAGAAAAAGAAAGAAAAGAGAATAAGAAAATATGTACAAAGCCTCCAAGACGTCTGGGAGTATGTTAAATGACCAAACCTATAAATAATCAGTGTTCCTAAGAAAGAAGATAATTCTGTAAGTGTAGAAAACATAGTTGGCAGAATAACAGTGGAAAACTTCCCCAGTGTTGCTAGAGCCCTAGACATCCAGAGACAAGATGCAAAAAGAACACCGGAAAAAAATCAGAACAAAAAGATCATTGCCTAGGCACATTGTCATCAGGTTATTCAAAATTAAGACAAAGGAAAGAATCTTAAGAGCTGTAAGACAGAAGTACCAGGTAACCTATGTGATATAGCTGGCCTAGAGTTAGAACCTGAATAATGCCATTTTATAAAAGATAAAACTGTTTTAAAATAAGTTGTAAAGGCTGACTGTGGGCCTTGGCTTCTGTAAATAAAACTGCTAGTTTACTTTGGAGAATGCAAAGAGGTAAAGCTGCTTACCTTCTCTTATCAGTAACTGCCAGAGTTGCTAGCCTTTGCTTACCGGTAATAACCAGAATAAGCTGCCCAAGTTAATTCCATCCTGGCTCCTGCGACTCATAATAAGTAACTAAAGATCTGTGGATCCTAATACTGCCCAGACAATGTATAAACTAATGTTTATCTTGACTTCTGTAAACCACTTAAGTAACAATTGGAATGACAGAAGTCCCCTGGCCCTTGGAATGTCCGAAGCACCCCCCCACCCCACACCCACCCCTGCCATCTCGGCCCAGGAGGTGATTTACAGAATCCACAAGCCCTCAAAATGACTGAGGCCTTTCATCCCCATCCCCACTCCTCACCCCCACTCCCAAGGTGGTTTTACGGGTATAAAAAGGTCTTGTCACCCTTCTTTCTCTGCCATGGGTTGGAGAGACGTGAGTCCTCCATGGTTGCCGGCAATAAACCCTGCAATTTGGCATACTTTTGTCTTGGTGTTGACTTTCTATGCTTGGTCCGGTACAACACCTACAGAGAAAAACTAACAGTAGATTTCTCAGCAGAAACTCTATAAGCTAGAAGGGATTGAGGACCTATCTTCGGCCTCCTCAAACAAAACAATTATCAATCAAGAATTTTATATACAGTGAAACTAAGCATCATATATGAAGGAAAGATACAGTCTTTTTCAGACAAACAAATGCTGAGAGAATTTGGCATTACCAAGCCACCACTACAAGAATTGCTAAAAGGAGCTCCATATCTTGAAAATAATCCTGGAGATACATCAAAATAGAACCTGTTTAAAACACAAATGACACAGGACTTATAAAACAAATATAGAAGTTGAAAAGCAAAAACAATACACACAAAAAAGTACACAGGAAACAAAGAGCACAGTGAATGCAATGGTACCTCACAGTTCAATACTAACATTGAATGTAAATGGCCTAAATGCTTCACTTAAATAATACAAAACCATAGCCCCAACCATCTGGTGCCTTCAGGAGACTCACTTAACACATAAGGATGCATATAAACTTAAAGTAAAAGCACGGAAAAAGGCATTTCATGCAAATGGACACCAAAATCAATTGAGGTAGCTATTCTTATATCAGACAAAACAAACATTAAAGCAATAGCAGTTAAAAGAGACAAAGAGGGGCATTATATGCCCCTTACAGTGGAGCTCCCAAATTAATAAAACTATTACTAAGAAATGAGACAGACAGTAACACAATAATAGTGGGGGACTTCAATACTCCACTGACAGCACTAGACAGGTCATCAAAACAGAAAGTCTACTAAGAAAAAAATGGATCTAAACTATACGTTGGACCAATGGAGTTAACAGATATATACAGAACATTTTATCCAACAACAGCAGAATAGACACTCTATTCAACAGTGTATAAAACTTTCTTCAAGATAGACCATATAATAGGCCATGAAACAAGCCTCCGTAAATTTAAGGAAATTGAAATTATATCAAGCACTCTCTCATACCACAGTGGAATAAAACTGGAAATCAACTCCAAAAGGAACCTTCAAAACCAGGCAAAAATGTGGAAATTAAATAATCTACCCCTGAAGGAGCTTTGGATAACAAATAAAATCAACATGGAAATTAAAAATTCTTTTGATATGAATGACAGTAGTCACACAACCCATCAAAACCTCTGGAATACAGCAAAGGCTGTGCTAAGAGAAAAGTTCATATCCCTAAATTCCTACATCAAAAAGACTGAAAGAGCAGAAACTGATATTCTAAGGTCACACCTGAAAAAACTAGAGAAACAGGAAAATAAAACAAACCCAAACACACAAGAAAGGAAGTAACCAAGACCAAAGCAGAACTAAATAAATGAAACAAGAAAAACAATAGAAAAGATAAAACAAAAAGCTGGTTCTATGAAAAGATAAATAAAATTGATAAACCATTAGCAAGACTAAGCAAGAAGAGAGAAAATCCAAAGAACCTCACAAGGAAACAAAGCAGGAGATATTATAACTAACAACACTGAAATACAAAAGATTATTCCAGGCTACCATGAACATTTTTACACATATAAACTAGAAAACCTGGAAGAGATGGATAAAATCTTGGAGAAAATACAATCCTCCAAGCTTAAATCAGGAAGAATTAGATACCCTGAAAAGACCAATAACAAGCAGAATATTGAAAGGGTACTTAAAAATTACTAGCAAAAAAAGTAAAAGACCAGAAGAATTCATAGCAGAATTCTATTAGACATTCAAAGAAGAATTGATAACAACCTCTGAAATAGAGGATGGAAAAAGATTGCTATCAATTTTTCTTTGAATGTCTAATAGAATTCTGCTGTGAAATAAAAGAAAAAGAATAATTGTTATCAATTCTTTGAATGTCTAATAAAATTCTACTCTGAAATAGAGGATAGAAAAAGGAACCCTTTGTAATTCATTGTATGTAACCAGCATCACCTTAATACCAAACCAAGAAGGACAAACCCCAAAAAGAAAACTACAGACCAATATCCATGATGAACATAGATGCTATAATCCTTAACAAAATACTAGCTAGCCAAATCCAACAACATATCAAAATGATAATCCACCACGATCAAACGGGTTTCATGCTAGGGATGCAGGGATAGTTTAACATATACAAGTTAATAAATGTGATACACCATATAAACAATTAAAAAGAAAAATTACATGATCATCTCAACAGATGCAGAGAAAACATTAAACAAAATCCAGCATTCCTTTATGAATAAAACAATCAGCAAAATCGGCATAAAGAAACATATTTTAATGTAATAAAAGCCATCTATGAATGACAAACCCACAGCCAACATAATACCCAATGGGGAAACACTGAGAGCATTCCCTCTGAGAACGGGAACAAGACAAGGATGCCCACTCTCACTACTCCTCTTCAACATGATACTGGAAGTCCTAGCCAGAGCAATCAGAAAAGAGAAAGAAATAACAGGCATCCAAATCGATAAAGAGGAAGTCAAACTGTCACTGCTTGCTGAAGATATGATTGTTTACCCTGAAAACTAAAAAATACTTCAGAAATCTCCTGGAACTGATAAAAGAATTCAGCAAAGTTTCCATATACAAAATTAATGTACACCAATCAGTAGATCTTCTATAGTAGATCTTCTAGTAACCAAGCAGAGAATCAAGTCAAGAACTCAGCTCCTTTTACAATAGCTACAAAAATAAAGTAAAATGCATAGTAATATACCTAACAAAAGAGTCAAAAGACCTCTACAAGGAAAACTACTGATGGAAGAAACCATAGATGACACAAACATATAAAAATACCTCCCATGCTCATGGAAGGGTAGAATCAATATTGTGAAAATGACCATACTGCCAAATGCAATCTACAATGCAATACCCATCAAAATACCACCATCTTTCTTCAGAGAATTAAAAAAATTCTAAAATTCACATGCAACCAATAAACAGCCCGCATAGCCAAAGCAAGTCTAAGCAAGAAGAACAAAGCTAGAGGCATTACTACCAGTTTTCAAACTATACTATAAGACCATAGTCACCAAAACAGAAGGATACTGGTATAAAAAATAGGCACAAAAACCAATGGAACAAAACAGAGAACTCAGAAATAAACCCAAATACTTACAGCCAACTGATCTTTGACAAAACAAACAAAAACATAAAGTGGGGGAAAGGACACTCTTTTCAACTAATGGTGTTGTGATAATTGGCCAGTCACATGTAGGAGAATTAAACTGGATCCTCATCTCTCACCTTATACAAAACTCAACTCAAGATAAATTAAAGACTTAACCTAACACCTGAAACTATAAAAATTCAAGAAGATAACATTGGAAAAATCCTTCTAGACATTGGCTTAGGCGAGGATTTCATGCCACGGTGGCTCCGGCCAGTAGTCCTGGCACTTAAGGAGGCGAGGCCATGAGTTCTAGGCCAACCTGAGCAACGTTACATGCTCTCGTTGATTAACAAAAAAAAAGAAAAGAAAAGAAACAAAAAGCAAATAAAATAAAACTAAATATAAATAGCTGAGACCTAATTAAACTAAAGAGCTTTTGTATAGAAAAAGGAACAGTCAGCAGAGTAAACAGACAACCTACAGAGTGGGAAAAAGTCTTCACAATCTATACATCTGGCAAAGGACTAACAACCAGAATGTACAACAAACTCAAACAAATCAGTAAGAAAATAAATAATCCCATTAAAAAGTCAGCTAAGGACATGAAGAGACAATTCTCAAAAGTAGACATACAAATGTACACAAACATATGAAATAATGCTTAACATCACTGATGATCAGAGAAACACAAATCAAAACCACAATGCAATACTACCTTACTCCTGCAAGAATAACTATAATCAAAAAATCCAAAAACAGTAGATGTTGGCATGGATCCAGTGATCAGGGAACACTATACTGCTGGTGGGCATGTCAACTAGTACAGTCGCTATGGAAAACAGTGTGGAGATTCCTTACAGAACTAAACATAGAACTAAACATAGAACTACTGTTTCATTCAGCAATCCCACTACTGGGTATCTACCCGGAGGAAAATAAGTCATTATTCGAAAAAGTCACTTGCATACTTGCACACACCTGTTTATAGTAGCACAATTGCAAAATCATGGAATCAACCCTAATGTCCATCAATCAGTGAATAAAGAAACTAAATGTATAAAAACAAGCTGTACTCTGACCACTTGGGGCATATGTTGTCAAGAACTCCTGAGACTGTGTCATGGGTGTGTCCTTACACTGTTCCTGGAATCAAGTGGGGTTTGGCCATGTTTTCTCAAGACCCAATAATGAGAAGCAGACAAACTAGGAAAGAAGGGAATTTATTGCTGTAATCAGATTTAGGGAGAAGGCTGGAGATAATTTCACCAGACCAACTCCAAGTGTTACAATTTTCTTAGTGTTTATATAGGTTGGGGTTACATACCCACGTAAAGTATAGCATTCGCCTGTCTATTGGTAACTAATTTTGTTTCACTGGAAATTCAGAGGTTAAAAAAAGCTTGCTAAGTCTGATTAAAACGGTCCCAGTACCTTCAAGGCCTGTTTACTGTAGCACCGTACTGATTATTTCTATCTTATCTCCTTTACAGCTTGGTCGGACACAGGCCTTAGACTCTCCAATGAATCTAGTCAAACATTGCCTCTGATACATTGACTCATCTCAGATTTCTTCCACCTGACACAGGTTGTGGAACTGGAAATTTGAGACTGTCTTTATTATTTTGGCTTGCTCCAAGTTATAGCGGAGCCCATGAAAGGCTCCTGCTGACCATATGTTTTATTTCTAGCTTTGATGTCTGGGCACCGATTTCCCTAGGTTTAACTATTTGCTCAGTGTTAAGCTAGCTCTGTGGGAATTTGTCTGTGTAACTGAAGTGTTATGCAGGCCTGTCTGTGATTATCAGGGAGAATTGGTATGCAACAATACCAAAGCCAGACAACGATACTACAAGAAAAGAAACTAAAGGCCCAATATCCCAATGAATATAGATTCAAAAATCCTCAACAAAATAATAGCAAGTCAAACTAAACATCATATTAAGAGGGTCATACATCATGATCAAGTGGGATTTATCCCTGTGATGCTAGGGAAGTTAAACAACACAAATCAATACATGTGACATGCCACATTAACAGAATGAAAGAAAAAAAATGTATAATGATCAATTGATGCAGAAAAAGCATTTGAAAAAAATTCAACAAATTTTAATTTCAAAAACTCTCAAAAAATTGGGTACGAAAAATGTACCTAAACATAATAAAGGTTATATATGAAGAGGGCAGAGCAAGATGGTGAAATAGGAAGCTCCACTGATTGACATCCCCCACCCCATTCTGCAAGAACACCAAGTTAAAAACTATCTACACAGAAAAAATAGATTCATAAGAAAAAAAAAATTGGGTGAGAATTATAGCACCTTGGTTTAACTTTGTATTGCTAAAACTGGCACTGAAGAGATTTAAAAAGTCAGTCCACAATCTCTGATGCCAACTACTCCCCAACCCTGGGCGGCAGCAGCATGCTGCGGAAAGTCTCTCAGGGTGCTATGGGAAGGAGAACACAGAAATTGTGAGGCATTAAACTCAGAGCTTTCCAATTAGAGCAGAAAGGAAAAACGGACCAAACAGCTTATGCCCACCCACAGAGGGAGCATTCAGCCTAGCCAGAAAGGAATTGCTAATCCTAGGATCCAGAGATAAATGCTTGCAAAGCAAGGGCTACAGTACTTCAGTATCTCCAAGCAAACTTGAAAGGCAGTCTAGACTACAATAACTACAATTCTTAGGTGAGTCCCGTTGCTGAACTAGGCCCAGACACAGTGGACTAGGGGTTGGGTGGAGGACAAGACATACTGAGACTCCAGCTGGGGCAACCAAGGTAGAACCAACATCGTTCCTCCCCTAAACCCAGGCTCCATAGCTTGTGGCTCCAAAATAGACCCTTTCCTTTCACTTGAGGAGAGGAGAAGGAAGAGTAAGTAGGACTGTGTCTCACATCTAGGATATCAGGCCAGCCACAGCAGAATTGGTCACCAGTCAGAGGCATGAGGCCCCCATTACAGGTCAAAGCTTCCCAAGCTCCCAGATGACATTTCAAGGCACACCCAGGGCTGGAAGAAAATCCGCTGCCTTGAAGGAAAGAACCAAGTCCTGGCAGTAATTATCATGTGCTAACACTAGAGCCCTTGAGTCCTGAATAACCATCAGCAATACCCTGGTACTACATCAAGGGCTTGGGTGAGTCTCTGAGAATTGCTGGCTTCAGGACTCAGCACATAACCATCACAAGTGGGTAGAGTACCAAGCAAGCTCTTGAGGTAATGAATTTCAGGGCTTGACTCTTGGATGGCATTTATGGATCTGCCCTGGGCCAGAGGGAAGTCCACTGCCCTGAGGGTTGACTACTACGCAAGGCAGCATTTAAAACAAGCTTTCCTGAAAGACCTTGGGCCTTAAGGGATTATTCTCAGTAGTCTAGCAGTACTCTTCTTACTCTGTGAAGGCAGTGGCTACACCATGAAGCTTCTTTCCATTTGGACAGGGAAGAGAAGTGTGGAAAGGACTGCATCATGTGAATTTAGCACCAGCTCAGCCACAACACGGTAGAAGGCCACATAGAATTCTAAAATTTTTGACTATGCTTTTTAACTCCCTAATAGCATTTCTAAACCCACCTGGGAATTGAGGGATCTCACTGCTCTGAATGGAAAAACACAGGCCTGGCTGGCATTGCCATCTGCTGTTTGTAGAGCACCGGGGACTTGAGTGAACATAGGCAGTAGTCAGAGAGTGATGGCAGCAGGTGGCTCAGAAAAGAGAGAGACTCTGTAAGTTGTGGAGAAAGTTTAAAAAAAAAGGGAGTAAACGTCTCTGCCTAAAAATCCAGAGAATTCTCCTGAATCTTGCCCAAGACCATCAAGGCAGTGTATATATGAGTCTGCAAGAACTACAGCATTACTGGGCTTGGGGTGCCCCCTAAAGCAAATACAGCTTAGATAACACCCAATTCGTTTCAAATATCTGAAAAGTCTTCCTAAGAAGAATGACTACAAATAAGCATAGACGGTGAAGACTGCAATAAATACCTAACCCTTCCATGCCCAAAGACCACAAAACAATTAGAAAACAAATAACAAAATGGCCAGAATAAGTTCTTACTGATCAAAAATACATTGAATGAAAATGAACAAAACTCCAATTACTTATATCGGACAAAACGTATGTCAAGACAAAAACTATGAGATGAGACAAAGAAGATCACTATATAATGATAAACCGGTCAATTTAGCAAGAGGATGTAAGAATTTTAAATATATATGCAACCAATGCTGGAGCACAAAAATATTTAGAGGAAAAATTGTTAGAGCTCAAGAGGGAGCTATGCCTCAATACAACCATAGCTAGAAACTTCAGCACCTCATTGTTAGCATTAGACAGTCATCCAGACAAAAAATCAACAAAGAAACATCAGACTTAATCTGCACTATAGACCAAATGGATCTAATAGATATTTACAGAACATTTCATTCAAGAACTGCAGCATACACATTTGTTTTCCTCAGCTCATGGATTATTCTCTAGGATAGACCATATGTTAGGTGACAAGACATGTATTAAAACATTGAAAAAAAATGAGATAATATCAAGAATCTTCTCTGACCACAGTGGAATAAAACTAGAAATTAATGACAAGAAGAATTTTGGAAACGATACAAATGGAGATTCAGAATTATCATGGTGGATAGGAGTCAGGACTAGATACAGCTCTGACTCAGACAAACAGAGCAGCATATGGAGGCTCACATTGTAAATGTTAGCTCCAGAACAACTGCAGAAATGAATCAGTAATCCTGAATGGACCCATAGACCCTCTGAAGGAAGAGGACTGCTCCTGCAGGAGCCGGGAAGACACTCCAAATGCTGTGAGTGCCCAAACTGTGGGAGTAGGAAAGGAAGATCCCCCACCCCTGAACACAAACCTTCACCAGGGAAACTGAAAGTCTAGTTCGTGAGAAAATATTCCAACCTTAGCTGGAGGTGAGTCAATTTAGAAAGCTGAGCAAAATACAGGGGTAGAGGAAGCAGCAAAAAAGGCCCTGGGAGTTTGCTGGGTCCCCAAATAGGCCACTCCTGCCTAGCATCACACAAATTATTTGGGAGGGAAGCCAGAGATGTGGGGAAAACACCATAGGGAGAAGGAAGTCTCCAGCTAAACTTTGTAACAATTTGAACTAATCAAGAAGCCTCCTGGTCAAAAATCTGGCATACGGACTCCACAGGCAGAAGAAATAAAGTCCTTTTCTTTTGAAACTGGGAGGTGGGTAGCCTGGGGCAAGTTCTCTCACCCACTGCCTGGAAACAGACTTGGTGCTGTTATGGGGGCACGGTGGGAGTGAGACTAGCCCTTCAAATTGTGTGAAAGTTGGGTGAGGTCTGTGACTGCTGGCTCTCCCCCACTTTCTTGACAACCCGCAGGACTCAGCAGGGGGAGCCATAATCTTCCTAGGTACATCAATCCATTGACCTGAGAACCTTACCCACATAGCTCGCAGCAGCCACAGCAAGACCCGCCCAAGGAGAGTCTGAGCTCAAACATGCATAGCTCTTCCCCCACCTGGTGGTCCTTCTCTACCAACCCTGGTAGCTGAAGACAAAGGGCATATACTCTTGGCAGCTTAGGTAATGAGGAAAAAATATTTGCAAGTCATATATCTGATTAGAGGTTAATATCCAAAAATGCAAGGAATTCATACAACTCAATAGCAACAAAAAAAAGAAAGAAAAAAAGAAAAGAAAAATTGTCAAAGAGCCTGAATAGACATTTTTTTAAAAGAAGAAATGCAAATGGCCAACAGGTATATGAAAAAATTCGCCAATCACCAGAAAAATGCAAATCAAAACCACAATTAAATATCACCACATACTTGTTAGAATGGCTATCATCAACAAGTCAAAAGACATATGTTGAAGAGGATGTGGAAGAAAATAAATCCCTTGTACACTGTTGTTGGGAATGTATTATAAATTGGTAGAGTCATTATAAAATAGAGTATGGAGGTTCCTCAAAAACTTAAAAATAAAACAACTATATGATCTGGCCATCCTACTTTCTGAGTATATATACAAAGAAAATAAAATCACATATCAAAGAGATACTGCATATCCAGTGCTCACTTAAGCATTATTCCCAATAGCCTAGAAATGAAAACAGCTTATGCATCTATTGATGGGTGAGTGGATAAAGAAAATATGGTATATACATATATATATATATACATACACACACACCACATACATACACCTATATATATATGCACCATATATATATGATAAAATAGTATTCAGCCTTAAAAGTGAAAAAAAGTCTGTTATTTGCTACAACACAGATAAACATGGAGGACATTATGCAAAGTGAAATAAGCCAGGTACAGATAGACAATTACTGCATGATATCACTTAAATGTGAACTCCAAAACAGTTGAACTTATAGAAGCAGAGAGTAGAAGAGTGATGGCCAGGGGCTGGGATGAAGGAAATGAAGAGATATTTTTCAAAGGGTACAGACATTCAATTCGAGTATGAATGAGTTCTGGACTCATGTACAAAATAGTGACTGTAGTTAATAATGTATTGTATACCTGAAATATAAAAGAGTATATCTTAAGTATTATTACCAGAAAAAAACAAGTGGTAATAATGGGAGGTGATAAGTATGTTAATTAGCTCAAATTTGGTAATCTTTTCACAATGTATTGTATATGTATATCAAAACATCATGCTGTACAATTTAAATGTATATAATTTCATTTTACAATTGTATCTCAGTAAAACTGTTTTGAAAAAAGAAGTGTGCAATTAGAAATCTATTGGCTAGCAGACTAACAGACTGGGAACCTATTTCTAGAATTTGGGAAATGAATAAACTGAAATCAATCATATGCATGAGAGACAAGAATAACTACCTACTGCAACAGTGACTGTGTAGGTAATCAACAGAACTTTTTCTCCTCATTTGCTTGGGTACATGCCTAGAATACATTTTCCATTCTCCTCTGCAGTCTTCTCACAGGGGACTGAGTTATATTTAAAAGAATGTGAGTAGAAGATATATATGAGTTCCAAAACTGGCCAATAAATATCTCCCATATAAAATCCTCCATAGACAATCAGAGAAATAAAAAGAAGGTATACAAATAGGAAAAGAAAAAGTAAAAATATTTGTCTTCACCAATGATACGATTCTATATATAGAAAATGATAAAGACTCTGCCAAATAGCTCCCAGAACTGATAACTTACTTCAGTAAAGCTTCAGCATACAAAATCGATATACAAAAATCAACAGCATTTCTATACACCAATAGCATTCAACCTGGGAGCCAAATCAGTAATGCAATCCCATTTTAGAAAAGTCACACAAAATAAAATACCTAGGAATATACCTATCTAAGGAAGGGAAATATCTCTACAAGGAAGACTATGAAACACTTCTGAAAGAAATAATAGGTGACACAAACAAATGAGAAAACATTACATGCTCATAAATTAGAAGAATCAAGGATGTTAAAATGGCTATACTACACAAAGCAATCTACAGATTCAATGCTATTCCTATCAAATGACCAATATCATTTTTTACAAAAATAGAAAAAAATTCCAAAATTTATGTGAAGCCAAAAAAGACCCTGAATAGTCAAAGTAATCCTAAGCAAAAATTAAAAAGTGGGAGGCATCACATTACACAATTTCTACCTATACTACAAAGCTACAATAACCAAAATAGCATGTCAATGGTACAAAAATAGACACATAGACCAATGAAATAGAATAAGAGAACCCAAAAATAAAGCTGCACACCTACAACCAACTGATCTTCACTAAAGTTGATAAAAATAAGAAATGGGAAAAGTTTCTAGTCAATAAATGGTGCTGGAATAGCTGGCTAGCCCTATGCAGAAGAATGAAACAACCCCTTCCTTTCACCGTATATAAAAATTAACTCAAATTGGATTAAATATTTAAATGTAAGACCTTTTACTATGAAAATCATAAAAGAAAATCTAGGAAATTCCCTTCTAGATATCAGCTTTGGCAAAGAATTTATGACTAGGTCATCAAAAGCAATTGCAACAAAAACAAAAATTAACAAATGTGACCTAATTACAGATATTCTGCACACCAAAAGAAACAGACAAACAGACAACCTACAGGATGGAAGAAAATATTCACAAACTGCATCTGACAAAGGTGTAATATCCACAATCTACAAAGAACTTAATTAAACAAGCAGAAAAAAAAAAGCCTCCATTAAAAAGTGGGCAAAAGACATGAACAGGCACTTCTCAGAAAAAGACATACAAGCAGCCAACAAATACATGAAAAAATGCTCATGATTAATCAATCATTAGATAAACAAAAATCAAAATCACAATCAGATACCATCTCACACCAGTCAGAATGGCTAACTAAAAAGTAAAAAAAAATAACAGATATTGGCAAGACTGTGGATAAAAGGGAACATGTATACACTGCTGGTGGGAATATAAATTAGTTCAGCCATTGTGGAAAGGAGCTTAGAGATTTCTCAAAAAATTTAGAACTAACATTCAGCACAGCAATCTTAATAGTGGGTATATACCAAAGGAAAATAAGTTGTTCTAAGCCAGGTGTGGTAATATCTGTAATCCCAGCACTTTGGGAGGCCAAGATGAATGGATCACTTGAGGCCAGGAGTGTGAGACCAGCCTGGCCAACATGGTGAAACTCCATCTCTACTAAAAATACAAAAATTAGGTGTGGTGGCGCATGCCTGTAATCTCAGCTACTCAGGAGGCTGAGGCATGAGAATCATTTGAACCTGGGAGGCAGAGATTGCAGTGAGCTGAGATCGTTCACTGCACTCCAGCCTGGGCAATAGGGTAAGACTCTTGTCTCAAAAAAATAATCATTCTATCAAAGAGCCATATGTATTCATATGTCCATAGCAATGCTATTCACAATAGCAAAGATGTGAAGTCAACCTAGGTGCCCATCAATGGTTGCAGGGAGAAGAAAAATGTGGCACACAGACTCCATGAAATACTACACAGCCATAAAAAAGAATGAAATAATGTCCTTTGGAGCAACATGGTCTCACTTATAAGTAGGAGCTAAACACTGAATACACATATACATAAAGATAAGAACAACAGACACTGGGGACTTCTAGAAGGGGAGAGGTAAAGGAAGAGGGTATGTGCTGAAATCTATCTGTTGGGTATTATGCTCACTATCTGGGTGATGGGACCATCTATACTCCAAACTCGAGCATCATGCAATATGTCCAGTTAACAAACTTCCACATACATCTCCTGAATCCAGAATTTAAAACATTTCAAAAACGAGCCAGTTATATAGTCAAGTGACAGCAGTGTAATTCAGGAAACCAACGTGTTGGCAGTTATAATGTTTTCACAATTATAGAGATAGAAACATTTAGGTGTGGCAAAAGGACCATTTACATAACATACATGCTGTTATTTTTAAACAATCAGTTATGATACTATTTATCTGAATAACAAATTTGTGAAAACAATAATGATGTAGCAAAATTGGGTAATGAGAATTGTCCACACTGAGTGCAGGCTATAAAAAAGGTGTATTCTCTGTACAAAATTTAAAAACAGTGAAAACCAACAAAAACCTCATCTGCTTAAATTTTCATCGTGCTCTGGCAATTTTAAACAATGTGAATGATAAAATAGTTTTCCCCAGAAAAATATTTTCTTGGTACAACTTCAATACAATGGATGAAGTTACTGTTGAGTTTTATTAATATATATATAAGCTTTAAATTAAATGTAGCACATTTTCTTTAATAAGAATTGTATTGTTCATAAAGGTAAATGTAGAGAACTTCCAGTTATACCAATACCACCCAACACACATAAACTCAGCTATAGGATTTCCTGTGGAAGTAAGTTAAAAATGGTTTACAATCATTAAAGTTCACTTTGTGTGCAGGTTATGTCTTCAGTCCTCTGATACAACATATCCCCATGTTTATAGTTTCAAAATAAAAAATGACAGTGCAGTGAATCTCTCTACTTTTGGGGTAGTACTCAGCATGTCTTCTTTATTAATTTCCTGTTATTGATGTAACAAATTCTCAAAAATTCAGTGACTTAAAACTTAAATATGGCAGCAGTTCCCCCTTCTGCAAGTGTAAAAATTAGTCTATATCTTTCTCCTGCCTCCAAAAGACGTATTGTTGGAATGCTACCACATTCTGAATAAATCATTGTTTGCACACTGTGGTTAATCTGACTTAACATCTTCCAAATAATTCTGATCAAGGGCTCAAATCTCAAATTTTTTGCCCTCTAATTACAATGCTACAATCCCCCTTCCTCTACTTTCCAATGTGTTCTTTACTCCCTTCTAAGCCTTCAAGTCCTTATTTCTACTGACAGTCTGTTCAAGGCAATTTGGGCTTTCTCTATCATGCTCCTCAAAATTCTATCCAGTACCTGATTTCAAAGCCCCCTACCACATTTTAGGTATTTGTTACAGCAGCACTCCACTCCAAGTACCAGAGCCTGTGGTTGTTTTCTATTGCTCTGTTACAAATTGCCCTGTAATTAGTGGCTTAAGACAGAACCCACTTATCTCACAGTCCTGAGTCAGGAGTCCAGGTATAGTTTAACCCAGTCCTCTGTTCAGGATCTCACAGGGCTGAAGTCATGGTCTCAATCTCACCTGAGGCTTGAGGTCTTCTACAAGCTCACTGGTTGTTGGCAGAATTTAATTACTTGCAACTTAAGAGTAAAATCCTATTTTCTTGCTGTCAGCCAGGGAACAATCTCAGCTCCTAGAGAGCCACTCTCATATTCTTGCCACAAAGTACCCTCCTCCCACAACATGACTGTTTGCTTCCTCAAGGCCAACATGAGAACATCTGCTGTGGCCACTTGTCTAAGAGCTCACCTGATTAGGCAAGATCCACTCAGGATAATCTCCCCTTTGATTAACTCAAAATAAAATGATCAGTAATCTAATCACATGAATGAAATTGTTCATATTCACAATTCTTACCCACACTGAAACAGATGGGAATTATAAAGGACATGTATGCCAAGGGGTGGTTACCTTAAGTCCATCTTAAGAATTATCTACAGCACCAGAGCACTATTCTGCCTGCTCCTTCTCCTCTAACTTTGGACACTGCCTTGGATTCCTGCCCTCTTACAGTGCAGCAGAATTGTTCTGTGTATTTCCCTCCCTTTTCCCAGATTTCATCAACCAGTCTTTGGACAGATGCCTCTTGTTTTAAAGCAGTCTGACTTTCAACTGCATGTTTCTTATTGTCTAAAATTAATCAGAGAGAAAGTCATTAAGCACATTATCTTATTGGTGAGCTACCTGGAAAAAGCCATCAGGGGCACAATTGTATGTGGCCAATAATCTTTCTTCTTCCTCAGCCTGAGGCAATGTATATGAATGCAGTTTTTAAATATTTAATAATGTATGAACTAGAAAAAGTTAATAAAGGTTCTTAAAAACAAAGTCTTACCAGTATGAAGTATTTAACATTTTCCTGCCCCATTAAAAAAAGACATTTTTATAAAATGAAGACTAACAAATGTTGTAAATATTTTTAAGAATTTGCCAAAGAGAATTCAGAGAAACCTATTTGCTTTGTGCACAATTGCTGCTGCTAGATGTGTGCATCTATAGATCAGCTCTTGCCTAGGGCATAACTTGTCAATTAGTTTTAATTTCTTCCTATGTCCGCTGAAACAAAAAAGCCTCATTTTTCCCTTCTCTGCTCTGGTAAATCCTTTCTTGCATTATCATTCTGTGGTTAGACTTGTATTTACCGTATGTACTATACACATTGCAGTTTCTTCTAACCAGTTTCAGCAGTCAAACTCAGTGTGTCTATAAGGTCATGCATAAACTTTTACATACATGTGAGATAACTGAAGTATGCACTCTTAAAAGCCATTAGATAAAAAAGAAATACTCTCCCCTATCCGTATAAAATCAAGTGGTCTACTTTTTAGAGTCTGACAAGGTATCATTTAAAAATATGTTGATTTTGTGTTATTACATAAATGTACCCTATTGCCCATAGCATTATAAAAGGGAAGCCCCTCCGTCTAGCTTTACTGTTTTTTGTTTGTTTTTGCTAGCTTTCAGGTAACAATCTGCCTACCAAAAGAAAAGCAAATACTGAAGCAGGTCCAGTCTCTTGCTTTTCTAATATGAACTGGGCTGCATTCACTAATCTGACAGGTTCAGGTGGCTGCTATTTATCAAATATTTTGTCCTGTATAGCAAAGAAATCAAGGAGTTGTGGTCACTCAGAGACTAAGAGTCAATTCTTACGTAAGGACTTTCAGTTCCAACACCTGGTATAACTTAACAAGTTTAGAGAACTTGACTACAGGAAATTGTGAGAAGCAGTAAGAAACAGGGGTAAATTATTTTATATAAGACATGGTGATGAGATTATATATTTGAAAAAAATTTCAAGTGTCAAATACCTTTTTAAACTCAGAGATACAGATAAAAAAGAACCAAAAGACATTTATTTACAAAATTTCTTACTTGACCAGTGGTGACAGCCAAAAAACAGTAAACCAGAAAAAAATCAACACCCCACTATTAGTCTTTAGGACAGTTCGTACAAGGGAACCACAAGAGCAGATCCTATTAGGCTAGAAGGATGTCCTCCTGAGTGTTCTTAAATTGTACAAGAATTTACATTTAACCAAAGAGGTCTATGCAAGTAGCACTGTGGTACTTGTAGGCTCAATTGACACATAGCTTCTAGAGTGCTGTTCCCTGTATACCTTACATAGCTTTTTCACCACTTTTGTTGATGTCTTTGTCAGCTTCTTCCCCTTTTTCTCCTCCTTTGTCAGTTTTCTCTTCTCTGTTAATTCCTTCCTCTTTTTCTTCTCCACTATCAACTCCTGTCTCTCCTCTGTTCTTGGTGTTCTCTTCTCCACTGTCAGCTCTTTTTTCTCCTCCGCTGTTGACTTCTTTCTCTCCTTCTTCGTCCTGAACACTGATATAAACAGCTTTGTTATAGCCTTCCCGGTTCCGAGCAATTTCAATGGCAAAGAATTGTATCCTGGGGGCTGAAAAGTGAACAGAATTGAATATTATCCTACTCTCAGTTTATTCCCTAAATCTTCTTTTGTTGAGCCAGGGTCTCACTCTGATTCCCAGGGCTGGACTGCAGTGGCACGATCACAGCTTACTGCAGCCTCAACTTCCTGGCTTCAAGCAACCCTCCTGTCTCAGTCTCCTAAGTAGCTGGAACTACAATCATGCACCACTACACCTGGATAATTTTTTAAATGTTTTTGTAGAGATGAGGTCTCCTTACGTTGCCCAGGCTGGTCTCAAACTCCTCAGCTCAAGTGATCCTCCCATGTCAGCGTCCCAAAGTGCTGGGATTATAAGACATGAGACAATGTGCCTGGCCTGTTCCCTAAATATGCTGGAAATCTACTGACAAAATTGAAATAATATACAAAACATTCAAGTATACTCATAAACTTCAGAGATATTGAATTCCAATCTCATATTAATGAGATTGAAAAGACTTAACTATCTTCAAGTTACTTAAAATAATAGCAACAACATCTTTAAAGATGAAACAAAATACGGTGATCTCCAACCTAACTATACATGTTACTGATTCATCAGCAAAACCAGACTGTTCAGTCTCCTTATAAAGAAACAATTTCAGAGGAAAAAACTCACCAAAGATGGTGTTTTCTTCAGTGTAGCCCTGAGAACAATCTAGTCGCAGCAAAGTACCATAGTTGAAGTCTTCAACAATCCCATTAAACTTTAAGCAGAATGGCCTCCACTTCTAACAAGGCAAAAACAATGCCTTAGCTAACAAATGCAAGAGGACAGGAGAGATAATTCCACTTCCCCAGTAAGGAAAAGAATCATAGTGAGACTAGGATTGAGGTGATTGCTGGTTTCACAGTGAAACTAGCAGTGCTTTTCTGTGCTACCGATTGTGTCTTTAGACTGGTATTTCCCAAGATGAATAATATTTTACTTTGAAATACATATAAATCCTTTACTATAGAATTAAAATATGATTTCTTAAACAGATTGTTTTGAAATTATTGGTCAGTTCAATCCAAAATGGTCATCTATAACCACAAAAACACAAATGATTTTAATAAAGAAGTCCATTCAGTAGTGACAATTTTCCAAAGACAAAGATCACTAATAGCCTCCTAGGAGTTAAAAGTTTAGATTCTTGGGTGGGGGCAGTGGCTCACCCCGGTAATCCCAGCACTTTGGAAAGCCGAGACAGACGGACCGCTTGAGCTCAGGAGTTTAAGACCGGCCTGGTCAACATCGTGAGACTCCATCTCCACCAAAAATACAAAAAATTAGCTGGGCATGGTAGCATGCACCATGCATCATTTAAAAATATGTTGATTTTGCGTTAATACATAAATGTATGCTATTGTCCATAGCATTATAAAAGCTAATGCTATGGACAAAAAAATTACATAATTATAAAATTATGCAAGCTTTTATAAAATTATAAAAGTGGCAGTCCCAGTTACTAGGGAGGCTGAAGCAAGAGGACTGCTTGAGCCTGGGAGGTGGAAGTTGCAGTGAGCTGAGATGGCACTACTGTACTCCATCCTGGCCAACAAAGTGAGACCCTGTCTTAAAAAAAAGAAAGAAAGAAAAACCACACACACACACACACACACACACACACACACAAACACATTTAGATTCTTCATTAGCCAAGGATTTACTCTCAAGAAAAAACATTTTTTCCTAACTGTAAAAGTGCTAGTGTCCTATTCAAGTATTGGATAATCACATAAGCAATGAAAAACATAAGTTTTCTAGTTATCCATGGCACGTAATCACATGAACTTAAATGAAAAAATCCAAACACCTTCCTATGCCCTATTTACCACTCCCCATCCAAGCCTCTAGCTATACTACCTAAAAAAACTGATTCCTCCTCCCCTGAAAGGGCTGGGTGGAGATTTAAAATGTCCAAGACAGAAAGGAGAAAAAAATTGACTTAACAATATGAAAAGTCAATAAACTGGAAAAACATTCATTTTTTAACTTAGTTGATTACAACTAGTAACAAGTTTTGGTTCTTTACATATTTTTCTTAAAAAACAAAAATAGTTTAAATGTAAAAAAAATTCACAATCAAAAATTGTTGGTTAAATGCTAAGTAACATTTGAGAAAGAGAATTTTTACCTCTTTGGCTGATTCCGACTTGAGTTCTTCTGGGTCCAATACATCTATCTTAAGCTTCTCAAAATTTTTCCGGAACTCAGAGTAAATTTGGTCATCTACTTTGGTGAGTTTCAGGAATTGTGGGTCAACTGATGAAATCAGCTGCCAAACAGTAAGAAAACATACAGGTGCTAGTCTGTAATTTACTACTACCTTCCCCATTTCCACCAGAAAACCTTTATGGTTCTCAGGGCAGAAGATCTCTTCAGGAAGTGTCGTCAGACAGCCTACATCCTGGATGAAATCATGACATAGTTTAAGGCCATAATATATTATTACAATCTCTTCCACCAATTTGGCAATTGGCTTATTTAACCATAGTACTGTCTGGCTATTGCCCTCCGTGGATTGTTCGTTTATTCAACAAACATTTATTGAGTGCCTACAATGTATGGGCCAGACGTCCTTTTGTCAATCAGCATAATAACGGTGAGCAAAGCAGCAGAACTCATTGTAGAAACAAATTTGCTTTCACTCCTCTGTTGTCTGTGGGTAAGAACTTACATTAATAAAAACTATCTCCAAAACACAACTGTTTAACTTGCTGAAAATAGTGATAAGCAGAGCATCATACACTATAATTACATGTTTAATTCTGCTTAATGATGAAGACAGACAACTCACCTTGTAATAGACTTCAGCATGCTGCATTGCCCTCATGGCCCAAGCCATCTCAATGTCAGGCTGCAAAGGAGTGAAAAATACCAAGTCATAAACCTCCCAATCCTACTACTGAATGCCAAATTAAGGAAGTATGTGGATGTCTATTTAATGCTCAAGAGGGTTACCAAACTTGATGTTACTATCAAAAAATTAAAACTGTAGTAATACATTTAGACAATAATTATTTTGTCCATACAACAATCAAAAGAAGCTACCCACAGAGTATAATAAACAAAATGAGCCACTGGCTATTTTTTCCCAGCTGCTAGTGAAAGCTGGGAGACTAAATAAAGCAGTAAATACATCACCTTCTCAGGATTCAGTTAAATCACTGAAAACTGAAATAATATAACCCTCAATATCACTGAGTTGTTGGGAGAACAAAGAATCAAAATGAAAATTACTTTTCACTTTTAAGATTGAAGCATGTAATCATTTGTGTTTACCAAACAGCCAATTCCCCATATTATGACACCTAGAAATGAATTAGCACATGAAACAGGTCAAGGCTATAATAAATATTACCAAGCACCCATCTGTTCCACTGGAATCTCCCACTCGAACGAGACCGGAGACCTCCAAGCTATTTCACTAACTCCAGGAAAAGCCATTTGCATTTGTTACCTCCATGCCTTAGACCACGCACTTTTCCCACCTCCCAATCCATGTCCTTTGTCCACCTACACTTTGAGGATACAGTTAAAGCTCCATTTCTTCAGTCTAATCTTCTACTGCCTTGGCCCCTTAGGGATTTCTCCTTCAGCTAAAGTATTTGGATCTTATGGCCTGACCCACTCATTATATGTATTGCATTCTTATTTGGGTGTTTTTACTATTCTCACATCCCCTTGTCTTGTGTCGGAAAATATGTCATATACTTTCTCAGTAATTTTCTAAACCAGACACATAATAAGCCAGTGCAACTTTGCTGCACAATGGAATCCCTCTAAAACCCTTTAAAAATACTGATTCTTGGCTTTCATTCCCCAGACATTCTGATTTAGGTGGTATGAACTGCAATCTAGGTAGCGGGATGTTTAAAAGCTTCCCAGGTGATTCTAAAGAGTGGCCAATTTGGGGAACCACTTCCACAGGCGTTAGTCCTGCGTTTGTGGACCAAGATTAAAACGAACTGAAAGAAGGTGCGGTTTCTGGTGGAAGTGGAGAGGGTCTGTAGCAGATATCAGGACATGGGATTATAATTTAGTGGCAGGTCCTGCAGAGATCCCAGGCTGAGGGGGTAGGAGCTGTGGGTGAGTCATACTCACATCGTTGCCATAGGACTCTGCTGGGAGGGAAAGCGCATGTGCCACAGACACCAACTCCCCGGAAACCTAGAAAGGGGGAAAAAAGAGTTCAAGGCTCCACCCAAGGCCGGGAGCGGTGCTTCATACCTGTAATCCTAGCATTTGGGAGGCCGAGGCGGGTGGATAACCTGAGCCTAGGAGTTTGAGACGAGACTGGGCAACATGGCGAAACCCCGTCTCTACAAACAATAAAAATTTAAACATTTTTTAAAAATTAGCTAGGCGTAGTGGCACGCGCCTGTTGTCCCAGCTCCTCGGGAGGCTGAGGTGGGCGGATGACCTGAGCCCCGGAGGTCGGGGCTGCAGTGAGCCGTGAATGCGCCACTGCACTCCAGCCTGGGCGAGTGAGTGACACCTTGTCTCAAAAAAGAAAAAAAAAAGGCTCCACCTGGCTCGATCTCCCCACTCACCCGACCCCAGAGCAGCGTCTCACCGGTTCATCAGTTCCACTGGTAGCCGCCATGTTGCAACCCAGAAAGCCTGGCTCCTTGCGCAGTTGATTGGAAAGCTGAGCCAGATCAGAGTCGTTCTCTTCCGGCGGCTCCAGTGTGCACTCCCCCTCCCGCTGAGGAAGTTGCGGGCCCCGCCTCACCGTCCCCGCGCAGGCGTAGAAGTGGCGTACTATTGTGTAGGCTGGACTGGTTGAAAGATCCGAGGTGATTGATTCCTCAGTAATTTTCGGTGGTGATCACAGGAAAAGGTTGAGTTAAAGAAAACTATAAAGAACTGTAAACACACACAAAGTAGCTGGTCAAGCATTTATGAAAGAAAAAAGGCAGCAGAAAAAAAAACACTTTAAAAAAAGTTGTCAGTTATCTGTCAAAGAATGAGGCAGAGTCCCACAGAAACCAAAAGGTGTAAGAGCTTCCAGAAATAAGTGGTGAGCAGAACCCAATACTCTGGGTTGAGTATACTAAGCGTAAAAATAGAGGGAGGTTGACAGCCTTAGCAAGAGCAGGTTAAGTGGAATGGTCATTGACAACCTTGGCAAGGGCAGAAATCAGATGGCAGTGGGTTCAAGAGGGAGTGGGAGGTAAAGAAGAGATGTTAATGATCATGGAAAGTTCTTCCAAAAGAGGTGCAGCTAGAAAGAAACATGAGGTCTAGGGACTTTTAAAAAAAAATTGTGGTAAGGATCAGATAATATAAAAAGTTTTCATCTTAACCATTTTTAAGTGTACACTTTAGTAGTGCCAGTGTTAAGTATATTAACATTGTTGTATGACTGATCTCCAGAACTTTTTCATCTTGCAAAATTGAAACTCTATATGCATTGAAGAACGATTCTCCACTTTCCTCTCCATTTGGCCCCTGGTAGCCACCATTCTATTTTCTGTTTCTATGAATTTAACTATGTTTGACACCGCATATAACTGGAGTCATACAGTATTTTTCCTTTGGGGACTGGATAATGTCCTCAAGTTTCATCCGTGCTGTAGCATATGACAGGATTTCCTACATTTTTAAAGCTGAATAATATTGCATTGTGGCCAGGCACAGTGGCTCATGCCTGTAATACTAACGCTTTGGGAGGCCAAGGTGGGTGGATCACTTGAGGTCAGGAGTTCAAAAGCAGCCTGGCCAACATGGTGAAATCCTGTCTGTACTAAAATTACAAAAAATATTAGCTGGGCATGGTGGCAGGTGCCTGCACTCCCAGCTACTTGGGAGGCTGAGGCAAGATAGTTGCTTGAACTCAGGAAGCAGAGGTTGCAGTGAGCTGATATCATGCCATTACACTCCAGCCTGGGCAACAGAATAAGACTCTATCAAAAAAAAAAAAAAACTCCGTTGTATATAAATGCCATATCTTACTTACCCATTTATTCATCCATAAACACTTGGGTTGCTTTCACCTTTTGGCTATTGTGAATAATGCTGCTATGTACATGAATGTACAAATATCACTGTGAGACCTTGTTTTCATTTTTTTTTTGGATATTTACCCAGAAGTGGGATCACTGAATCATATAATTAATCACATGGTTAAAGGGTCTTATTTTTATTTTTTTAGGAAACCCAGGGACTTTAAAAATTACTTTCAGTTTAGAGAAACTTAACAGTACTGAGTAATTGGCCTTATGCAAAATATGGTCCTGGAGGATGAGCTAGAGCTATCTCCAGAGAAACTTCATGAATGAGGAGAAATAGCAAAAGTGGGAAATTGTGGTGTTCCTTCCAGACACCTTCTGTTTTCTCTATAAAGTATAAGAGGGCAGCTCAGAGCAAGAGGGAATCTGTTAAAGTCTTGTCTGGAACAAGTTGCATGCTCTGAATAGCAACTCAAAGGAGTGGAAGAACCAATCAAACAGGGAGATGAGGGGAAATTTTCAGGGAACAGCTAAAGCTGGAGGACATGGTTTTTCAAGGGTAGCAGTTTCCATGTAACGTAGAGGTCTGAATGTAAGTTGAATCATCCACATGTATGCTGAATGTTAGTAAATGTGCAGGCCTTACCAGGAGGTCAATAGAGTAACATAGATGTATAGGCTCAAGCCAATGGCCAAATTGGTGCATAGTAAATAAACATGAATAAATCCAAGAGACCCAACAGGTATTTTACTTGAGGAAGCATTTGAGTAATTTGATTTATCTAATATTTTGAGGAAATTCACTGCCTTTAAATTTATTTATTTATTTTTGAGACAGAGTCTTTGTCCCCCAGGCTGGAGTGTAGTGGCAGGATCTCTGCTCACTGCAACCTCCACCTCCCAAGTTCAAGTGATTCTCCTGCCTCAGCCTCCTGAGTAGCTGGGATTACAGGCGTGTGCCAGTACACTCGGTTAATTTTTTTTTTTTTAGTAGAGATAGGATTTTACCATTTTGGCCAGGCTGGTCTTGAACACTTGACCTCAAATAATCTACCCACTTCAGTCTCCCAAAGTGCTGGGATTACAGGTGTGAGGCACCATGCCCAGCCTGCCTTTAAATTTAAAAACCCATTAAAATGTGTAATGGGTGAATAGTTTTTTTAGGAGTATTTTAAATTATTTTAAATAAGGTAACTAGGCTGAATGCAGTGGTTCAAACCAGTAACCTCAGCAGTTTGGGAAGCTGAGGCAGGCAGATTGCTTGACTCCAGAAGTTTGAGACAAGTCTGGGCAACATGATGAAACTCCATTTCTACAAAAAAAAATTTTTTTAATTAGCCTGGAGTGTCGGCATATGCTTGTAGTCTCAGCTACTTGGGAAGGCTGAGGTAGGAGGGTTGCTTGAGGCCAAGAGGCCAAGGCTACAGTGAGCCATGATTGTGCCACTGCACTCTACCCTGGGTGACAGATCAAGACTCCATCTCAAATTCATACATACATACATACATAACTGTAAAGTAAGATAAAAACTCACTACTCAACTACTCAGACTTAGGTACTTGTGGAGACCAGGAATTTACTCATCCTAATATTGGAAAAGCCAACTGCTTCTGTATCCCAAAACAGCAGGAGATAAAACTGTTACCTGGTGCTTTCCATATTGCCAGGCAAGGAAACTGGCCTAGGCAAAGTTATCAGAATATGTGTTTGCCTTTACCTTATTTTGAATAGACTTAAAATAGTTGACTGTTAAAACAAAGGAGAGAGGAATCAGTCAAGAACAAAAGGCAGGAAATAAAAAGGGAGGGTTGGTGGACTTTAAGAACTATATCAAGAAAAGATCTTTTGGTGTTGAGTAAGAAAACTGGGGATGGAAATCCACTGGAATGATTTCCTGTATTTTTTGGAAAGGCTGCAGTGAGTTGTTCTTCAGCTTCCTAGACAGTGATAATATGCATGGGTGGAACCAAAAGGCATCACCAGTCCTGACTAAAATGCTATGGTATCTGTAACACCAGGTATCCCAAGAATGTGGAGAAGGTGAAAGTTACAATTGGTAGGAGGCAGGGTAGAGGAAGGTAGTGAGTTACCAAATATGAGTTTGTCATATCAAGGTAGTTAGATGAGTACTGCTATTTGCAGGTGGTTAAACGTATATAGTACCTAAGAAAATGAATGACATGGTCTTGGTGGCTGTCAGACTATATGAGAAAGGCAACTTGAAGAATCTTGAAACTGGTTATTAAAAGCTGGGAGGAAAAATAGGGCTACGGTGAGAAATCATGTAAGTTAGCTTGCTATAAAAATATAAAATCTGAATAATAAAAGTGTTCATTGTGACAGGTGTGGTTCATGATAATAACAGATTATTCATATCCTCTTATAAATATGCTTAATGTGAAAGCAGGATGTCAAAGAGGACATCTCTAATAATCATGTTACCAGGATATGTTCTATGGTAAAGAGGAAGTGCAACAGTGACCTCAGGATGCCTTCCCAGATTGAGTCCTGTCCCACACATCTTGTAGTAATACAGCTTCAAGATACAAAAAGCAAAAATTGAAAAAAAATAGATGTAGAAATAACCAAATTCATTAAAAGATATATTTTAACACATCTATCAGCAATTGACAGATGAAACAGCCAATAATTTAATAAGAATTTAGAAATTTCAAACAACATAATAAAAATATTTGATTTAATGAGTATGCAACCCTAAACCCAACAATTACATACTATGCATTATTTTCAAGCATCCATGGAATAGTTATAATAATTACATTATGATATGTGATAAAGTATGTCTCAAAAAGTAATAAAGAGTCCAATTTATGCAGCTAGACTAGAAGCCATACCTGGTATAAACATACCTGGCACGAAGTAGACATGGCTTCCAGCCTATCTGCATAAATTCATGTATGAACTAGGTATGAACTAGCCATACCTGGGATAATGAACTCAGTGAATTATTGAACATGAATTGAGTAGCAAAATAGGCCATGTAGACACTCTTTAGGGACATGATTCTTATGGTTTGTTTGGCTATTAGACTACAGATGGGAAAACAACCTTGGTTGATTTTGAAACTTGTTACCAAAAGCTGGGAGAAAAAAAAACCTGGGGCTGTGGTCAGAAATCTTGTGATAGAGTATTCCATGACAGGAGAAAACCTGGTTAACAAAATGTAACTGGGAACAGGTAAAGCACATGGCTTGTGCCATCTTGCTGAAACTGTTACATGTGAGAATGGTAATTCTGTTCCAGGACTGTTCTGTGGTTAGGAGTAAGTACAATAGTTCTTTGAGATGCCATTCTGGACAACCTGACACACTTGTTACACGACATGACACAATGTATTGTATCCCTTATGACATGAAGATCTTGTTGTCTTGAGATGCAGTGGCCATTATGACACAGATGCCATCAATGTCCCTCCCTTTTACATTCACTAGTCTCCTAAACCCCTCTCGACATTTTGTCGTATTCAGAATTTCTTCTCCATCTTCTCTCTTTGTCATTAACAGCAACTTTAGTGCTCCAAAGGGTGCTGCAGTAAGATAGTGCTGCCAGGCTGGCCATAAACTACAGGTTCTGCTGTTTTGTAGCTGGTAAACAGACTTGCTTCTCAGAAAGGAAAACTCAAGAAAAACCACCCAGTAACCATAAGCCATGTAGTGATAAACTCAGACCTTGAATTCAAGTCTTAATTCTTTCATATACACTTTTTGAACAGGGTCTCATTTAAAAGAATTAAACGAGAACAAAAATACCTAACTGTGGCATTATTCTGAAATCAGTCATGTAGTGTGGAACATAATCTAATTAGGAGAGCCACTTAATTAATTGAAGTTATGTGCTACAGTATAAATGTTTTTGTCCCCTCCAAAACTGATAGTGAAACTCCATCCTCAGAGCAACAGTATTGGGAGGTGTGGCCTTTGGGAAGTGACTGGGGTAGAGCACTCATGAATAGGATTAAGTGATCTTATAAAAGGGCCTGAAGAGGAAGTTCACCCCTTATTGCCTCTTCTGTTCCCTCTGTCATCTAACAGACAACACAAGGGTTTCTACCCTCCAGAGGATGCGGCAACAGAGTATCTTTCTTAGAAGCAGAGAGGCCAGGCCCTCACCAGCTGGTGCCATGATCCTGGATTTCCAAGCCTCCAGAACTGTGAGAAATAAACTTCTACTGTTGGTAAATTATTTAGTCTGTAGTATTTTGTTACAGCAGCACAAATGAACTAAGATACTATGTTTTTATTTACCGTAATAAGCAGCTGCAGGATAGGTTTGATGGGCTGCTCCCTCATGCTATCTGCAGTACAACTGAAAAAAAAAAAAAGCCCTGTATGATCCTTAAACACTGTGCCAGGGACCACAAAACATTTCAAGCTTTTTAGAGAGCAAAAAGATTTGGTGACACATTGAAAGCCACAATGTCTTATAAATAAATAGAACCTGAAGAATATCAGATGGGCCCCATCAACAGAACATCACAGATAAATTCTACTATCTCTGGGGGAACTGGGAAGCAAAGTTGGCCTTTCAACCCTGTGCATTGTTAGACAGCATGTAGGTTGTGTGCAAGTAGGTTTTGAGGGTTTGGAACTTTTTATACTTTGAGAAATAGGCAAGAGAGGCCTGTGAGTCAGTGCAGAAAGCATTTATTCCTAGAAGAAAGGACTTCCTCCCTTCCACGGAAATATTTATCTTTCACATCTCACTTTCGCTGTCCCTGGTATTCTAGAAGATTATGTCACAATCAACAGATCAGGTCTCAGAGAGGATAAGTGAGGGCTCCCATTATAGAGCTGGATGTTATTTTTGTCATCCTATCTAAGATGTATTAATATCTTAGTGTAGAGACCACGGTTCATTTTGCAGAGCATTCTGGGGTAGTACAAGAGCTTCCCTTTTGGTATTCCACTGTCAATGTGATAACATCTCTTTACCCTTAGTGAGGTTTGCATTTAATTTAGTTTATATTTTATCTCCTTTGTGTGTTTCTTATTTCTTACATACATTATATACCCCACGGAATTTGTCATTTAATCCCCACTATTTGTTGATAGTCTACTCAGAGTTATGCACATATGTGGCTAAGACTTAGACATGTAGTGATGAAAAATGCACATTGCCTTCTTACAATGCACTCATCTTAGTGAGATTATATTGTTATACTAAAACTGAGCATTACAAAAAAAAGACAGTAGTAATTATAATGATAGAAATTCCAAGGAATAGCACAATGGCTAACACATATCAGAGGAGTGCCATGAGTTTTTGTTCCATGAATGGATTAATATGAGTACATTCAAAGCTTTACTGGAAGACAAACAAAGACATCAAACCTATCCTGTGAGCATGCTGAAATATGCTTGACTCCTGAAGTGAACACATCTTAAGGTTAATGTTGAAAGCTCCCGACACATTAAGTTCCCATGAAAACCTTAGCAGTTGCCACTTATCTTCCATAGGTAAGGGTACAGAAATAATTACTGTTACCTGCTAAGTATGAATCACATGGGACTCAGATTGTCCCATACCAGTCTGTGTTAGTTTATAAGTATGTGTGTGTGCACTTATGCACATATGACTGTGCATGAATGCATTTAAGAAAAAAATGTGTGGTGGTTCATGCCTGTAATCCCAGCTCTTTGGGAGGCCAAGATGGGTGGGTCACTTAAGCTCAAGAGTTTGAGACCAGCCTGGGCAACATGGCAAAACCCTGTCTATACTAACAATACAAAAAACTAGCTGGATGTGGCAGCCCCAGCTACTTGAGAGGCTGAGGTGGGAAGATCACCTGAGCCCGAAAGGTGGAGGTTGCAGTGAACTGAGATCATGCTACTGCACTTCAGCCTGGGTGACAGAGTGAGATCCAATCTCAAAAAAAAATCATATGTGCTCTTAGCACAGGGACTGGAATACAGCGTATGCTCAGTAAATTGTAGATCATTCGGAATGCCATAGACTTTCCAGACATAGCTAAGATTGAAGATCTGAGATTATTTTCTGCAAAGGTTCTTTTGTTCCACATCTGCTAAGGGTGATAACCTGTGTTGAGTAAGGGGGAGAAATAAGCATAACATAAGACCAGGATGTTATAGACAAGACATTGATCTTTTAGAGGCAGGCAGCTCTGGATTTTAAACAGAAAAATGAACTGAGCCCATGGTTTGTCTCTCTATATGGTCAATGTTTTCTCCTTCCTTTCTTTGGCTTTGCTTACTGTGCGTCAACTCCCATTTTCTTCCTTCTTTCTTGTTTTACTTTTTTTAGTCACAGAGCAATTTTTCATAGAAACATAATACATTTTTTAAATGTTATTAACACTTGGTAATTCAAGCCCCATCTTTAAATTTTCTCAGTTAGAAATGTGGAAAAGTTTCTGACTCCATTTTCCTTTTTTCTAATTAGAACAATTTGGTCATTTAGGAATTGGACTAATTCTTCACTCAGAATTGTCTGAAACCTTTCTCACACCCATAATTTAGATCTCATTTGTAACTCCATTCCATTTTCAAGAAAGGATATTGCACTATTTGTCAGAATATAACACCAATCCTTCCTCTGTCTGAGCCTGGTGGTAAATTGGTGGCCATTACTCTGAGGCTGGGGTTACTAAGTATGTTGCTGCAGAGCTCATTAAGTGAGCAGCCGGAGGAGGGATAGGAATGAGACTAGTGATGAGCTTTTCCTGCTGACATGGTATTTACTCTGTTCTGATTCAGTCACGTATACAGGATAATTCAGGGCTCTGAACCCAGGAATAACCAGATTTCTCTAAGAATGGCTCTTTGGGGCTGGTGGCCCAAGAGTAACCTTTGTTTTGGCCACAGGCCCACCAGTTGCACTGATCAAATCCTTTGAGATAATCATTTAGGCTATGCCAAGTAACTTGCACTGTTTTTGAACTCATGAAAATAACTTGCAGCAGTCATTAGATTCATATTTGATCCCATATATGGGAGCTGGGCAAAGGGGACATGCCTGAAGAGGCAATGTGGTCCTCTCTTCTTCTGAATGGTACATACACTTTACTCAAACAGCCACAGTGTTACATAGTGGGCCAAGCTGAGCTTCCTGGATATAACTTCCTTAGGATGTCATTTTCTAGTATACTTTTTAGTCCCTAAATCAAACAGTTCTCTGATAGAAAATAGTATCTTATCATGATTAAAATGTTTAATACCTGATTAACTTTGATACTAAGTATTTTCTTCTGTGAAAGATGAGGTGGGTGAAAGAAGGCAGGGGAGTCATTTATGACGGTAAACACACATACCTAACAATGGCTGAAATGTAGCAAGTGACACATTTAATATCATCATAGTAGCATGCATACAACATTATCTTACTCCCATAGAAAATAGACTATTGGGAAGTAAATTTTAAAAAGTAAGAGTCATTATACATTGGTTGTGGAATTATGGCAACCTTTTCCTTTATTGTGGAAATATTTCCCTATTTTCCAAGTTTTCTCAAGTAAAGATTTCCAGTCCACATAGTGGGTTAAATATAAGAACAAGATCTGGAATGCAGGGCTGGCAGTACTGGTGAGAAAACCCTGAGTAAGCTGGTTCCAGAAGCATTGCCTTAGGGCATTCACTGAGGTAAAAAGAAGCAAGAGAAGCTTTCTGGGAGTTGACCCTGAAATGCAGGTGATTATTTATGATATTTAATCTATCTTTGCCCCTAGCTATCCAGTGCACCTGTAAACTGATGAAATCCTATAACATGTTTACCAAAGTCTGCATTTCTAAGGATTTACTGTTGGAATGTTTTTACTTGACTAGGGCAGTTTGCAAGTGGTTCTATAAATTAGTCCAATAGGCAGGATTGTTTTTCTTTTCTTTTTTTTTCTTTCTTTTCTTAAATTTTACTTTACATCTGGGATACATGTTCAGAATGTGCAGATTTGTTACGTAAGTATACATGTGCCATGATGGTTTGCTGCACCCCGCAACCTTCTCTGAGTTTTAAGCCCCACATGCATTAGGTATTTGCCCTCATGTTCTTCCTTCCCTTGTCCCTCACCCCTGACAGGCCATGGTGTGTGATGTTCCCCTCCCTGTGTCCATGTGTACTTATTGTTCAACTCCCACTTATGAGTGAGAATATGTGGTGTTTGGTTTTCTGTTCTTGTGTTAGTTTGCTGAGAATGATGGTTTCCAGCATCTTCCATGTGCCTGCAAAAGACATAAACTCATTCCTTTTTATGGCTGCAAAGTATTCCATCACGTATATGTGTCACATTTTCTTTATCCAGTCTATCATTAATGGGCATTTGGGTTGGTTCCAAGTCTTTGCTATTGTAAATAGTGTTGGAGTAAACATATGTGTGCATGTATCTTTATAGTAGAATGATTTGTAATACTTTGAGTATATGCCCAGTAATGGGATTGCTAGGTGGAATGGTATTTCGAGTTCTAGATCCTTGAGGAATCATCATACTGTCTTCCACAATGGTTGAACTAATTTACACTCACATCAACAGTGTAAAAGCATTCCTATTTCTCCACATCCTTACCAGTGTTTGTTGTTTCTTGACTTTTTATTGATCACCATTCTAACTGGCATGAGATGGTATCTCACTGAGGTTTTGATTTGCATTTCTCTAATAACCTGGGAGGATGAGATTTTTTCATATGTTTGTTGGCTACATAAATGTCTTCTTTTGAGAAGTTTCTGTTTATATCTTTTGCCCACTTTTGATGGGGTTTTTCTTTTTTTCTTGTAAATTTAAATTTCTTGTAGATTCTGGATATTAGAGCTTTGTCAGATGGATAGATTGCAGAAATTTTTTCCCATTCTCTAGGTTGCCTGTTCATGCTGATGATAGTTTATTTTGCTGTGCAGAAGTTCTTTAGTTTATTATATCGCATTTGTCAATTTTGACTTTTGTTGTAATTGCTTTTGGCATTTTAGTCATGAAGCCTTTGCCCATATCTATGTTCTGAATGGTATTGCCTAGGTTTTATTCTAGGGTTTTTATGGTTTTAGGTTTTACATTTAAGGGTTTAATCCATTTTGAGCTAATTTTGGTATAAGGTGTAAAAATGGGGTCCAGTTTCTGTTTTCTGCAAATGACTAGCCAGTTTTCCTAGCACTATTTATTAAATAGGAAATCTTTTCCCTATAGCTTGTTTTTCTCAGGTTTGTCAAAGAACAGATGGTTGTAGATGTGTGGTGTCAATAGGCCAGATTTTTCAAGATAGCAATGGCTTAGAAATGTGACAGTACCATTGAAACTGTAGCCACTGGTATATTTAATACTCAATTTCTATAACCCAGGTTAGGCTGCTGGAGATAATACATATAGGGAGTAGGCAGTCAAAACAGGTTAGTCAGGAGAAGAAAACTGTAAATGTTACCCGTGTAAGGTGCCTAAGCTACCACTGGCAGTGATCCATATGTGTCTATAGCAACCTCAATACTTACCTCTTCAGAAGAAAGAACTCCAGTGAAGGACAGAAGGGAGAAAAGGAGACCAAGGCAACTTTCAGAGCACGAGTGGAAATTTATTTTACAGTGTTGAGAACATGAAAGAAAGTATACGTGGAAAAGACTCCAGTGGGCACATGAAGGTCAGGTGTGGTGTTTAACCTTGATCCTAAAACTTTATACTCTGGCTCATTTCCTTTAATTCTTCCATTAGGGTGGGCTACCCATGCACAGTACCCTCCTTAACCTTAGGAGGTGAGCATGCACAGTGTGTTTAGAAAGTTGTATGAATTCCCACCTGAGACTTTCTTACCTTTTCTGGTGAAATATCCGTAGGAAGGTCATAATCCCTCATTTTGTCTCTTAATTCACATGCTTAGGCTCACTCCAACAATATCTGAGATTTTATTAGAAGCTCTTGTTGTTTCTCACTGGCATTCAGCTAATACGTGAATGTTAACAGCTGTAGATCAACAGGAGATTATCTCTCCCTGGCTCCAGGTGCCAAGTTATCATTTTTAGAGAGGCAACATAATAATTGTCGAACCATCACCAGATCACCTAACATTCCAGGAGGGAGGTGGGAGACAGCACTCTCCCGCCCCTCTCATGCCTGTCTAACTACCGGTAATATTAAAGTGTGTTGGAATAAGATGCAAAAAGAAAAGCAAAGAAGGATGGCTACAAGTAGGTAATTTAAAAGATATTTTGTTTTCTAACAGGCAATAAAAATGTACTAGAATGGAAGGGACTTGTCATCATCAATCTAATGGGCTCAACTGGAAGAAGTGATTGCATTTTTTTTTCTCAAATGGTGGGCTACAGAACAAGAATTTATCATTAAACAGACAGGTAGGCCAGTGTTGCTGCTAGTGGAAAGTGCAGCAATATACATGCTACTCCACGATGAGATTGGCCGATATGCTTTGGCCAAACACTGGCATGTACAAGGGAGGAACAAACTTAGAGAGCTGTCATATCTTGGCATCAAGAGCAA
>CM052670.1:61702405-61750539 GCA_028533165.1 Leontopithecus rosalia | reverse complement strand
TTGCTCTTGATGCCAAGATATGACAGCTCTCTAAGTTTGTTCCTCCCTTGTACATGCCAGTGTTTGGCCAAAGCATATCGGCCAATCTCATCGTGGAGTAGCATGTATATTGCTGCACTTTCCACTAGCAGCAACACTGGCCTACCTGTCTGTTTAATGATAAATTCTTGTTCTGTAGCCCACCATTTGAGAAAAAAAATGCAATCACTTCTTCCAGTTGAGCCCATTAGACTGATGATGACAAGTCCCTTCCATCCTAGCACACCGATATTTTCTTCCAGAAAAAGAAGCTGTGATATTTCTACTGGGTTCTTTCAGGAAAACAAATATGATCATCTATTTTTGATTATCATTTTACATTTTCTCTTAATGCGAATCTATGAAACTTTTTTGCATCTTTCTTTAGCCTGATCAGTTTGACTGAACATTCCCAAATTTTGTCTTTTTTTAAATTTCTATCCAAAGCAAGTCCTAGTTGGCACCAAGTACCGTGAGAGGCTATTTGTCTAATAAATACTTTTTTCTCCATCTTTTCTTTTACTGCCTGGGTAACGTCACCTATTCAGTTTAGTAGAATGTGTGTATAAATAATTTTTTAAACTTACTGCCTTTAAATCACTTCAGTTATGTTTCTTTTTTTTTTTTCTATCCTTCAGGTGTGTTATTCAAGACAAGCCCGATTTATCAGCCGAATTCTAGTCTAGGATCAGCTTATCTTTGCCTTTAACTCCATCATGATTAAACTAGGTTTGGAATTAGCTGCATGGCTCCTGAATCAGATGTGTTGTAGACTTTACTTTGTATTGGAATTACCCTCTCATCTTTTGCAATTTTTCTTCTGCAGTATGTGGCTCATGAACTTGAAGTACTTGACCATCTTTCTTCTATTCTGAATTCTTCTTTTACTTTAGGTGATTCATCTTACACCATAGCTCTGGGCAAGAACTAATATACAGCTCTCTACAGCATTCCAAATAACTACCCAGTTTACAAAAAAGACTATGAAAGCTGAACTCAGACAAAGGTTTTTTTAGGTGACTCATCAGTAATACTTTGGTGAGGCTTTGTTTTGGACAGAATGTTTATATTTCATCAAAGTTATATGCTAAATTCTAATTCTCAGTGTAGTGGTATTTGTACGTGGAGTCTTTGGGAGGTTATTTAGGTCATTAGGTTGGCATCTTTGTGAATGAGAGTACTCCTTTTATAATGAGAGGCCACTAGCTCTCTTTTTCAACCATGTGAGTATATAATGAGAAGTCGGCAGTCTGCAGCCTGGAGAAGGATCTTCCCTAAAACACTGATCTTGGACTTACAACCTCCAGACTTCTATGGAGAAATAAATGTTTATTTCTTATAAGCCACCAGTTTGCTTTGTTATAGCAGCCTGAACTGTCTAATACAGGCCTACAGGTCAATGACTGTAAATTTGATCACTGCAGTCTAAAGAAGTTTAACAGATGTAGAATGAGGTCATACCAAACAAAGTAGATTGCCTTATTTCAGCCTGTCAAGTTTGCCATGTCCCATGTTTTAAGCATCTGAGTGAAGAGTCTATCTCAGTATACTGAGTCCCAGGGCTTAGAAAATGTGTTCCTTACCGAGGATATTCCCTATATTGTAACTGTGATAATTTTGTCCTGCTTAGAGGTAAACTGAGGTGAACATGGGCAAAACCCAGGTCCCCATGTAGAACAGCTTGATTGAGAATGCCAGGGTCTCCCAAGAAGGCCTTGCAATAGAAGTCAAGGAGATCTGCAATATGTCAGTCAGTATTCTATTCATGTAAGCTGGAAAAGCCACACATATGTTTATATGTTGAAAACAAAACTAGTGGCAGCCACACTAAGTAAGATCCACAAGGACATGCTTCTCATACGTATTTCTGGTGAAAGAACTATCTAAGTGGCCTGAGGGATTATTGTATGTCATAACAATGCTGAACCTCACTGAGACACAATCATTTAGGATTTTCTATTTGATGTGATTTGATAGGCACTTTTGTACTAACTGTGAAGTGACATGCCTTGCTCTATTCCAGATTTAATGATATTTGAGATGTGGAGATTAATTAAACCCATAAGTTAGACATGGAAGTTTATATAATTGGAATTTTGGAGAGGTCCCTGAAAATGTAATATCTCTCTTATTTCACTCCCAGGCAGTATTTCAAGACCTCCAGCTCTATCCTCCCAGTGAAGTCTCAGGAGTATTTACTGAAGTTTCATTAGGGCTTTCACACATACTTAATAGAGAGACACATTAGCACTCCCACACATGCTTAAGTAGCTTACTTTGTCACATCACTCTCATCTGCTACCTGGTACACCCAAAATTTGTACAGATTAAGTTGTATTTCTCTCTAGAGGTGAAACAGTGAAAAGACCATACCTTTAGACAGATCCAGGCTTTTGTCCAAAATTTCCTCCAGCTAAAATTCAGATTATTTTCTGTTTTATAGTTCTATAATAATCTCATTCCACAGAAAACTTTGATTTTACCTTGAAGTTTTTCCCAAACTTTTGCTGTGAAATCTGTCCCTTGGTACCATCTATACACTGAACCTGCAGTACAGCTATCGAGTCAGGTTTTAAGTCACCCCATTTCCCCGACAACACACCTCTGTTATGGTTTAAATGTGTCCTCCAAATTTTAGCTATTATAACCTTAACCTTCAATGTGGCTGTATGGAAAGGCACGGCCTTTAAGAAGTGTTTGGGTCATGAGGGCTCTGTCCTCATGAATAGATTAATCCATTCATGGATTAATGGATTAATGGATCATAGTGGCAGTGGAACTGGTAGCTTTATAAGAAGAGGAAGAGAGACCTGAGCAAGGACACTCAGCTCTCTCACCATGTGATGTTTTCCTGGGGTTTCTTATGCCTTTTATTAATGTTATCTCAGGACATTGCAGAGAGTCCCCAACAACAAGAAGGCCCTCACTAGATATAGTCTCCTGCCTTGTACTTCTCAGCCTCTGTAACTGTAGGAGATACATTCTATTTCTTTATAAATTATCCAGTTTCAGGCATTCTTTGATATGCAACAGAAAACAAACTAATACACCCTCTTTCCCATAGGAGCCAAAAAACAGAGGCCAAGATGTTGCTGGAGGTCTTCTATTGGTTGCTTATCCTCAGGCCATTCGGCTCTTCCTCACATGGCATAGTTCAGAGTTCCCTCATCACCTTAGCCACGGCCCTGAAATAGCTTCAGCCTCACTGTGTCCTCTCTAAAACGTAATGCTTAGCTCTGAGCACCATACTCCTTTTTTGCTATGACAGATAAGAAGCAGAGTGGGCCTATTTGCCCCACCTTCTTCCTGGATTCTAAATTCCTGTTTACACAACCCCATCACAAGGCTGACACACACCGGCTCTACTAATTGGGAACTGACTTAGGAAATGTGCATTTAATTGGAAAAATATTTTATGTACCCTTGGCAGGTCATACTTTACCCAGCCTGTTCATTTCTCTGCTCAAATCATTATTATCCTGAGCAGAAGAATTCCAAGTACTGTTAAGCTTTCATGAATTATAGAATACTTGAGCTGGAAGAAGTTTGAGGAAACAAAGATTCAGGGAAGTGAAGTTGTCTGCCCACAGTCATCCAGGGAATTAATGGCGGAGCATACTCTAGGTCTCAGACTCCTTGAAGCCCAGGCCAGAGCTCTTTGGGGCCTCAAAGAAGTCAGCCACAGATGACTCTTCTACAGCTCTTATTCAGGCCATACCTTAACAGTGGAAACAGAAAATTCCCAAAGCTGACAAATATTTCTTTCTTGACCTCATACCTTCCCCATATCTTGAACACTGTGGCCTGACTTCCTGAGGAGCCAAGACGTGAGAGAAACTCAGAGGGCATTAATAAAGGGCTTAAGTAACCATAGGAAAACATAAGTCTGTGCCAGAAATGCTGCCACCAGGAAATTGAAATCTCTACAGGACATATGGTACACATTTAAGTAGACACCAGAAGAGGAAAGCAATACCTCATGGTAATTAAAAATTATTGTTTCCTTGACACAACCTCTGACAGTCACGAGTGGCTCTTCACATCTCTTAGACTGTGACACGTGGCAGGAGCCTAAAAAAGCTCACACATTGGTCCCAAAAGTATCATTCCCTTGGATTTTCCTCCATTTTCTGAGTGCGTCAAGTTCCTATTGGGCTTAACTTAAATTTGCAACTAGGGAAGAGAATGAGTGCCATAAGCCGGAGAACAAGTGAGAAGGGGTAAAGCAGGGCAAAGACATATGGAGGTACAGCTGAGACTAATGTCTTGAGCAGATACATTTTGTGTTCCCTTCTAGTCCTATTCATGCTTAACCGCCCTTCCAAATTCCACCCCTAATGACCTTAGAGTCTCAGAAACCACATTAAAAAAAAACAAAAAACAATTTCAGGTTCAGACACTGAAGCAGGAAAAGGGACTGCCACTTATACAAAACTATAAAGTAAGCTAGTAGCAGTATCACAGAATTCTCCTGACTCCCAGAGAAAGGATCTTTTTAACAAACATCCCAGTAAGTAATTTAACTTATTCAAGCTTCCATTTTCTCCTCTAGAATGAAGGGAAAATGATAGTACCTATCCCAAGAAGCTGTTCTAATGAGCTAATGCCTGGAAAACACTTAGCAAAGTCCCTGACCACTGTAAAAGCTCAATCTGTATTAATCATTATTACTATATTTGGTTATCTTCTCCACTTGCCAGAATGCAATGGGCTACCAGCTGCAGCCCTAATGTCACTTCTTCATCTTTCCCCCTATCTTGCACATATACTTTGAGTTTCCAAGTTCTAGTTTCTTTATCAATATAGAAAGGAAGATACTAAGAGTGGGAAGGAATAGAAAAAGGAAAGGTATTTTGAACTACCTCAGAAATTGGTGCTAATAAAGTTTGAGGGAGATGGCAAATTTTCTGACTGGTATAATTTTTCTGTTCCTGAGCCAGGAATCAAAATCGGAGAGGGATAAAGCATGTGAAATATTGAAAAGAGTTTTATTATAGTTTAGAGTCTGGCAGGCCTGTGTTTGAACCTCAGCTGTGGCTCTTATTATATGGACTTAGACAAGTAAGTGTCTTCAGTTTTCCGAGGCAGAGTTTTTTCACTTGTCAAATATAGCTCAGAATTTGACATACTCACAGGTTCATTGTGAAGAGTTCCAAGGGAAAAATGAGTGACGTGTGTGTTTGTGTGTGTGCGCACAAACAGAAAACTTTCCTACATAGTATTCAATAATTGGGTACTACATCACTCACTTTAGAATTTATGGTAATATTTCACATATTCTGACAATGGTTTCCTTCTCAGTCTTAGTCTTACTTTTTAGAGTTGCTGCAAGCTTTTCTCCTCTTCTGGATCTTCTTTGGTATATTAGTCAGAAGCTAGGAGAGGCAGCATCAAGTACTGCTTATTAAAGACCATTTTAAACTGGAAACCTGTTAATAAAAATAAAAGATATGTGACTATTCTTTTTCACCAATTGTAATGACAAAAAATAAGCCAAAATTTGATAAAATACTGTTAGCAAGGCTATGGGAAATTTTTACACATTGTTGGTGACAGTATAATTTGGCACACTTGTTGAAGGTAATTTAGGTAGTCCATCAAATTATGAATGCATAAAGCTCTAACACAACAAATCAACCTCTGGAAATTTATCCCACAGACATGCCGGTATTTACACATATTTTTAAAAACATATGTGCCAGGTTGTTCACTGAAGCATTGTTTGTAAAAGCAGAACCTTGATACCTATCATTAGAATGACACAGTAAATAATTTATGGTACAACCTTGCAAATAAGCTATAAAAAGAAATGAGGACGTGTTCTATGTACTGACATGGGAAGACCAGTAAGATGTATTTAAGTAACTTAAATTAAAAGTGTATGTTGTATGCTACAAGTTGTATGAAAAAATGGGTGAGGCCATCTCCTTATGTAAACACACACAAAGTTTACGGAAGAAATAAATAACAATAGTTAACTATATGGGTGGAGAAGGTGGGAACGGGGTAGATGGGAGATTAAGTTGGAAGAGATACTTTATACCTCTTCCATGTGGTTTTTGATACATGAAATATATTACCTTTCTAGTAATTTTTATTTTTAAAAGACTATAATAAAGTTGGAAAACTTTGCAATATACATGATACAAAATTGATATCCTTATTGTATAGTTAATCTTACCAACTAAAGTACATTCCCAAATAATTATAGACAAAGATAATAGACACTGTACTTTACTAATGGTAATAAAATCTGAAGAGCTAAATGTGTGATAAGAGAGTAAGTAAATTAATGATAATATATGGATCTTTGGCAGGTGAATTATTTGACAACGTTTAGAAATACCGTTCTGGAAGATTTTTTGAATTTTATTATGTATAAATATATATTATTTCAATAGCTTTTGGGGCTCAAGTGGTTTTTGGCTATATATATAAATTGTATAGAGGTGAAATCTGATTTTAGTGTACCCAGCACTTGAGTAGTGTACATTGTACCCAATACGTAGTTTTTTATTCCCCACCTCTTCCCACACTTTCTGCTTCTGAGTCTCCAGTGTCCATTATACTACTCTGGCTGCCTTTGCATACCCATAGCTTAATATCCACTTATAAGAACCATATGGTATTTGGCTTTCTATTCCTGAGTTGTTTCACTCAGAATAATCGCCTCCAGCTCCATCCATGTTGCTGCAAAAGACATTATTTTATTATTTTTTGTGGTTGAGTAGTATTCCATGGTGTGTGTGTGTGTGTGTGTGCGTGTGTCACATTTTCTTTATTCACTCATCAGTTAATGGGCACTTAGGTTGGTTCCACATGTTTGCAATTGTGATTTGTGCTGTGATAAACATACATGTGCAAGTGTGATCCACCTGCCTCGGCCTCTCAAAGTGCTGGGATTACAGGCATGAGCCACTGTGCCCGGCCTCTCTTTTCTTTTTATCTTCAACTTTTATTTTAAGTTCAGGGGTACAGGTGTCATATATGTAGGTTTGTTACATAGGTAAATGTGTGTCACAGTGGTTTACTGCAAAGATCAGACTATAACCCAGGTATTAAGCCCAGCATCCATTAGCTATTCTTCCTGATGCTCTCCTTCCCTCCACATACCCTCTGACAGACCAGATGTGTATTCCCCCTCAACCCATGTGTCCATGTGTTCTCATCACTCAGCTCCCACTTACAAGTGAAAACATGAAGTGCTTGATTTTCTGTTCCTGGATTAGTTTGCTGGGAATAGTGTCTTCCAACTCCATCCATGTCACTGCAAAGGACATGATCTCCTTTTTTTATGGATGCATAGTATTCCATGATTTACATATGTAACACATTTTCTTTATCCGGTATATCAATGATAGGCATTGGGGTTGATTCCATGTCTTTACTAATGTGAATAGTGCTGCAATGAACATATGTGCATGTATCTTCACAAGAGAATGATTTATATTCATTTGGGTATATACCTAGTAATGATATTGCTGGGTCAAATGGTCTGTAGGTCTTTGACGAATTGCCACACTGTCTTCCCCAGTGGTTGAACTAATTTACACTCCCATCAACAATGTAAATGTGCTCCTTTTTTTCCAAAACCTCACCAGCATCTGTTGTTTTTGACTTTTTAATAATCACCATTCTTACTGGCATGACATGGTATCTCATTGTGGTTTCGACTTGCATTTCTTTAATGAAAGAATGTTGAGCTTTTTTTCGTCTTTCTTGGGCACATGCATTCTTTTGAGAGCTGTCTGTTCATGTCCTTTGCCCACGTTTTAATGTTGTTGTTTTTTTTTCTTTTTTTTTTTTGTAAATTTGTTTCAGTTTCTTGTAGACTCTGGATATTAGATGTTTGTCAGATGCATAGATTGCAAAAATTTTCTCCCATTCTGTAGGCTGTCTGTTCTCTCTGATGACAGGCTTTTGCTGTGCAGAAGTTCTTTAGTTTAATTAGATCTCATTTGCCAATTTTTGCTTTTGTTGCAATTGCTTTTGGCATTTTTATTATGAAATCTTTCTTTGTGCCTATGTCCTGAATGGTATTTTCTTCTAGAATTTTTATGGTTTTGTTTTACATCTAAGTCTTCAATTCATCTTGAGTTAATTTTTCTACATGATATAAGGAAGGGGTCCAGTTTAAATTTTCTGCATATAGCTAGCCAGTTCTCCCAGTACCATTTACATCGGGTATAATTTCACCATTGGTTTTGTCAGGTTTGTCAAAGATCAGTTATCAGTGGTGATAAACTCCTTATTGTTTCTGATAGCTTTTGTTTGATTCTTCTTGCCTTTCTTCTTTATTAGTCCAGCTAGTGGTCTATCTATTTTATTCATTTTTACAAAACAACTCCTGTATTTGTTGATATTTTGAAGGGGTTTTTTATGTCTCTATCTTTTTCAGTTCTACTCTGATCTTGGTTATTTCTTTTTTTCTGCTTGTTTAGGGTGTGTTTGCTCTAGATTCTATTTCTTTCAGATACATCAGGCTGTTAACTTGAGATCTTTCTAGGTTTTTGATATGGGCATTTAGTGCTTAACACTGCATTAGCTGCATTTCAGAGATTCTGGTACATTGTCTCTTTGTTTTAATTGGTTTCAAAGAACTTTGTGATTCCTGCCTTAACTTTGTTATTTACCCAGGAGTCAATCAGAAGCAGGTTGCTCAATTTCCATGTAGTTTTGTGGTTTTGAGTGAGTTTCTTAATCTTGAGTTCTAATTTGATTGCACTGTGGTCTGAGAAATGGTTTGTTATAATTTCCATTATTTTGCATTTGCTGAGGAGAGCTTTACTTCTAATTATGTGGTCAATTTTAGAATTAGTGTCATATGGTGACGAGAAGAATATGTATTCTGTTGTTTTTTGGTGAAGAGTTCTGTAGATACTTATCAGATCCACTTGATCCAGAGCTGAGTTCAGGTTCTGAATGTTTTTATTAATTTTCTGTCATGATGATCTATCTCATATTAACAGTGGGGTGTTGATGTCTCCCACTATTATTTTGTGGTGATCTGAGTATCTTTATAGGTCTCTAAGAACTTGGCTTATTCATCTGAGTACTCATGTATTGGTTACATATATATTTAGGAATGTTAGCTCTTGTTGAATTGAACCCTTTGCCATTATAAATCCCTTTCTTTGTTGTTTTTGGTTTAAAGACTTTTGTCAGAAACTAGGATTGTGTCCCCCACTTTTTTCTGTTTTTCATTTCCTTGGTAAATTTTTTTCTATCCCTTTATTTTGAGCTTATGTGTGTCTTTATTCAGCTTGCCATTCTGTGTCTTTTTATTGGGGCATTTAGCCCATTTACATCTAAGGTTAGTATTGTTAAGTCTTAATTTAATCCTGTTATCATTATGTTAGCTGGTTATTTTGCAGACCTGTCTACATGGTTGTTTCATAGTATCACTGATCTGTGTACTTCAGCATGTTTATGTTGTGGCTGGCAATGGTTTTTCTTTCCATATGTAGTGCTTCATTCAGGAGCACTTGCAAGGCAGGCCTGGTGGTGACAAATTCCCTCAGCATTTGCTTGTCTGGAAAGAATATTATTTCTCCTTTGCTTTTGAAGCTTACTTTGGCAGAATGTCAAATTCTGGGTTGAAAATTCTTGTCTTTAAGAATGTTGAATATTGGCTCCCACTTCTGGCTTGTAGCATTTCCACTGGAAGGTCTGCTCAAGTCTGATAGATTTTCCTTTTTAGGTGACCTGGCCTTTCTCTCTGGCTGCTTTTAAGGTTTTTTTATCCTTTCATTTAGACTTTGGAGAATCTGATTATTATGTGGCTTGCAGTTGATCGTCTCATGGAGTATCTTAGTGGTGTTCTCTGCATTTCCTGAATTTGAATGTTGGCCTGTCTTGCCTCGGTTTTTCTCATACCTGGAGGTATCCTCAGTGAAAGCAAACATAACAGCTTGCTATCGCCACTGAAGGAAAGATAAATGTAAAGATAGCAGTCTGCTTCTTCTAGCAGCTCAAACCCAGAGGAGAACTGACCTATGGCTGGACTGAACTCTCCTGTAGAAGGTGCTAGAGACTCTTGCTGGGAGGTCTTACCCAGGCAGGAGGAACAGAATCAGGAACCCCTCCAAAGAAGCTCTCTCTCTGCCCTGTGGTAGAGCAGATGCATTGCATTGGATGGGACTGTTCCTCATTCAGACCATAAGAATTCTCCAAAGCTGGCAGGCTGAAATGGCTGAGTCTACCAAACCACAGAGGTGCTGGCTGCCCCTCCCCACCAGAGCTCAGAGCTCTGTCTGTAGAACCCTTGCTGGGGTGGCTGAAGGCACTGCAGGGAGGTCTCCCCAAGTAAGTAAGGATGGATCAGGGTCCTGCTTAAAGAAGAAGTCTGGCCATGATCTGGCAAGGCTGCTGTGTTATGCTGGGGGACACCTTTTTGTCCAGATTGCGTGTATTCTTCAAAGCTGGTGGGTTGAAACAACTGAATCTACTAAACTGCAGAGATGGCAATTGCCCTTCCCCCCATGAACTTGGTCTCAATTCAGTCAGACTTCACCCTGCTGCCACCAGCTGGCTGGAATTCCAAACCAGTGAGTCTCAACTCATGAGGTGGCCATAGAACAATGTCACTTGGCTCCTTAGACTTAGATCCCTTCCTGGGAACATGCATGGATGGATCTTCTGCATTGCCATGGAACCTGGGGCCGGAGTATGCTGATGTTTTGGGTCTCTGTGTGTACCCGAGAGGCCACTCTGCCAAGACTCTGCACAGCTCCATGTATTGTACCCAAAGCTCTTGTTGTGTGGGTTCGCAAGGGGATCTCTTGATCTGTGGGTTGCAAAGATCCATGGGAGAAGTGTGGTTTCTTGTGAAGGATCGCTCAATTACTCACCGCTTCTCTTGGCTGTTGTTGAGGGTTTCCTTGGCTCCATGATGCTCCCGGGTGGACCATGACCCCACCCTGCTTCTCTTTGTTCTCCACAGGCCGAGCTGTTTGCCTAGTCAGTCCCAATGCAAGAACCCGGATCTATCAGTTAAAGGTGTCAAATTCACTTACTCCTTTTATTCCTTTCCCTGAGGGACACATACCACAGCTGTTTCCAGTCTGCCATCTTGGATGCTTTTGCTTTTGAGGTCTTAATCGTACATTTTTTGCCTAGGCAATTATTCAAAAAAGTTTTTCCTAGGTTTTCTTCTAGAATTTTGATGGCTTCAGGTATTATATTTACATGTTTAATATGTCCTTAGTTGATTTTTGTATATGGTCAGATATAGGGATTTAGTTTCATTCTTCTACACTTGGTTATCCAGTTTTCACAGCACCATTTGTTTAATAGGGTACAGTTTCCTCAATTTATGTTTTTTTAATGCTTTGTTGAAGATCATCTGATTGCAAGCATTTAGATTTATTTTTAAGTTCTGTTTTCTGTTCCATTGCTCTATGTATCTACTTTTATACCAGTACCATGCTATTTTGGTTACTCTAACCTTTAATATAACTAAAATCAAGTAATGTAATGCCTCCAGATTTGATTTTTTTGCTTAGGATTGTTTTAGTTATTTGTGCTTTTTCCTGATTACATATACGTTTTAGGATTTTTTTTTCTAATTTTGTGAATAATAATGTTGGTATGTTGATAGATATTGCATTTAATCTGTAAATCGCTTTGGGCAGTATGGTCATTTTTACAATATTGATTCTTTCACTTCATGAGACATGAGTGTTGGATGTATTTTCATTTGATTGTGTCATCTACCATTTCTTTCATTAGTGTTTTTTATAATAATTGTCTTTGTAGAGCTCTTTCACCTCCTTGGTTAAGTATATTCCTAGATACTTTTTTTACAGCTATTATAAAAAGGATTTAGTTCTTCATTTGATTATCAGCTTAGTAGTTGTTGGTGCATAGCAGTGCTACAGATTTGTGTATATTGATTTCATAACATGAGATTTTATTGAATTCATTTATAAAATATAAAAGTCTTTTGGAGTAGTCTTTAGGATTTTCTAGGTAAACAATAATATTATCAGGAAACAGAGATAGTTTGACTTCTTCCCTTCCTATTTGGATGCCCTTTATTTCTTTCTCTTGTTTGATTGCTCCAGCTAGGACTTCTAGTACTATGTTAAGTAGAAGTGATGAAAGTGGTCATCCTTGTTATGTTCCAGTGCTGAGGAGGAATTCTTTCAAATTTTCCCTAGTCAGTATTATGTTGGCTGTCAGTTTGACCTATAAGTATGGCTTTTACTATGTTGAGGTATGTTCTGGAACAGTTTTTTATGAGATGAAAAATGCTCATTAATTCAAAACATCCCATACAAATCTATAAAATATGGCCACCATTTCATAATGTATGTGGGTGCATGTATGTGTAATTATCTGAACTACCTGTCAATGGAAAAAATGACATTGGAAAAACACCATAGAAATCCACCAAAATAACAATAATGAATGATCATAAGATATTTTTTACTAAAAATTTTGCATTGGTGAATTTTTCAAAGTCTTAACAACAATGACATGTTAATTTAAGGTGGAGGAGGTAATAAATTTTCTTAGACTATGAAAACCCCAAAAGAAAAATAGACTAAGGATAAAAGTAGGCATATTAATTAAAAATACAACCAAATAGACAATAAACAGTGGAAGAAAATGCTTAATCTCAGAAGTAATTTTTAAAAGATAAACAGTAATCAAATAATGCTTTTTTATTTATTGAATCACTAAAATTTTAACAAAGGCAATACTCAATACTGTCTAGAATGAATAATAGAGACTTCCTTTCTAGAGCACTTCAGACATCTGTAGAAAACAGAATTAAAAAAGAAATTTGAAGGTGAAGAAATTTGTTTTTATCTGTCATACTTTAAGTCTCTATATCAGGATATTGGTAAGGGGCAAAACTAAGATGAATGAAGAGAGAGAGGAAATGTTAGTCCTTGTACACATTCAAAGAGCAAATCTGCCTTCATAGACCACCCAAGAATAGTCAGACTTGCATCAAAAGAACTTTTTCGAATTCCATCCTTGAAACCACCATACTAATTTTATAATACATCCCAGAGTGTGGGGGTTATGGTTGCCTAGGAGATCAGCAAAATGGGGAAAATTTTTAAAGCTGTAGACTTCACTTTTGCTAGACTTTCCTAAACCTCCAATTTCCTCTCTGCTTTACAGCTTATGTTATAGGTAATTTGTACTGTCTTTCTCCTTATCAGTCCATATGTTTGTTGAATTGGAACTAGACCCCTTGATCCTACACTGTCAGGACACATTCTTTCTCCTATTACACAGTACCCATTATAAATCCTATAAAACACTCCTCAAAGCAGGAAATAGAAGGGAAGGAATATCCATTAAATAGACAATCAGACAAAGAATAGTAACCAAGCAGGTCTTTGGCCTAGGAGTACAGGGTCTTCCCTGGAATCTGTAATTGCTGCTCTCTTTCCCCTTAATAATATTATCCTCATTACATAAACCCTACCAGATATGATGAGAGACTGAAGGAAGGAGAGGTTTCCATCCAAAAGGAAGGAGATTGAGTAAAGAGCCTATTTTAATAATCTGGGTGGAAATAATAACATCAATATTTATTTAGTGCTTATTTTGTGTTAGGCACAATTCTAAGCATGTTGTATATATTGACTCACTTAATCTTCAGAACAACCCTATGAGGTAGGTACTGTTATTGTTCATATTTTATACATGAAGGAGAGGTTATTTAAGTATCTAGCCCAGAGCCACACAGCTAGTAAATGGATTTTCCCAAATCTGCCACAGAAAGTAAACACCAGCAGAATGGCATGTCTTATAAATATGCTAAAAATTATGCCTTATAATGATCTGGGGATGAGAACTTTTCTTCAGAAAATTAGGAATATGAGTATCTGTTTCTAAACCAACTCCTGCAAGCCAGAGTTTTTCTCTAATTAAAGATTTTCATTTGGTCTATGATCCAATAAATCACAAATGTTCTGCTACTGCTTCCTGTCTTCAGGAAGTCCCAGGTTAACAATATTATAACCTGAGCTGTGTCCATGACTTGCTTTGCTTTCTTAGAATTTCCTCAAAGTCAACTGATAAGAGTGTTCACTCTTTTTAATAGTGTATCTATCTATCTATCTATCTATCTATCTATCTATCTATCTATATGTAACCTAAGCTGTGTCCATGACTTATTATGATATATGTATATATAATAATAACATAGGCTGTGTCTATGATTTGTTTTGCTCTCTTAGCAATTCCTCAAGGTCAATGTATAAGAGTGTTTACTCTTTTCAATAGCCACAAAACTCCTCAATTTAATTCAATAATTTCCCATTTATTAACATTCACTTTGTTTCTACCTTTTTTGTTTTTGCCATTACTCACAATGTTACAATTAGCATTTTTCCTTTTTTTTTATTTTTTTTTTGAGACAGAGTTTCAATCTTGTTACCCAGGCTGGAGTGCAATAGCGCGATCTCGGCTCACCGCAACCTCCGCCTCCTGGGTTCAGGCAATTCTCCTGCCTCAACCTCCTGAGTAGCTGGGATTACAGGCAAGCACCAGCATGCCCAGCTAATTTTTTGTATTTTCAGTCGAGACGGGTTTCACCATGTTGACCAGGATGGTCTCGATCTTTTGACCTCGTGATCCGTCTGCCTCGGCCTCCCAAAGTGCTGGGATTATAGGCTTGAGCCACCATGCCTGGCCTCATTTTTCTTTCTTTTTCTTTTTTTTTATTGCATTTTAGGTTTTGGGGTACATGTGCAGAACTTGCAAGATAGTTGCATAGGTACACACATGGCAGTGTGATTTGCTGCCTTCCTCCCCTGCACCCACAATTGGCATTTCTCCCCAGGCTATCCCTCCCCAGCTCCCCCCCCACGCTGTCCCTCCCCCATTCCCCCCAATAGACCCCAGTGTGTAGTACTCCCTTCCCTGTGTCCATGTGTTCTCATTTTTCATCACCGGCCTATGAGCGAGAATATGTGGTATTTTCATTTTCTGTTCTTGTGTCAGTTTGCTGAGAATGATGTTCTCCAGATTCATCCATGTCCTTACAAAGGACATGAACTCATCATTTTTGATTGCTGCATAATATTCCATGGTGTATATGTGCCACATTTTCCCAGTCCAGTCTATCATGGATGGGCATTTGGGTTGGTTCCATGTCTTTGCTATTGTAAACAGTGCTGCAATGAACATTCGTGTGCATGTGGCCTTATAGTAGACTGATTTATAGTCCTTTGGATATATACCCAGTAACGGGATTGCTGGGTCAAAGGGCATATCTATTTCTAGGTCCTTGAGGAATCGCCACAGTGTCTTCCACAATGGTCCTTTTTTTTTGATAAATTTCAAGTCATAGGGTTGCTAGGTGGAAAAATATTTATAGTTTTAGCATTTAACATTACCAGATTATTTTACATATACATACACAAAGATGTAACAATATTCATTTTCACCAAGCCCCACCTTACCTTCAGAGCTAAATATTATCATACTTGAAACTTTTTACCAATAATAAGGGTTAGAAAGAACATCTGAGTTTAGCTTTAATTGGCATTCTTCTATTAGTGAGGATGAGCACCTTTTCATATGCTTCCTGGGCATTTTGAATTTGTTAATCTGTGAATGGATAATTGATACCTTTTGTATATTTTTAAAATTCTGTTGGATCTTTTGCCATTTAAAATTATTAATTTTATGGGGTTGAATTTGTCATTTTTTTCTCTAGTGAATTGTAGATTTCCTGTCTTGCTTAGGAATCTCTTCAACCCTTAAGTTATGCATAATTTATCTACAATTTTTAAAATGTCAGGTAATTGTAGATTCATATGCAGTTGTGTGAGCACATGTATTCCTTATCCAGATTTCCCTAATGATAACATCTTTCAAAGCTATGGTACAATATCACAACCAGCAAACTGGTGTTAGTATAATCCACTAATCTAATTCAAATTTTGCTAGTTATATATGTATAGTATTCATTTGTGAATGTGTATCCATTTAGTTCTAAGCAATTTTATCACCCGTAGGCTTGCAAATTCACCACCATAGTGAAGATACAGAACAGTTCCATCACTGCAAAGATTCCCCAAGTGTTGTCCTTTTATAACCATAATTACCTCTATTTCTTTTGCTTCCTGTCCCTATTCCTAACACTTGGCAGCAACAAATCTCTTCACCATCTCTGTAAATTTGACATTTCAAATGTATTATATAAATGGAATTATACAAAATGTGGATTAGTCCATTTTCATGCTACCATAACGACATATCTAAGACTGGGTAATATGTAAAAGAAAGAGGTGTAATTGACTCACAGTTTTGCATGGCTGAGGAGGGCTCAGGAATCTTACAATCATGGTGGAAGGCATCTCTTCACAAGGCAGCAGGAGAGAGAATGAGTGCCGAGCAAAGAGAGAAACCCCTTATAAAACCATCAGATCTCATCATAACTCACTTACTATCATGAGAACAGCATGGGGGAAAACCACCTTAAGGATTTAATTATCTCTGCCTGGTCCCGTCCTTGACACATGGGAATTATTACAATTCGAGGTGAGATTTGGGTGGGAACACAGAGCCAAACTATATCAGTATGCAACACTAGGAATTTGACTTTTTCACTCAGCATAGTATCCTTGGGATTCAACCACATTGGGTATATCAATAGTTCATTCCTTTTTATTGATGGGTAGTACTCCATGGCAAGTGTACCATAGTTTTTTTTAAAAAAACATTCACTTATGAAAGCAATCTGTGTTGTTTCCAGTTTGGGGCTCTTAGGAATAGAGCTGCTCTAAACATATGTGTACAGGTTTTTGTGTAGAAAAAAGTTTTCTTGTCTTCAAAATAAATGCCCCAGAGTGCAATTGTTGGGTCATATAGTTGGCATGCATTTAGTTTTATAATAAATCACCAAATAATTTTCCAGAATTACTGGAGCATTTTACATTCCCAATGGTAATGTATGGGCAATCCAGTTCTCCAAATCTTTATCAACATATGTTATTACAAATTTTATACTAGTTATTCCAATAGTGATATGTCTCCTTTATTGAGATCTTATTCACATGCTGTAGAATTCACTTTAATATATACAACTGAGTAGTGTTTAGCATATTTACAAGGTTGTGCTTCTATTACCAGTATCTAACTTCAGAACATTTTTATCACCACTAAAAGAAATCCAATACACATTAGTATTCTGTATTAGTTTATTTGCATTGCTATAGGGCAATACTTGAGGCTGAGTGATATATGAAGAAATGAGGTTTATTTTGACTCACGGTTCTGCAGGCTCTACAAGCATGGCACCAACAGATCCTCAACTTCTGATGAGGGACTCAGGAAGCTTACAATCATGGCAGAAGGTAAAGGGAGAGCCAGAGCATCACATGGCAAGAGAAGGAATAAGACAGAGGGGGCAAGAAAGAGAAGGGTGAGGTGTCAGACACTCTTAAACAGCCAGATCTCATGTAAACAATCTGAGTGAGAACGCACTGATTACAAAGGAGATGGCACTAAGCCATTCATGGGGGATCCACCCCCATTATTCAAACATTGATTCCCCATGATCCTCCAACATTGGAGGTCACATTTCAATATAATATTTGGATGGGACAAAACACCCAATTTATATCATAGTCATTCTGCATTCTTTGTCCCTAGCCCCTGACAACCACCATTCTGATTTCTACCTCTATGGACTTCCTTTTTCTGAATGTATAATATAAATAAACCTTTATAAGGTGTTTCCTTTTATGTCTTGTTTCCTTCATTTAGCATAAGGGTTTCAAGGTCCATTTATGCTGTAGCAGCTCAAATCCACTGTTGAGGCCATCTAGTGTATTTTTCATTTTAATTACTTTTAAATTCCAGATTTTCTTTTTGGTTCCTTTTTAATAATTTCTATCTCCTTATTAATATTCCCTATTTAGTGAGACATGATTTTCTTATTTATTTATTTATTTATTTTTTTATGATTTTCATGAGAAATAGCTCTTTGAACTGTTCAAGGTGTCTGTTTCATGTTTATTGAGTTTCATGGTGTGTGGTTTTTGAGGAATTATTTCATTTGTTTTAAATTTTCAAATTTTATGTGTAAAATTAATCATAGTACCATCTGTATGTCTTCTTTTGAAAAATGCCTATTCAGATCTTTTGCCCATTTTAAAATCAAATTATTAATCTTTTTTTCAGTAGAGTTGTTTGAACGTCTAATATATTCTCATTATTAATCCCTTGTAAGATGGGTAGTTTACAAATATTTTCTCACATTCTGAAGGTTGTCTCTTCAATTTGTTGATTGCCTCATCATGCAGAAGCTTTTTCAATGTGGAATGATTCTATTTGTTTATTTCTGCTTTGATTGTGTGTGCTTATGGGGTACTATTCAAAAAATTTTTGCATAGACCAATATCATGAAGAGTTCCCCAGTATTTTCTTGTATACTTTTTAAGTTTGAGGTCTTAGATTTATGTCTTCAATGCATAGGAATTTGATTTGATTTTTGTACATGGTGAGAAGTAGAGATCTAATTTTATTCTTTGGCATATGGATATTCAGTTTTTCTGCCCTAATTATTGAAAAAACTGTCCTTTTCCCAATGTATATTCTTGGCAACTTCATTGAAAATAAGTGCACTGTAGACATACAAATTTGTTTCTGAGTTCTTCATTCTGTTCCATTTCTCTATGTGTCTGTTTTTATGACAGTACCATATTGTTTTGATTTAATTTGAAGTTAATTTGAAGTATAATTTGAAGTCAGGATATGTAATTCCTTCAGTTTTGTTCCTTTTCTCAGAATTGCTTTGGCTATTCTGGGTCTTTTGTGGTTTCATATGAATTTTATAATTATTTTGTTTTCTATCTATGAAGAATGTCATTGATATTTTAATAGAGATTGCACTGAATCTGTGGATTGCTTTGAGTAATATGAACATTTTGGCAACATTGATTTATCCATTACATAAACAATAGAATATTTGACAGTTATTTATTTCATCTATGTTTTATAGTTTTCAATACAGAAAACTTTCACTTCTTTGGTTAAGTTTATTGCTAGGTATCTCATTTTATTTGTAGCTGTTGTAAATGTGAATATTTTCTTGATATCTTGCTCAGATTTTTTGCTGTTTGCATATAGGAATGCTGCTAGGTGTTTTTTGTGTGTGTTGATTTTGTATCCTGCAACTTTACTGAATTTATGTACCAGAATTAGTATTTTTGGTGGAGTCTTTAGGTTTGTTCAAATATAAGATCATGTCATCTACAAACTAGGATATTTTGACGTCTTCCATTTCAATCTGGATGCCTTTTATTTCTTTCTCTTGTCTGATTGCTCTAGCTGAGACTTCTAGTACTAAGTTAAACAACAGTGGTTAAAGTGGGCATTCTTGTCTTGTTCTAGAGGTTACAGGAAAGGCTTTCAGTTACTGCTCATTCAGTATGATATTAGCCAGGGGTCCCTCATATATGGCTTTTATTTTATTATGGCATGTTCTATCTATACCCAGTTTTCAGAGGGTTTTTTACATCATAAAAAGATGTTAAATTTTATCAAATGCTCTTTCAGCATCAATTGAAATAATCCTATAAATTTTGTCCTTCATTCTGCTGACATGATATAATGCATTAACTGATTTATGTATGTTGAACCATATTTGCATTCTTGGGACACATCTCAGTCATAATGAATACTCATTTTAATGTGTTGTTGAATTCAGTTTGCTAGTATTTTGTTGAGGATTTTTTGCATCAGCATTCATTAGTAACATTAGCCTGTAATGTTCTTTTTGTTATGTGTCTTTTTCTGGTTTTGGTATCACAGTAATACTGGCCTTGGCCAGTCATGGTGACTCATACCTGCTATCCCAGTACCTTGGGAGGCTGAGGTGGGGGATCAACAGAGGTCAAGAGTTAGAAACCAGTCTGGCCAACATGGCAAAATACTGTCTCTACTAAAAATACAAAAATTAGACAGGCATAGTGGCATGTACCTGCAATCCCAGGTACTTGGGAGGCTGAGGCAGGACAATCACTGGAACCTGGGAGGTGGAGGTTGCAGTGAGCTGAGATCATGCCATTGCACTCCAGCCTGTGAGACAGAGTGAGATTCCATCTCAAAAACAAAACAAAACAAAACAAAAACAAAAAAACCCTGGCTTTACAGAATTGAGGGGGAAGTAGTCCTTCCTCTATTTTTCAGAATAGTTAGAGTAAAATTGGTATAACTTCTTCTTTAAATGTATGGAAGAATTTAGCAGGGGATCTATGGGGTCCCAAATTTTCTTTGCTAGGAGACATTTTATTATGACTTTTCTCTTGGTACTTGTTATTGTTTTGTTCAGGCTTTGAATTTATTCATGATATAATCATGGTAGGTTTTATGTGCCTATGTATTTATTAATCTCTTCTAGATTTTCCAATTTATTGACATATAGTTGCTCATAGTAGCCACTAACTGCCCTTTGAATTTCTGGAATATCAGTTGTAATGTCTCCTTTTTCATCTCCAATTATACTTCTTTGTCTTCTCTCTTTCCTTCTTAGTGTGGCCCTAGTTTTATCAATTTTGTTTAACTTTTCTAAAATCCAACTTTTTCTTTCATTGACTTTTTGTATTGTTTTCTTCATTTATTTATTTATTTTTTCTTTTTTTGCCCTGCCCTCCTGTTTTCTTTATTTATATATTACTTACTTTTGCTCTTACCTTTGTTATCATTTCTTTTCATTTACAGCTTGGGTTTCAATTGCCCTTGCCTTTCTAATTCTTTAAGATGTATTAGGCTGTTTATTTCATTTTTCAAATTTTTTTATATACACACTTTCCTTTTTGTACTGCTTTCACTGTATCCCATAGGTTTTAATATGTTGCGTTTTCATTATTATTTGCTACAAGAAACTTTTTAATTTTCTTCTTAATTTTTTCATTGACCCACTGGTCATTCAGAACATTGTTTAATTATCATTTGTTTGTATAGTTTCCAAAATTTCTTTTCTTTTTTATTTTAGTTTTACTTCATCATTGTCAGAAAAGACTTTTGATTTTATTTAAACTTTTTGAATGTATTGTTTTGTGACCTAATGTACAGTCAGTCTTTAAGAATAATTCATATGCTGAGGAGAAGAATGTGTATTCTACAGCTATTAGATAAAATGCCCTGTAAATATATATTAATTCCATTTGGTGTATAGTTCAGATTCAGTCTGATATCTCTGTTGACTTTCTTTTGAAATATTTGTTCAAAGGTGAAAGTGAAGTGATGAAGTCTCAGGTTATGATTACATTGGGGTGTATCTCTTTTCTTTTTTTATTTTCTTTTTATTTATTTATTTATTTTATTGTACTTTGGGTTCTGGGGTACATGTGAAGATCATGCAGGATTGTTGCACAGGTACATAAATGGCCAGGTGGTTTACCACCTTTATCCCCCCCGTCACCTTTATCTTGCATTTCTCTCCTGTTGCTGAATTGACTCCTTCATCATTATATAGTCATAATATTATTAGTACTGTCTCTGATCTCTTTTTATAACTTTTATCTTGAAATCTATTTTGTCTGATAAAAGTATAGCTACTCCTGTTCTCTGTTTCTTTTTATTGGCATGATATTCTTTTCTATTGTTTTTTAAGTCTGTGTGTGTCTTCATAAGTGAAGTGCTTTTCTTGTAGACAACAGATTTTTGAGTCTTTTTAAAAATCCATTCAGGAATCTATGTTTTTTGACTGGAGAGTTTAGTCTATTTACTTTCAATCTTATAATTTATAAGTAAAAACCTACTTCTACTATTTTGTTATTTTTTTTCTGGTTTCTTTGTGGTCTTCTTTTCTTTCTTTTCTGTCTTCCTTTAAGTAAAGGCAATTTTTTCCCTGATGTTATGTTTTAATTTATTTCACTTCATTTTTTGTGCTTACCTTGTGTGTTTTTTGATTCGAGTTTATCATAAGGCTTCCAAATGCGATCTTCTAACCAATTTATAAAAACTGATAAAAATTTGCACTAATTGCATAAACAAACACACAAACATTTGAAAATACAACTAATAAAAACTCCATGAGCTCATGTCTTTTGCAGGGACATAAATGAAGTTGGAAGTCATCATTCTCAGTAAACCTAACAGGAACAGAAAACCAAACGCCTCATGGTCTCACTCATAAGTGTAAGTTGAACAATGAGAACACATGGATACAGGAAGGCTAACATCATACATTGGAGCTTGTTGAGGGGTGCAAGGCAAGGGTAGGAAAAACATTAGGATGAATACCTAATGCATACGGGGCTTAAAACATAGATGATGGGTTGATGGGTGTAGCAAACCACCATGGCACATGTATATCTAGGAAACAAACCTATATGTTCTGCACATGTATACCAGAACTTAAAGTAAAATAAAAAAATTCTACACTTTAAGTTAATCCCCCTGCTTTTTAACTTTTTATTGTTTCTTTTATTTCTTTTTGTACCTTGTTTTGTAAAGTTATAGTTATTATTTTAATTGGATCAATTTTTAGTCTTTCTAGATAAGAGTTTGCATGCCACAATTACAGTAAATATTCTGTGTTTTACTGTATACTTACTATTACCAGTGAGTTTCGTACCTTCAGATTATTTTTTTCTCACTGATGGCCTTTTTTTTTTCTCACTAAAGAGCTCCTTTCAACATTTCTTGTAGAATAGGTCTGATATTGATTAAATTCCTCAGCTTTCTTTGTCTGGGAAATTCTTTATTTCTTCTTCACGTCTGAAGGACATTTTTTCCAGATATACTATTCAAGAGTACAAGGTTTTTTTCTTTCAGCACTTCAAATATGTCATGCCACTATCTCCTGTCCTGTAAGATCTCCTCTTAAAATTCTGCTGTCAGATGTATTGGAGTTTTATTGTATGCTATTTGTTTATTTTCTCTTGCTGCTTTTATGATCATTTCTCACTTTCAATCTTTGATAGTCTGATTATTAAATGCATTTGGCAGTCTTCTTTGGATTAAATCTTCTTGGTGTTTATAACTTTCTTGTACTTAAATATTGATTTCTCTAGGTTTGAGAAGTTCTCTGACACCCCTTTGAATAAGCATTCTACTCTTACTGCCTTCTCTACCTATTTTTTAAGGACAGCAACTCATAGATTTGCTGTTTTGGGGATATTTACTAGATGCTGTAGGTATGATTTGTTGTTTTTTGTTGTTTTTCCTTTGGCTTCCTTTGCTGTGTATTTTCAAATGACCTGTCTTCAAGCTCACTAATGCTTTCTTCTGCTTGATAAATTATCTTAAGAAACTCTGATGCATTCTTTGTCATTTTTGTTTTCCAACTCCAGAATATGTATTTTACCATTTTTTTTCATTTATCTAACAGAACTTTGAATTTCTTCTGTGTGTTATCTTAAATTTATTTGAGTTCTCTCACAACAGCTATTTTGATCACCCTGTTGGAAAAGTCACATATACCATGTTTCTTTAGGATTGGTACTCGGTGCTTTGATTTGGTCAAATAATGTTTTCCTGGATAATGTTGATACTTGTAGATGTTCATCTGTGTCTGGGCATTGAAGAGTTAGGTATTTCTTATAGTTTTCACAATCTGGGCTTATTTTTACCACCCTTCTTGGGAAGGTTTGCCAGGTATTTGAAGGGACTTAGATTTTGTGATCTAAGACATACCTGCACCGAGGGGAACCCCAAGCCCAGTAATAAAGTGGTTTGTGCAGAATTGTAGAGATATCACTGGTGGTCTTGGGTAGGATCTGGAAGACTTTTCTAGAGTATCAGGCAGAGACATTTGTTCTCAGTCTTACTTTTTTCCAAACAAAGGGAATATCTCTCTATCTCTCTGCTGAGCTATATGGAGTTGGGTGAGGGGTGACATAAGCATATCTGTGGCCACCACCACTAGGAATACACCGGGTCAGAACTGAAGCCAGTATTGTACTTTCCCAAGGCCTGCTGTAACTACTACCAGGCTACCACCTATATTTGCTCAAGAATCTGGAACTCTAAAATGAGTAGGTGATTAAGACAGTGAGTTTGTGTTTTTCTTTTCAGAGTGCTGAGTTCTCCCAGGCTTACCTCAGGTCATAAGATGCAGTCTGGGAGCCAAGGCTTTGGGCCAAAAACCTTAGAAATTAATCTGGTGCTCTATTCTACTGTGGCTAAGCTGGCACTCAAACCACAAGACAAAGTCCTTCTCACTTTCCTGTTTTGTTTTTTACAGACAGCGGAGCCTATTCTGATGGCTGATACCATCACAGGCCCATGGAGAGTACTGCCAGGCTACCACCAATGTTCACTTAAGGCCTAAGAACTTTCAGTGACCTCGTGGTGAATGCCACTAGGCTTGTGACTTACCGTTCAGGGCAGTGGGCTCTCCTTTGTCCCAGGGCAGGTCTACAAAAGCAGTCTAAGAGTGAAGGCTTGGAAGTTGGAATGATGAGGGTCCTTTTATTTTTTTCTTGAAAGGGTCTCTCATTCTGTCACTCAGCCTCAAAATCCCCAGGCTCATAATTCTCACGCCTCAGCCTCATGAGTGGTTGAGACTACAGGCATGTGCCACCATGCCCAGCTAATTTTTATATTTTGTTGTAGAGACAGGGTTTCACCATGTTTCCCAGGCTGTTCAACTTCTAAGTTCAAGTGATCTGCCCAGCTTGGCCTCCCAATGTGTTGAGATTACAGGAGTGAGCCACTGTGTCTGGCTTCCACCAATTGGTGCTCTATCTTACTGTGGCCAAGCTCAGACCTGATTTTTTGTTGTCATGAATGTGTGTGTGTGTGTGTGTGTGTGTGTGTGTGTGTGTGAGTGTGTGTGTGTGTGTGTGTGTGTGTAGACAGTTTTTAAATTTGATGTTCCATTAGAGTGGATGAATGGTGGAGGCTTCCATTCAGCCATCTTCCTCTGACGCAACTTCTCTATTTTATTTCTGTTCCTACAGAGAAAAGAAAGTCTCAAGAGAAATGTCAAGTATTTTCAGCTTCTTGTTTACTCCAGGCGTATCTGCTGCAGTGGATTTTAGGATAAGAAAATAATTAGTTGCTTTTTATGTAGTTGTCTGTAGATGGCAGCCGAACATCCTCCCAAAAACAAACAAACAAAAACCAATGTCTTCCTCCACCCTTTGTGTTAAAAAAAAATAAAATGAAAAAAAGTGGGTGTGATTTTGCTGCCTTGAATGCTGAAATCCTCCCTTAAAAACAATGCTTTTAAAATACGTTTGCAAAATTGCGAGATGAAAAAGATTAATATTTTTTAAAAATGATCTTTCAAAATTGTAAGATTGAATTTAACTTCACATGATTTTATTGACTGTTTTTTTCTTCTAATTTATATTTTTACTTCTATTGTACATTTTTCTCTTCGGAGTTTTAAAGGATAACTTATTTTTTACTATTATAAAAATAATGCATCTCATTAAAAAATTAGAAATTTCAGAAATGTTGTTAAAGAGAAAGCAACATTCAGAGCCACTATTAAAATTTTGATATATCTCCTGACTTTATGCTGGTGTTTTGGTATATTTGAGGTTAAAATTATATATTTTGTCCAGATTTTCTTTCTAATTTTTAATTAAATTAGTATTATGACCCTCTATATCTCAGTAAATGCTTTTCTTAATGTCCTTTAAAATAACTCAATTAAAAATTTTAAGATAATGCATATCTATTATTTTTGTATATTGCTAATACTTTTTATATTTATTTATCTAGATAAAAAATTTTTTGATACAGAGTCTTGCTGGAATACCAGATTAAATTTTGAATTACTTTTTCAACCCTTCCCCCAATTTAGAATTTTTAAAAACTCATGTTGCTTGAAATCTGTATATTCATTTGTGAAGTAACGTCTTCTTATTCAAATTTTTTTGAATAGTAAAGTTTTTTTGAATAGTTAAGTTTTCTCATTCAAATATGTAGCTTATTCCTTTATTGATTTAATTTCTTTATATTCCCAAGTAATGTTTCACCACTTTTTCCATGTGATTGCAGAATATTTCTTTTTAAACATATTTCTAGTAGTTTCTGTTTTCCTTATAGTGACTAGAAAGTGGTTTAAAAATGAGTGAGGAAAATAAAGGCCCATTAACTTCCTCATATAATGGAATAGTTAACGTGTCTTACCTTTGTAATTCATTATACAATTTATTGAAATGTTTTTATGTAATACATGTGTATTGTTGGAACACTGGGCAATATACAAAACCAAAAAGACAAAAATTATCTATGCTCTCAAGTCCCGTTAATACCAACTATTTGTATATTTCCTTCCGGCTGTTTTGGGGTTCTCTACTTTCTTGTTTGTGTTTCTAATTGTACAATTATACCTGGAAACATGCTTCTTCTAAAAATATCAAACAATATAGAAAAATATAAGTTAGGAAATATCATAAAAGAAAGTTTCTTCTTCACCAAACCCACTTCTCGATACACCTTTCCAGGCAAGTAGTGCTGATAGTTCAATAGTTCAATGTATATTCTTATGTTTTTCTATGCATTCGTACACACACACAGATACATCATGCACCCATACACATACATTTTCTGTTGCCTTATTCATAGTTATTTTTATGACCATGTCATGTTTGTATGAAAACAATGTTCGTTCTGTGTTTATTTAGTATTAATATCTCCATACAGCTATTGAAGCAGGGTTGTTCATTATTTTACTGAAGTCCTTTTTATTCTTAATAATTGTTTCTTACTTGATCTGTTGACTTGTAAAAAAAGTATTAATCTGGCTGGGCGCGGTGGCTCATGCTTGTAATCCCAGCACTTTGGGAGGATAGAGGCAGGTGGATCACGAGGTCAGGAGTTCGAGATCAGCTTGTCTAATATGGTGAAACCACATTTCTACTAAAAAAATACAAAAGTTAGCCAGTCATGGTGGCACATGCCTGTAGTCCCAGCTATTTGGGAGGCTGAGGCAGGAGAATCACTTGAACCTGGGAGGCAGAGGTTGCAGTGAGCTGAGATAGTTCCAGTCCACTCCAGCTTGGGTGACAGAGTGAAATTCCATCTAAAAAACCCTATTAATTTATTCAACAAATATGTATGGAGTCCCTATCACTTGCTAGAAACTGCTCTAGCCTCTAGAGATATAGAAGTGGACAAAATAAACTAAAATTCCCATCTTCATGGAATGCGTATTTTGAAGCAATTAACTATTTACTTCCACCATTGGTGTATAAATGTGATCATTTTATCCTTGTTGGCACTACTGATTATTATTTTAAAATATCTTTGAGTGTTTGGTAAAAACAAATTTATGTTCTTTAATTTGCATATCTGTAATTATCCGTGAGATTAAGCAATTTCACGTTTTTTTAGAAATTGCGCTTTCTCGTCATAAATTCTCTATTGTAAGTCCTTTGCCAATTTGTCATTTTGGTATAATATTTTTGGCATTTGTTTATTGGTTCCAATTTTTCTTATTGCTTTGTTTCTTTTGTTAACCTATAATTTTTAAGTCTTTCTATAACCAACTTGTTAGGCTTTCACTATACTAGACATTTTTCATTTGAATAATGAGACATTAATACTTTAATTATACTGTAATGAGTTTGGGATTCTGTGAATAATTTTTGGGAGTAAAGATATTGAAGCCAACATAGGCATAACTGCTGTGGTGTGTCATGATCTAAATGTAATTGTAGCCTTTTGTTGTTGTTGTTGTTGGAGTTTCACTCTTGTTGCCCAGGCTGGAGAGCAATGGTGTGCTCTCGGCTCACTACAACCTCCACCTCCTGGGTTCAAGCAATTCTCTTGCCTCAGCCTCCTGAGTAGCTGGGATTACAGGCATGTGCCACCATGCCCAGCTAATTTTGTATTTTTAGTAGAGACTGGGTTTCTCCATGTTGGTGAGACTGATCTCCAACTTCTGATCTCAGGTGATCTGCCCACCTCAGCCTTCCAAAGTGCTAGGATTACAGGCATGAGCCACTGGGCTCGGTTAGTTGTAGCCTTTTTAAAGCCTTGATATGCATTTGCCTTTCATACATTTTTTATTTATTATTATTTAGAAATAGTGTAAATCTGATAGAAAAGATGCCAAAATAGTGCAAATAACTCCCATATTCTTTGTTCAGGCTGACTGTTTAAGAGCTTGCCACATTTGTTTATTATTTTCTATTTACGTATTGCTATATCCCTTTATCATCAATCTATATATCTTTGCTGAAACATTTGACATTAAGTTATACACTTCATACATCTTAACTTTTAAATAATTTTATTATTTCCAAAAAACAAGGGCAGTCAATTCTATAATAAGCACAGTTCAGTTTTCAACTTAGGACATTTAACACTTTATATTACCAATGCTGTTTTTTTAATTGACCTGACAATAATCTTGCTAACAATTTATTTATACAGTCTATTATATATTTCAAACACCTGTCATATCTTCTTGGTGTCTTTTTTTCTAGAAAAATTCCCAAGCCTTTTAGGTTATAAATCCTGTGTAACAACACCACAAAAATAATTTTGTATTATGGCCACAAACTTTTGCTTTACAACTGTATTGGAGATATATTTTACAAAATATAAACCCACTAATTTTATGTATATATTAATGAGTTTTGGCAAATATATATAATTGTGCAACCACCATCATAACCAGATTTAAAACACATTCCAACAGTCCTTTTCTATTTACCATCGATCTTTGTGTCCATCAATGTCCAATGACAACTAGTGATTGACTCTCTGTCTCCATAGCTTTTCCTTTTCTAGAACTTCTTATGTGTGGGATCATACAGTATATAGACTTTTGCGTTATGCTTTTTTCACTTAGCAAAATGTTTTTTGATTTCATCCATGTTGTAGCACAGATCATTACTTTGTTTCTTATTCCACTGTGTGGGTATACTACACGTTGTTTATCCATTAACTGGCTGATGGAAATTTGGGCTGCTTTTACTTGTTTACCATGGATAATATTGGTATAAACATTCATTTTTAAGTTTTAGTCTGACATATATTTTTTTTCTCTGAGTTTACACCTAGAAGTAGAATTGCTGTATTATAAGGTAACTCCATGTTTAACATTTTGAAAAATTGTACTGTTTCAAATTGGTTGCACCATTGCACCAGCAATGAATAAGTATTCCTATTTCATGGCATCCACACCAGCATTTGTTATTGTCAGTCTTTGGTTATTAGCTATCCTAGTGGGTATGAAGTAGTATCTTTTTGTATATCGTCTTGGAGAATATCTATTTGGAACTTTGCCCATTTTTAAATTGTGTTTTTAGTCTCTATTATTCTTTTAATAATATTTGTATATTCTTTATATAGTGTGGATAACAATCTTTAGAAAAATTACACAGTTACAAAGCCATCAGCCTAATCACTTCATAGAACATTATCCTATTTCCAATAAGATATACAGATCTCATTTACATTTAATCTATGTCCCCAGCTCAATCCCAAGGCAATTATTAAATCTACTTTTTATTTCTATAGATTTGCTTTTATGGGATATTTTATGTCAATGGGATAATACAGTATGTGGTCTTTTGTGTTTGGCTTCTTTTACTAAAAATAATGTTTCTGAGGTTCATCAATTTTACAACATGGATTAACATTTTATTTTTTGTAGATGAATAATATTCCGTTATGTACACATATAATATTTTATCTAATTATCTCTTAGGCTGGTCCACTTTTGGCTATTACGTATAATGCTACAATTAACATTCATGAATAAATTGTTTTTGGTAACTGGCTTTATTGAGATATAATTTAGATATCAAATTTACCCATTAAAGTGTAGAATTTAATGTTTTAAATATATTCGCAGGTTTTTTATAGTCATTATCACAGTCAACTTTAGGGTTCTTTAGTTTGTAATTTTTACAACTTACAATAGTTTTGTTGGGAAGGATATTCAAGGTTTTTAGTGGAACCATCCTGCAAGTGGAATCCTTAATGCAATAAAGTATCTTTGCACTAAAATTTTATTACATTTTAAATATTGGTGACATAATGGAATAAAACTAAATGTCCAACCACAAGAGAATGGTGCAATGAAGGATGAACTACTCAAGTAATGTTTACATGAAGTTGTATGGGAATAATTTTAAAATTGACAGGTGACTAAGGAGGAGGAGGTGGAGCAAGATGACCAAGTATAGCCCTCCAGTGATCAACTCCAACTCCAGGAACAGCAAATCGAACAACTATCCACAGAAAGCACCTTCATAAGAAGAAAAAATTAAGTGAGAAATTTTAACACCTGGTTTTAGCGTCATGTTAAGAAAAAAGGGACTGAAGAGGGTAGAAAAGGCAGTCTTGAATTGCAGACACCACTCTTGCTCCATCTCCTGATGGCAATCATGTGTCAAGGAGAGAGAATCTGTATGCTTGGGGGAGACAGATCACAGTGATTATAAGTTTTTGCATTGGAACTCTTTGCTGCCCTGTCATTGCAGGAAGCAACATGGGGCAGAATTCATTCAGCACTCACATAGGATGCATTTAGATCAGCACTAATCAGTGAAAAATCATCCATTCCAGTGGTTGAAACCGGAGTTTTGGCTAGCCTCACCACCATAGGCTAAAGTTCTCTGGGGTCCTACATAAACTTGAAAGGCAGTCTTGGCCACAAGTACTGCAATACTTGGGTGTGTTCTGGTACTATGCTGGGCTAAGAGCCAGTAGAGATGGAGTATATGCCACCTAGGGAGACACTAGCAAGGGTGGCCAAAGGAGTGCATACATAATCCCTCCCTAAACCCCAGGAACACAGATCACAGCTTCAGGAACAACTCCCATTTTAGTAGAGGAAAGCAGAGAGTAAAGAAGATGTTGTCTTCCAACTTGGATATCAGCTCAACCATAATTGTAGAGGGCAACAGGCACTGTCCTAAGGCCCTCATTTCAGGCCCTATCTTCCATATGAAATTTCTAGACACATCCTGGGTGAGAGGGAACCTACTGCCTTGAAAGGAAGAACCCAGTCTTGGCAGGATTTATAACCTGCTAACTAAAGAGTCCTTGGGCCTTGAATAAATGTGAGCAGCTCCCAGGGAGTACTTGGCCGTGGGCCTTGGATGAGACTTAAGGCCATGCTGGCTTCAGGTGTAACCCAGCATGTTTCTATCTGTCTGAGGGCCAAAGGAAAGGACTCCTTCTGCTTGAGGAAAGAACAGGAACGAGTAAAGAGTATTTATTTCTTAAAGTTTGGGTACCAGCTCACCCAAAGTAGGGTAGAGCACCAACTAGGCTCCTGGGGAACCTGATTCCAGGCCTTGACTCATGGATGGCATGTCTAAGTCTTTTCTGGGTCAGATGGGAGCCTGTTGCCCTAAAGCTACAGACCAAGGCCTGGCCATATTTGCCACAGACTGAAATAAGAGCCCTTGGACCTTGTGCGAACATCAGCAGCAGCCTAGTATTACCTGATGTGGGTCTAGGGTGGTGGTGACCATGGGGCGAGATCCCTTCTGTAGGACAAAAGGAGAGAAAGGAATAGGATGTACTTTGGTTTATGGATTGGTTGCTAGCTCAGCAGTGGTAGAATACATCACCAAGTATATTCCTAAGCTTCTGAACTTCATGTTTCTGGCTCCCAGATAGCATTCCTGGGCCAAAGGGGAGTTTGCTGCCCTAAAAGAAAGGGCACAAGCCTGGCTGAATTTGCCACCTGATGACTTAGGAGCCATTAGACCTTGAGTAAACATGATGGATAGCCAGGCAGTAGTCACCATGGGCCCTGGGTGAGACCAACTATTCTGATGGCTTTGGGTCTGACTCAGAGCAGTCCTCGTGGTGGTGATCACAAGACTGCTTGTGTCACTCTTTCCCCAGCTCCAGGCAGCTCAACATAGAGAGATTCCATTTGTTTGGGTGACAGTATCCTGACTTTTACCCAAAAGAAGAGAACAAGAATCTGACTGTTAACCCAGGAAATTCCCTCAGATCTTACTCAATAGCAACATGGCAGTATGAATATTAGTCTATAAGAGTCACAGTGTTAGTGAACTTGGGGTGCCCACTAATAGATATACTGCTGAAGTTACCAAACATTTAGATTGTATTACACTATTTCCTTAGGATACTAGAAAAGTCTTCCCAAGTAAAACAGATACAACAAGGCCAGGTTGTGAATACTACAATAAATATCTAACTCCTCAATGCCAAGACATTGACAAACATTCACAAGCATCAAGATCATCCAGAAAAAAACTGATTTTACCAAATGAACTAAATAAAACACCAATTGAACTAAATAAAATGCCAATCTTGAAGATACAGAGATATGTGACTTTTTAGACAGAGAATTCAAAATACCTATTTTGAGACATCTCAAAGAAATTCAAGATAACACAGAAAATGAATTTATAATCCTATCACATAAATTGAATAAATGCTTTGAAATAATTAAACTCAAACAGAAATTCTGGAGCTGAAAAATTCAATTGACATACTGAAGAATGTATCAGAGTGTTAATAGCAGAATTGCTAGTAAGTAGAAGAAAGAACCAGTGAGCTTCAATACAGACTATTTGAAAATACACAGTCAAGGCTGGGCATGGTGGCTCATGACTGTAATCCCAGCATGTTGGGAGACAGAGGCAGGACAGAAAAAGATATTTCATGCAAATAGAAACCAAAAAATATATAAAGACTAACAGTAGCTAGACTTACATCAGATACAATAAATTTCAAGACTAAAACAATAACACAAGACAAATAGTGTTATTATATAATAATAAAGGGGTAAAATCAGCAGGAGAATATAAGAATTGTGAATATATATTTACCCAACACTGGAACGCTCAGATATGAAAAGCAAATTTTGTAACTGAAAAGTGATAGGTTCCAATAGAATAATAGCTGGAAACTTCACCACTCTACTTTTAACATTGGACAGTCCTTCCAGACAGAAAATCAACAAAGAGACATCAGACTTAACCTGCACTATAGGCCCATTGGTCCTAATAGATATTTACAAAACATTTTATCCAATGGATGCAGAAAGCACATTCATCTTCTTAGGACATGAATCATACCCCAAAAATAGAGCATATGTTAGGTCACAGAACAAACCCTAAAACATTAAAAGAATTGAATATCAACTATCTCCTCTGACCAAAATAAAATAAAACTAGAAATAAATAAAAAGAAGAACTTTGGAAAACAATCAAACACATAAACAATATGCTCATGAAGAACCAGTGCATCAAAGAAGAAATTAATAAGAAAATTAGTAAGTATTTTAAAACAAAAGAAAATGGAAACACAACATACCAAATCTTATGGAATAGAGTAAAAGTAGTACTAGCAGTAAACTTAACATTAATAAGTGCCTATATAAAAAAGTAGAAACCTTCAAATAAGCAACATAATGATGCATCTAAATAAACTAAAAAAGCAAGAGCCAAGAAAACTCAAAGTTGGTGGACAGAAAATAAATGATAATGATCAGAGAAGAAATAAATAAAATTTAAACAAAAATTACAAAAGATCAATGAGATGAAAAGTTGGTTTTTGGAATAAACAAAATTGAGAAACCTATAGGCTGAATAAGAACAAAAGAGAGCAGAACCAATTCAATAAGATCAGAGATGAAAAAGAAGACATTACACCTGATATTGCAGAAATTAAAAGGATCGAACCTATCATGAGTAACTATATGCCAACAAATTGGAAAACCTCAAGAAATGGACAAATTTCTATATACATACAACCTGCCATATTGAACTATGAAGCAATTAAAAAACCTGAACAGATCAATAACAAGTAATGAGATGGAAGCCATTCTGTCACTTACTAGACAGAAGCCCAAGACCTGTTTCATTCACTGTTTAATTCTACCAAACAATTTAAAGAAGACCTTATACCAATTATATTTAAAGTGTTCCAAAAAACAGAGGAATAGATACTTCAAAACTCATACTATGAGGCCAGTATTACTAAGATACAAAAGCAAAATATGACACATCAAAAAATGAAACTGCAAAGATACACAAAGGCTCAAAATAAAGGGATTGATGAAAATTTACCAAGCAAATGGAGAGCAAAAAAAAAAAAAAAAGCAAAAGTTGCAATTCTCATCTCTGATAAAATAGGCTTTAAACCAAAAAAGATCAAAAGAGACAAGAAGGATATTACATAATGGTAAAAGGGTCAATGCAGCAAGAAGAGCTAATGATCCTAAATGTATATGTACCCAATACAGGAGCACCCAGATACATAAAGTAGGTTCTTAATGACTTACAAAGAGACTTAGACTCCCACACAATAACAGTGGGAGACTTTAACACCCCATTGTCAATATTAGACAGATCGATGAGACAGAAAATAACAAGGATATCCAGGACTTGAATGCAGACCTGGACCAAGCAAACCTGATAGACATTTACAGAACTCTCCACCCCAAATCCACAGAATATACATTCTTCTCAGCACCACATCACACTTCCTCTAAAATTGACCACATAATTGGAAGTAAATCACTCCTCAGCAAATGCAAAAGAACGGAAATCATAACAAACAGTTTCTCAGACCACAGTACAATCAAGGTAGAACTCAGAACTGAGACACTAACTCAGAACTGCACAGCTACATGGAAAGTGAACAACTGGCTCTTGAATGTTGACTGAATAAACAATGAAATGAAGACAGAAATAAAGACATTCTTCAAAACCAATGAGAATGAAGACAAAACACCAGAATCTCTGGGACTCATTTAATGTAGTGTCTAGAGGAAAATATATAGCAATAAATGCACACATGAGAAGGAAGTAAACATCTAAAATCGAAACTCTATCATCAAAATTGAAAGAGCTAGAGGAGCAATACAAAAAAAAACTCAAAACCTAGCAGAAGACAAGAAATAACTAAGATCAGAGCAGAACTTAAGGAGATAGAGACACAAAAAAACCCTTCAAAAAAACCAGTAAGTCCAGGAGCTGGTTTTTTGAAAAGATCAACAAAATATATGGACCACTAGCCAGACTAATAAAAAAGAAAAGAGAGAATAATCAAAAAGATTCAATAAAAAACGATAAAGGGGATATCACCACAGTTTCCACAGAAATACAAACCATCATCAGAGATTATTACAAACATCCCTATACACATAAACTAGTAAACCTGGAAGAAATGGATAAATTCCTGGACACTTGCATCCTCCCAAGCCTAAAGCAGGAAGAAGCCAAAACCCTGAATAGACCAATAAAAAGGTCTAAAATTGAGGCAGCAATTAATAGCCTACCACCCAAAAAAAATCCCAGGTCCAGACGGATTCACAGCTGAATTCTACCAGACATACAAAGAGGAGCTGGTACCATTCATTCTGAAACTATTCCAAACAATCCAAAAAGAGGGAATCCTTCCCAAATCATTTTATGAGACCAACGTCATCCTGATACCAAAACCTGGCAGAGACTCAGCAAGAAAAGAAAACTTCAGGCCAATACCCATGATGAACATAGATCAAAAAATCTTCAATAAAATACTGGCAAACTGATTGCAACAGCACATCAAAAAGCTTATCCACTGTGATCAAGTAGGCTTCGTCTTGGGGATGCAAGGCTGGTTCAACATATGCAAGTTTACAAACATAATTCACCGCATAAACAGAACTAAAGATAAAAACCACATGATTATCTCAATTGATGCAGAGAAGGCATTTAATGAAATTCAACAACCCTTTATGATAAAAACCCTCAATAAACTAGGTATTGATGGAACGTATCTCAAAATAATAAAAGCTATTTATGACAAACCAACAGCCAATATCATACTGAATGGGCAAAAATTGGAAGCATTCCCTTTGAAATCTGGCACTCGACAGGGATGCCCTCTGTCACCACTCCTATTAAATATAGTATTGGAAGTTCTAGCCAGAGCAATCAGGCAAGAAAAAGAAATAAAGAGTATTCAAATGGGAAAGGAGGAAGTCAAATTGTCTCTATTTGCAGAAGACATGATTGTATATCTGGAGAACCCCATTTTCTCAGCCCCAGATCTCCTGAAACTGATAAGCAACTTCAGCAAAGTCTCAGGATACAAAATCAATGTGCAAAAATCACAAGCATTCCTATACATCAGTAAGAGACTAACAGAGAGCCAAATCAAGAATGAGCTGCCATTCACAATTTCTACAAAGAGAATAAAATGCCTAGGAATAAAACTAACAATGGATGTAAAGGACCTCTTCAAAGAGAACTACAAACCACTGCTCAACAAAATAAGAGAGGACACAAACAGATGGAGAAACATTTCCTGTTCATGGTTAGGAAGAATCAATATTGTGAAATAGCCATACTACCCAAAGTAAACTGCAGGGTCATTGCTTTCCCCATCAAGCTACCATTGACCTTCTTCACAGAACTGGTAAAAACCACCTTAAGCTTTATATGGAACCAAAGGAGAGCCCGCATAGCCAAGTCAATTCTAAGTAAAAAAAAAAACACAGCTGGAGGCATCACACTACCAGACTTCAAACTATACTACAAGGTTACAGTAATCAAAACAGCATGGTACTGGTACCAAAACAGAGATATAGACCAATGAAACAGAACACAGGCCTTGGAGGCAACAGCACACATCTACAACCATCCGATTTTTGACAAATCTTACAAAAACAAGCAATGGGGAAAGGAGTCCCTGTTTAATAATCGTGTTGGGAAAACTGGCTAGCCATGTGCAGAAAGCAGAAACTGGACCCCTTCCTGACACCTTACGCTAAAATTATCTCCAGGTGGATTAAAGACTTAAGACCTGGCACCATAAAAACCCTAGAAGAAAATCTAGGCAAAACCATTCAGGACACAGGAGTAGGCAAGGACTTCATGACCAAAACACCAAAAGCATTTGGCAGAAAAAAGCCAAAATAGACAAAAGGAACCTAATCAAACTCCACAGCTTCTGCACAGCTAAAGAAACAGTCACTAGAGTGAATCAACAACCAACAGAATGGGAAAAAATTTCTGCAATCTACCCATCTGACAAAGGGATGATATCCAGAATCTACAAAGAACTAAAACAGATTTAGAAGACAAAAACAAAGAAGCCCATTCAAAAGTTTGCAAAGGATATGAACAGACACTTTACAAAAGAAGACATACATGAGGCCAACAAACATATGAAAAAATGCTCATCATCGCTGGTCGTTAGAGAAATGCAAATCAAAACTACATTGAGATACCATTTCATGCCAGTTAGAATAGCGTTCATTAAAAAATCTGAAGACAACAGGTGCTGGAGAGGATGTGGAGAAATAGGAACACTTTTACACTGTTGGAGGGAATGTAAATTAGTTCAACCACTGTGGAAGACAATATAGTGATTCCTCAAGGACCTAGACACAGAAATTCCATTTGACTCAGCAATACCATTACTGGATATATATCCAAAGGATTATAAATCGTTCTACCATAAGGATACATGCACACAAATGTTCATTGCAGCACTGTTTAGAATAGCAAAGACCTGGAACTGACCCAAATGCCCAACGATGATAGACTGGACAGGGAAAATGTGGCACATATACAACATGGAATACTATGCAGCCATCAAAAACGATGAGCTTTTTTCCTTTGTAGGGACATGGATAAACCTGGAAACCATCATTTTCAGCAAACTAACACAAGAACAGAAAATCAAACACCATATGTTCTCACTCATAGTTGGATGTTGAACAATTAGAACACGTGGACACAGGGACGGGAGTATCATACACTGGGGTCTGTTGGGGGAAAATAGGGGAGGGACCGTGGTGGGTGGGGAATTGTGGAGAGATAGCATGGGGAGAAACACCAGATATAGGTGACGGGGAGGAAGGCAGCACATCACACTGCCATGTGTGTACCTATACAACAAACTTGCATGTTCTTTACATGTACCCCCAAACCTAAAATGCAATTAAAAAAATAAAACCGATAAATACTAAGGCAAACATTCTCAACAAAATACTAGCAAACTGATTTCAACAACTCATTGAAGATATTATTTATTGTGTTCAAGTCAAATTTATCCCAGGAATGCAAGCATGGGATTCCTCAAGGACCTAGACACAGAAATTCCATTTGACTCAGCAATACCATTACTAGATATATATCCAAAGGATTATAAATCGTTCTACCATAAGGATACATGCACACAAATGTTCATTGCAGCACTGTTTAGAATAGCAAAGACCTGGAACCGACCCAAATGCCCATCAATGATAGACTGGACAGGGAAAACATGGCACATATACAACATGGAATACTATGCAGCCGTCAAAACTGCTGCATAGTATTTTTCAACATATGCAAATAAATCAATGTGTTACTTCATGCCATTTGGATGAAGGACGAAAACCATATGGGAGAGGAATCCAAGATGGACAAATAGAAACAGCTCTGGAGAGCAGTTCCCAGCAAAAGCAACAGAGAGGGTGAGTGATCACTGCATTTCCAAAGGAGGTACCAGGTGCATCTCAATGGGACTGTTTGCACAGTGGGTGCAGCTCAAGAAGGGAGAGCCGAGGCAGGGTAGGGCACTGTTTCACCCAGGAAGTGCAATCCCCAGAGGACCACCTTCTCTACCTAATGGAGGCCACTGGGGGCTTTACCATCCAATCCAGTACTCCAGTTCAGATACTGCGATTCTCCTGCAGTTTTTACTGCCCACAGACCAGGAAATTCTCAGGCTGAAAAGCTCCACAAATTTCCAGCATGGCTGTTTCAGTCAGTGCCATGTGTTTTTGCACAAAAGCTCACAGAAATCTGGGCAGCCATTTAAACTGGCAACTGGAACACCTGGGAGATAGAGCCACCTATCTATCTCCTGAAGAAGGTAAATGAAAGCAGGGAGCCAGGTAAGTTGGCATGGCAGGTCCCAGCCTCACAAAGACTAGCAGTCAGAAATGCTCTGAATTGAGAATTTCACAGCAAGTGCAACTGGATCTGGGATGGACCAGCTCTGTTGGGGAAGGGCATCAGTCATTACTGATGCAGTCCATCACTACCAAGGAAGTCCACTATTACTGAGGCAGTTGGCCATTACCAAAGCAGTTCATCATTCTTGAGGCACTCCATCATTCTTGAGGCAGTCTGCCACTATTGAGGCAGATCTCCATTACTGAGGCAGTTCTAAGTGTACCTCTGTAAACAAAAAAACAAGGAAGTATACACAGCAGCTGGGCAGAGTCCACAGCAGTCCAACACTGCTTCTGATGGCAGACTGTGACTAGACTGCATCTTTGCAGGGCAGGTCATCTCTGAAAAAAGGCAGCAGCACATCAGGAACTTATAAATAAAGCCCCACCTTGTCTCCTCAAGTGGCACCCCAACCCCTGTATTTCCAAAGAGGCACCTCATTAAGGAGAACTCAGTCTGACATCTGGTGGGTACCCGTCTGGGATGAAGATAACAGAATAAGAAACTGGCAGTAACCCTTACTGTTCTGAAGCTGCCACAGGTGATTCCCAGGCAAGCAGGGTCTGGAGTGAACCTCCAGCAGTCTTGCAGCAGAGGGGCTTCACTGTTAGAAGGAAAACTAAAAAACACAAAGAAATAGCTTCAACATCAACAAAAAGGACGTCCACTCAGACCCCATCTGAAAGCCACCAACTACAAAGATTACAGGTTAGATAAATCTTTGAAGATGGCAAGAAACCAGTGCAAAAAGATGAAAACACCAAACACCAGAATGCCTCTCATCATCTAAGGGATCACAACTCCTCACTATCAAGAAAACAAAACTAGATGGAGAATGAGTCTGACAAATTGACAGAAAAAGGCTTCAGAAGGTGGGTAATAACAAACTTCTCTCAGCTAAAACAACATGTTCTAACCCAATGCAAAGAGAACAAGAACATGGAAAAAAGATTAGATGAAATGCTCAAGAGAATAGCCAGCTTAGAGAATAACATAAAAAACTTGATGGAGCTGAAAACCACAGTACGAAAACTTCAAGTGTACACAAGTTACAATAGCTGAATCAGCTAAGCAGAAGAAAGGATATCAGAGACTGAAGATGAACTCAATAAAACAAAACAAGAAAACAGCATTAGAGAAAAAAGAGTGAAAAGAAATTAACAAAGCCTCCATGAAATATAGGATTATGTGAAAAGACCTAATCTACGCTTGATAGGTGTAGCTTTATGTGACTGGGAGAATGGATTCAAGCTGGAAAACAATATTCAGGATATTATCCAGGAGAACTTCCCCAAACTAGAAGGCAGGCCAACATTCAATTTTAGAAAATACAGAGAACACCACAAAGATATTCCTTAAGAAAAGCAACCCCAAGGCACATAATTGTCAGATTCGCAAGGCTTGCAATGAAGGAAAAAATGCTAAGGAAGCCAGAGAGAAAGATTGGGTTACCCACAAAGTGAAGCCCATCAGACTCATAGTGTATCTCTCAGCAGAAACCCTGAAAGCTAGAAGAGAGTGGGGGCCAATATTCAACATCCTTAAAGAAAAGAAATTTCAACCTAGAAATTCATATCTAGACAATCTAAGCTTCATAAGCAAAAAAGAAATAAAATCCTTTACAGACAAGCAATTGCTAATAAATTGTGTCACCACCAGGCCTGCTTTAAAGAGCTCCTGAAAGAACAAGTAAATATGGAAAGAAACAACCAGTATCAGCCACTACAAAAATGTACCAAATGGTAACAACAATTGACACAATGAAGAAACTTAGTTAACTAACGGGCAAAACAGGCAGCTTGCATCAAAATGGCAGGATCAAATTCACACATAACAATATTAACCTTAAATGTAAATGGGCTAAATGCCACAATCGAATGACACAGACTGGCAAGTTGGATAAAAAGTCAAGGCCTATGGGTGTGTTGTATACAGGAAACCTGTCTCACGTGCGAGGATACTAATAGGCTCAAAATAACGAGATGAAGGAAGATTTACCAAGCAAATGGAGAGCAAAAAAAAAGGAGGTGCAATCCTAATCCCTGATAAATGGACTTAAAACCAACAAAGATCAAAAGAGACAAATAAGGGCATTACATAATGGTAGAAGGATCAATGTAACAAGAACTAACAATCCTAAATATATACACACCCAATGCAGAAACAACCTGATACAGAAACAAACTTCTTAATGACCTACAAAGAGACTTGGACTCTCACGCAATAATAGTGGAAGACTTTAACACTCCACTGTCACTATTACATAGATCAATGAGACAGAAAATTAACAAGGATATCCAGGACTTGAACGCAGACCTGGACCAAGCAAACCTGATAGACATTTACAGAACTCTCCACCCCAAATCCACAGAATATACATTCTTCTCAGCACCACATCACACCTACTCTAAAACTGACCACATAATTGGAAGTAAATCACTCCTCAGCAAACGCAAAAGAATGAAAATTATAACAGACTCTCAGACCACAGTGCAATCAAATTAGAACTCAGCATTAAGAAGCTAACTCAGAACTGCACAACTTCATGGAAACTGAACAACTGGCTCCTGAATGTCAGCTGGATAAAAAATGAAATGACTGCAGAAATAAAGATGTTCTTTGAAAGCAATGAGAACAAATACAAAACATCCCAGAATCTCTGGGACACATTTAAAGCAGGGTCTAAAGGGAAATTTATAGCACTAAATGGCCAGATGAGAAGTGAGAAAATATCTAAAATTGAAACCTTATCATCAAAATTGAAAGAGCTAGAGGAGCAAGATCAAGAAAACTCAAAATCTAGCAGAATACAATAAATAACTGAAATCAGAGCAGAACTGAAGGAGACAAAGACACAAAAAAACCTTCAAAAAATTAACAAACCAATGAGCTGTTTTTTTTGAAAAGATCAACAAAATAGAACACTAGCCAGATTAATAAAAAAGAAAAGAGAGAAGAATCAAATAGATGCAATAAAAAACGATAAAAGGGATATCACCACCAATTCCACAGAAATACAAACTACCATCAGAGATCACTACAAACAACTCTATGCACATAAACCAGTAAACCTGGAAGAAATGGATAAATTCCTGGACACATGTACCCTCCCAAGACTAAATCAGGAAGAAGATGAAACGCTGAATAGACCAATAACAACGGCTGTAGTTGAGGCAGCAATTAATAGCCTACCAACCAGAAAGCGTCCAGGTCCAGACGGGTTCACAGCCGAATTCTACCAGACGTTCAGACAGGAGCTGTTACCATTCCTTGTGAAACTATTCCAAACCATACATAAAATTGGATTCCTCCCTAACTCATTTTATGGGACCAACATCATCCTGATAGCAAATCCCAGCAGAGACTCAACAAAAAAAGAAAACTTCAAGCCAATATTCATGATGAACATAAATGCAATAATCTTCAATAAAAACTGGCAAACTGATTGCAAGAGCACATCAAAAAGCTTCTTTATCACGATCAAGTAGGCTTCATCTTGGGGATTCAAGGCTGGTTTAACATATGCAAGTCTATAAACGTAATCCATCACATAAATAGAACCAAAGACAAAAAACACATGATTATCTTAATAGACACAGAGAAGGTCTGTAACAGAATTCAACAACCCTTTATGCTACAAACTGTCAATAAACTAGGTATTGATACAAAGTTTATCAAAATAATAAGAGCTATTTATTATAAACCCACAGCCAATATCATACTGAAAGAGCAAAAACTGGAAGCATTCCCTTTGAAATCCGGCACTAAACAAGGATGCTCTCTCTCACCACTCCTATTCAAAATTGTATTGGAAGTTCTAGCCAGAGCAATCAGGCAAGTAAAAGAAATAAAGCGTATTCAATTAGGAAAGAAGTAAGTCAAGCTGTCTCTACTTGCAGACAACATGATTGTATATTTAGAAGACCCTATTGCCTCAGCCCAAATTATCCTGAAACTGATAAGCAACTTCAGCAAACTCTCAGGATACAAAATCAATGTGCAGAAATCACAAGCATTTCTATACACCAATTAACAGACAGGGAGCCAAATCAAAAATTGCTACAAAGAGAATAAAATAACTAGGAATACACTAACAAAAAATGTAAAGGACCTCTTCCAGGAGAATTATAAGCCACTGTTCAAGGAAATAAGCGAGTGCACAAACATATGGAAAAACATTCGATGCTCATTGTCAGGAAGAATCAATATTGTGAAAATGGCCATGCTGCCCAAAGTAAGTTATAGTTTCAATGCTATCCAAATCAAACTACCAAAGGCCTTCTTCACAGAACTGGAAAAAAACACTTTAAACTTCATATGGAACCAACAGAGAGCCCACATAGCCAAGACTATCCTAAGCAAAAGAACCAAGTTGGAGGCATTATGCTGTCTGACTTCAAAGTATACTACAAGGCTATTGTAATCAAAACAGCATGGGAATGGTACCAAAACAGAGATATAGACCAATGGAACAGAACAGAGGCCTCAGAAGCAACACAACACATCTACAACCATCTGATCTTTCACAAACCTGACAAAAACAAGCAATGGGGAAAGGATCCCCTGTTTAATAAATAATGTTGGGAAAACTGGCTACCAATGTGCAGAAAGCAGAAACTGGCTTCCTTCCTTACACCTTACACTAAAAAAATCCAGAAGGATTAAAGATTTAAACATAAGACCTAACACCGTAAAAACCCTAGATGAAAACTTAGGCAAAACCATCTAGGACTTAGGAATGGACAAGGACTTCATGACTGAAACAGCAAAAGCAATGGCAAAAAAAGCCAAAATAGACAAATGGGATCTAATTAAACTTCAGAGCTTCTGTACAGCAAAAGAAACAATCATTAGAAGGAACTGGCAACCAACAGAATGGGAAAAATTTTTTGCAATCTACCCATCTGACAAAGGACTAATATCCAGAATCTACAAGGAACTAAAACAAATTTACAAGAAACAAACAAACACATCCAAAAGTGGGTGAAAGATATGAACAGACACTTTTCAAAAGAAGACATATATGATGCAAAAAAACATGAAAATATGCTGATCATCACTGATCATTAGAGAAATGCAAATCAAAACTACATTGAGATACCATCTCACACCAGTTAGAATGGAGATCATTAAAACATCTGGAGATGACAGATGCTGGAGAGGATGTGGAGAAATAGGAACACTTTTACACTGTTGGTGTGAGTGTAAATCAGTTCAACAATTGTGGAAGACAGTATGGTGATTCCTCATGGATCTAGAACTAAAAATACCATTTGACCCAGCAATCTCATTACTGTATCTATACACAAAGGATTATAAATCATTCTATTATAAGGACACATGCACATGTATGTTCATTGAGGCACTGTTTACAGTAGCAAAGACCTAGAACCAACCCAAATGCCCATCAGTTATAGACCAGACAAAGGAAATGTGGCACATGTACACCATGGGATACTACACAGCCATAAAAAACAATGAGTTTGTGTCCTTTGTAGGGACATGGATGAATCTGGAAACCATCATTCTCAGCAAACTGACACAAGAACAGAAACTCAAACACCACATGTTCTCACTTATAGGTGGATGTTGAACAATGAGAACATATGGACAAAGTGAGGGGAGCAACGCACACTGGGGTCTGTTGGGTGGGGTAGGGGAGGGACTGTTGGGATGGGGAGGGTGGAGAGGTATAACGTTGGGAGAAATGCCAGGTACGGGTCAGGAGGGGATGGAGGTAGCAAACCACCTTGCTATGTACGTACTTATCCAAGAATCCTGCATGATCTGTGCATGTACCTCAGAATCTAAAGTACAAAAAAAAGACAATTGCACCATGTATGTTACAGCAGAACAATTTACAATTGCAAAATATAGAATCAGCTCAAATGTCTATTAATCCACAAGCAAATAATAAAAATATGGTGTATATATATATATTATACATATATATGTATAATATATATATGGCATACACACATATATGTGTGTGTGTATATATATATGTATGTATATATGTATACGTATATGTATATGTATATGTATATGTATATGGCTGAATACTACTCAACCATTAAAAGAAAGAAAATAATGACATTCACCAACCTGGATGTAGTTGGAGAACATTGCTGTAAGTGAAGTAACTCAGAAATGGAAAACCAAATATTGTATGTTCTCACTCATAAGTGGAAGCTAAACTAACAGGATACAAAGACAAGAATAATATAATAGACTTTGGAGACTCAGTGGAAGGGTTGAAGAGGGGTGAGAAATAAAAGACTACACATTGGGCACAGTGTACACTGCTCGAGTGATGGGAGCACAAAAATCTCAGAATTCACCACTTAAGAACTTATTCATGTAAGCAAAACCCAACTCTTTCCCCAAAACTGTTGTAATACAAATGATTTAAAATATCAAAAAAGAATAAAATACATTGGAATACAGCTGACAAAGGAGGTGGAAGTTCTCTACAATGTCAACTAAAAAACAGTGCTCAAAGAAATCAGAGATGACAGAAACAAATGGATAAACATTCCATGCTCATGGAGTAGAACAATCAATATTGTTAAAATGACCGTATTGCCCAAAGCAACTTAGAGATTTAATGCTATTTCTATCAAAATACCAATGGCATTCTTCACAGAACTACAAAAAATATTTAAAAATTCATACAGAACCAAAAACAGAGCCCAAATAGCCAAGGCAATCCTAAGCAAATAGAATAAAACTGGAGATATTATCTCCCCTGACTTTAAATATATTACAGGGCTACAGTAAGTAAAACTTTATGGTATTGGCACAAAAATAGACAAATAGACAAATGGGACAGAATAGAGAACCCAGAAATAAGACTCCACACCTACAATCATTTGATTTTTGACAAATGCACAGATTTTAAATAAAATTTAGTAGTTGGAATTTAGCCATCTAAAAATATGGTTTAACTCAGAACACCAAGAATAATTATATGTTAGAAAATTTATAAATTCACTTAATAGTTTTATTTAAAGTTTTTGATAAATGCATGACTAAGCAAAGGATAGAATTAAAAAAACCTTTTCTATGTTAACAAATATAATCTTCACAGCAACCTTACTATTCTTTTCCTACCATTATTATTCTTATCCTACAGATAAATAGGAAAAATATATTAAATAACTTTCCTCAACATATGCAACATGACAAAATTTAAGAAAATAATTTAGAGATAAAAAATATTGGCAATCAAGGGATTAATTTTTTATTTGAAATATACAGCATGCTCAAATATAAGTTACAAGTATAAAAAGCAATACCTTTTCCATACACCAGCAACTAACACTAGAAAATGTAATTAAAGAAAGCTCCTTCTTACCATAGCACAAAAATTATAATGCATCTTAGAATAAACCTAAGAAGAAATATGAAATGTTAACATTTGATATGGTTTGGCTGTGTTCCCATTCAAATATTAACTTGAATTGTATCTCCCAGAATTTCCACGAATTGTGGGAGGGATCCAGTGGGAGGTAACTGAATCATGGAGGCTGGTCCTTCTCATGCTATTTTTGTGATAGTAAATAAGTCTCACAGGATTTGATCGGTTTATAAGGGGGTTCCACTTTTGCTTTTTCCTAATTCTGTTGTTGCCACCATGTAAGAAGTGTCTTTTGTCCTCCACCATGATTCTGAGACCTCCCCAGCTATATAAAACTGTAAGTCCAATTAAACATCTTTTGTTTTCCAGTTTTGGTTATGTCTTTATCAGCAGTGTGAAAATAAAATAATACACATTTTATTGAATGGCATGATAAATGGGGAATAAACCATGCTCATCAATGGGAAGACCCAATATTATAAATCTGTCAGTTCTTTTCTATTTAAGTCTAAGAATTTGAATCAATTGTAATTAAGGTTGCTGACCTACAGAGTTTGACATATTGCTTCTACAAAATCAATTCTGAGTATGCAGGAAGAGCCAAAAATAAAATAGTGGACTTAATAATTGTTATCAGCACATATGAAATTATTGGAAATATAATAAAATGACAGTGGAATAGGCATAAACAATCACGGCAAAAGGATAGAAAGTCCATGAAAACAATTCCATATTATCTTGGTAATATTTGAGAGATGCAAACTGCCCAATGTAACATGCAATATTTTATATATTTTGTGTTAAAAATCACATAAATAAAAGCCCATATATTTTATGACTCACGTTGTGTATATAAGTTAATTGAAAAATGTCATGAAGAAAACCCATGTGGCTAATTTGTGGGGTGGATTGTCAATGAAAAAATTTAACATCATTTATAATGCTTTGGGTCTTTTTGACACAGAAAATGCATTTATGTGTTTTTGGGCAATTAAAATTAATTTTATAATAAGAATAAGAGAGTCTGTTAGAAAATAAAGTTCCCTCACAGACTCACATTTATTCAGTGATTACAATATATTATAAATGGTTCTAAGCAACTTATGTGTACTAGTAAATTAAATTTCATAGCAACTCTATGAAGCTCTCACAATGTCACACAGCTCACAAAGTGTAGAATCAGGACTTGAATTCAGGCAATCTGGTTTCAGAGTGTGTCGTCATAGCCTCTCCACCACCATATACATTAAACAGATTTATAATATTTTAGTAGACTAAAGGTTAATAATCTTTTTTTAAAATTTTTATTGCATTTTAGGTTTTGGGGTACATGTGCAGAACATGCAAGATAGTTGCATAGGTACACACATGGCAGTGTGTTTTGCTGCCTTCTGCCCCTTCACCCATATTTGGCATTTCTCCCCATGCCATCCCTCCCCTGCTCCCTCCACCCGCTGTCCCTCCCCTATTTCCCCCAATAGAAGTCAGTGTGTGGTACTCCCTTCCCTGGGTCCATGTGTTCTCATTGTTCATCACCCGCCTATGAGTGAGTATATACGATGTTTCCTTTTCTGTTCTGTGTCAATTTGCTGAGAATGATATTCTCCAGATTCATCCATGTCCCTACAAAGGACACGAACTCATCATTTTTGATTGCTGCATAATATTCCATGGTGAATATGTGCCACATTTTCCTAGTCCAGTCTATCATGGATGGGCATTTGGGTTGATTCCATGTCTTTGCTATTGTAAACAGTGCTGCAATGAACATTCGTGTGCATGTGTCCTTATAGTAGAACGATTTATAGTCCTTTGGCTATATACCAAGTAATGGGATTGCTGGGTCAAATGGAATTTCTATTTCTAGGTTCTTGAGGAATCGACACACTTACTTCCACAATGGTTGAACTAATTTACACTCCCACCAG
>CM052670.1:61674990-61691989 GCA_028533165.1 Leontopithecus rosalia | reverse complement strand
TTTTAGGTTTTGGGGTACATGTGCAGAACATGCAAGATAGTTGCATAGGTACACACGTGGCAGTGTGTTTTGCTGCCTTCTGCCCCCTCACCCATATTTGGCATTTCTCCCCATGCCATCCCTCCCCTGCTCCCCCCACCCGCTGTCCCTCCCCTATTTCCCCCAATAGACCTCAGTGTGTGGTGCTCCCTTCCCTATGACTAAGGATATTATTAATATTTGTGTTGTTTTTTCTTTAGAACATAAATCAAAGCCATTAACTTGAACTTGGGGTATATACACAATACACACACAACCTTAAGCAAAATACTTTTCATAAGTAACATTACATTTTAAAATATTGGAAAGTGAATATCTGTGCTGATTTGTATTTTGACTTTATGGAAAAATAAGAAAACAACAGTTAACTAGGTAGGGCTACACTGATAATAAGGCTCTTAAATTCAAAATGTCTTCCTCTCCCTTTCTACTTACCACAGGCTACACAATGTCCTGAGAGGATTCATTATGAGAAAAATGTCAATCACAGCTTTAATAACTTACTTTGAAAAAACTAATGAGAAAGCAAATTGGAAAGTGCGACTTCATCTTTTTTTTCAAATAAATAATCTTAATTTTTCTTCTTATAGAAAAAAGTTTAGTTTATTATAAATATATTTAAACGATTAATTTTTGCAGCTTTCAGGTAAAGTCCAGCACTTCATTCATACAAAGTCTATGGGAAGAGATCAGTAGAGATCATCTAATCTTAAGTTGTGATATCATTCATTCAAGTCCTTGGCACAAGTCCTCACCAGTAAGAGCACAGCATGCCTGAATTTTGCCAGTGGTGATCTTTAACAGAAGTTAGTCTCAAAACCTGGTATATTTCTGCTATAGTCATGCACTCTTTAACATCTTGTTTATTAGCAAAAATCAGCAATCCAGCTATTCTTAGGTCCTCATGTGCTAACATTTTACAGAGTTCTCTAGTTACAGAAATCCTCTCTCTGTCTGTACTGTCCACAACAACTATTACAAATTCTGTGTTTGTATGGTAAGTGTTCCAGGAAGAACAAAGAAATTCTTGGCCACCAACGTCCCACATTAGGAAACGTGTATTATTAATCACTCTTTCTTCTACATTACTTCATACAATGTCATTCATAGAAAATTTGTAAAGGATGGTAGTTTTCCCTGCATTATCCAGACCAACAATGATAACTTTGTGCTCCTGCTGATTGAACAGTTTCCATATTCTGGTAAACACTCTCTCTTCTACATTACTTCATACAATTTCATTCATAGAAAATTGGTAAAGGATGGTAGTTTTCCCTGCATTATCCAGACCAACAATGATAACTCTGTGCTCCTGGTGATTGAACAGTTTCCATATTCTGGTAAAGAGAATTTCCACTGTCAGGCAGCCGCCCTGCCTCCAGACACCCAAGCCGCCTAGCCTCTTCTGGTTCAGGCTGAGGAAGCAGAAAGAGACACGCTGGAGCCTTGCCTTTGCTGCTGCTCCCACGCTGGCTTGCAGTCCAGCTTCCGGGGAACCAGAAGGAGGCCGAAGCCCAGGACGCCCAGCCGCCTGAGTCCCCCGCCGCTGCCGGCAGCACAAGCCTCACAGGCCAAGGTCTTCCCCTAGCTCCTCTCCGTGGCTGTGATGGTGAGAACCTGAGAGAAACTATTCAAACATGACTGACATTGTAGGATTCTAAGACCTTTATAGGCAAGATGCTCTTTACACTATCTGGGTTCTTTAAAAATCCATACCACATGGCAAACTTTGGATAATAGGCTTAGAGTAAGTGGTCTTGGTGAGATCCTTCAGTCCTTCTATACATCCTTAGTCTATTTATTCTCTCATACTTTTAAGTAATTATTTTGCATATTGCCTTTTGTCTTGAAATCTTTTTTTATTTCTTTTACTTTAAGTTCTGGGATACACGTACAGAACTCGTAGGTTTCTTACATAATTATACGTATGCAATGGTGGTTTGCTGCACCCATTGACCAGTCCTCTAAGTTCCCTCCCCTTGGCCCTCACCCCCTCAACAGGCCTTGATGTGTGTTGTTCCCCACCCTGAATCCATGTATTGTCATTGTTCAACTGCCACTTATGAGTGAGAACATGGGGTGTTGGTTTTCTGTGCCTGTGTTAGTTTGCTGAGGATAATGGCTTCCAGTTTTATCCATATCCCTGAAAAGAAAATCATCTCATTCATTGTTATAGCTGTGTAGTATTCCAATGGCGTATATGTACCATATTTTCTTTATCTAGTTGATCATTGATGGGATTTGGGTTGGTTCCATGACTTTGCTATTGTAAATAGTGCTGCAAAACCCATACGTGTGCATGTGTCTTTATAGTAAAGTGATTTATATTCCTTTGGGTATATCCCCAGTAATGGGATTGCTGGGTCAAATGATATTTCTGGTTCTAGATCCTTGAGGAATTGTCATACTGTCTTTCACAATGGTTGAACTAATTTACACCACTCCACTAACAGTGTAAAAGCATTCCTAATTCTCCATTGACTCACCCGCATCTATTGTTTCTGGACTTTTAAATACCTTTTTATACTCCTGTACTGGGTACATATATATTTAGAATAGTTAGCTCTTTTTGTTGAATAAATGCCTTACCATTATGTTTTGCCCTTCTTTGTCTTTTTAAATCTTTGTTGGTTTAAAGTCTATTTTTTTTGAGACTAGGATTTCAACTCCTGCTTTTTATTGCTTTCCATTTGCTTGGAAGATTTTTCTCCATTCCTTTATTTTTTAAGAAATTTCTTTAAGTTGGGCATCACCTTTCTCTGGTTCCTCCTTGATTAGCTTAATAATTGACCTTCTGAATCCTTTTTCTGGCAATTCAGGGATTTTTTTTCTTGGTTTGGATCCATTGCTGGTGATTTTCTCAGGTGCGGGGGTGTTAAAGATTCTTGTTTTGTCATATTGCTAGAATTGTTTTTCTGGTTTCTTCTCATTTGAGTAGTCTATGTCAGAGGGAAGATCTGGGGCTCAAGGGCTGGTGTTCAGATTCTTTTGACACACAGGGTTTTCCCTTGATGCAGTAATCTCCCTCTTTTCCTTGGGATGTGGCTTTCTGAGATCAAACAGTAGTGATTGTTATTTCTTTTCTGCATCTAGCCACCCAGCATGAGTGCCAGACTTTGGGTTGGTTTTTTATTTAACAGGCTTTAAGGGGTGTGTGCACAGAGTCTTGTGATGTTAACCATCTTCAGGTCTCTCAGTCATGGATACCAGCACCTGTTGTGGTGTAGGGTACAGCGGTGTAGAATGGACTCTGTGTTGGTTTTTAATTGCAGTTGTTTACTCCAATAGTTTTGTACTGGTTGGTCTCTTGCCAGGAGGTGGCGCTTTCAAGAGAGCATCAGCTCTGGTAGCATAGGGAGGATCAGGCAGTGGGTGGGGCCCTAGAACTCTCAAGAGAATATGATTTTTGACTTCAGCTACCAGTGTGGGTGGGAAAAGACCATGTGGGACTTGGTTAGGTGTATCTGAGTTCAGACTCTCTGGGTTGAGTTTGTTGTGGCTGCTGTGGGGAATGGGGGTGTGGTTCCCAGGTCAATGGAGTTACGTTCAAGATGATTATAACTGCCTCTGCTGTGTCATGCAGGTTGTCAGGGAAGTTGGGGGAAGGTTGTCAGTCACAGTCCTCACCCAGCTCCCATGCAACCCGAAAGACTAGTCTTACTCCTACCCTGCCCCAACCAACAGCACCAAGTTTGTTTCCAGGTAGTGAGTGAGAAGGGCTGAGAATTTGCTTCAGGCTCCCAGCTTTCCAGCTGAGAAAGCAAGCAAGGCTTTCACATCTTCTTCACTTGTAGAGTCTGCACACTGGACTCACACCCTCCACTGAGTTCTGGCCAGGAAACTTCACATTAGATTGTAATTGTTACAAAGTTCAACTGGAGGTTTTCTTTTCCTTGTGGTCTTTTCCTAGTTTATGTGGCAGCCTTCCTCATGAATGCCTGTGAGACAAGTAAGAAATGGCAAAAAGAGCAAAGCTGGAGGCATCACACTACTTGACTTCAAACAATACTAAAGGGCTACAGTAATCAACAGAGCATGGTACTGGTACCAAAACAGAGATATAGACCAACGGAACAAAACAGAGGCCTCAGAGGCAACACCACACATCTACAACCATCTGATCTTTGACAAACCTGACAAAAACAAGCAATAAGGAATTAATTCCCTGTTTAATAAATGGTGCTGGGAAAATTGGCTAGCCATGTGCAGAAAGCAGAAACTGGATCCCTTCCTGACTCCTTACACTAAAATTAACTCCAGATGGATTAAAGACTTAAACATAAGACCTAACACCATAAAAACCCTAGAAGAAAATCTAGGCAAAACGATTCATGACATAGGCATAGGCAAGGGCTTCATGACCAAAACACCAAAAGCATTGGCAACAAAAGCCAAAATAGACAAATGGGACCTAATAAAACTCCACAGCTTCTGTACAGCAAAATAAACAGTCATTAGAGTGAATTGGCAATCAACAGAATGGGAAAAAGTTTTTGCAGTTTACCCATCTGACAAAGGGCTAATATCCAGAATCCACAAAGAACTAAAACAGATTTACAAGAAAAAAACAAGCCCATTCAAAAGTGGGTGAAGGATATGAACAGACATTTTACAAAAGAAGACATATATGAGGCCAGCAAACATATAAAAAATGCTCATCATCACTGGTCATTAGAGAAATGCAAATCAAAACTACATTGAGATACCATCTCATACCAGTTAGAATGGCAATCATTAAAAAATCTGGAGACAACAGATGCTGAAGAGGATACGGAGAAACAGGAATACTTTACACCATTCGTGGGAGTGTAAATTAGTTCAACCATTGTGGAAGACAGTGTGGTGATTCCTCAAAGATCTAGAAATAGAACTTCCATTTGACTCAGCAATCCCATTACGAGGTATATATCCAAAGGACTATAAATCGTTCTACTATAAGGACATAGGCACATGAATGTTCATTGCACACTGTTTACAATAGCAAAGACTTGGAACCAACCCAAATACCCATCAATAGACTGTACAGGGAAAATGTAGCACATATACACCATGGAATACTATGCAGCCATAAAAAAGGATGAGTTCACGCCCTTTGTAGGGATATGGATGAACCTGAAAACCATCATTCTCAGCAAACTAACACAAGAACAGAAAACCAAATACCACATCCTTTCACTCATAAGTGGGTGTTGAACATTGACAACACATGGACACAGGGAGGGGAGCATCACACACTGGGGTCTCTCAGGGGGAAATAGAGGAGAGACAGCAGAGGGTGGGGAGTTGGGGTGAGATAGCATGGGGAGAAATGCCAGATATAGGTGATGGGAAGAAAGGCAGCAAATCACACTGCCATGTGTGTACCTATGCAACAATCTTGAATGTTCTTCACATGTACACCAAAACCTAAAATGCAATTAAAAAAAAGAGAGAGAAAGAAATGGCTTCCCTGGGGATCCAGAGAGCCCTTAGGGCTTTTCTCACTGTTTTCTTTACCCCTGTATTTTGCTTGGCTCTCCATATTGTTCCAGATAAGATCAAATCCTTCTCCTGTGACCTGGGCTTTCAGGTTCCCCAGTGAGAGTGTGGATGATCCCCCTTTCCTACTTTCACAATTTGGGCACTCACAGTATTTGGGTTGTCTCCCAGGTCCTATAGGAGCAATCTACTTCCTTCAAAGGGTTTGTGGATTTTCTAGGCTTTCCTAGTATATTTCTCCAGTAGTCCTTGGAGAAAAAGTTCACAATGTGAGTCTCCACACACTGCTCTGTCCGTCTGAATGGAAACTGCAATTTAATCCTTTTTCCTATCCATTTTTTTCTCCTTCTCACCTCTTATAAATTTAATCTCTCTCTCTCTCTTGGTTTCTCTGTCTCTATGTCTCTCTTCATCTTTCTCTAGGCTTCTTGCTATTCTCAATTAAATTGCTTAAGTGTCTTGCATTTGAAATTTGAAATAAATAACTTTTCATTGATCCTATATTTCTGATTGGCTAATTGCCTATATCTACTTCCTTTAAAAAGTAAAGTCTTTAAAATAAATGATTTTACTCATATTCTCTATCTTTTTCATTTTCTACCGAATTAACAGGTAAATGCAACCTGACAATATCGCTATCTTTTAGAGGTAGTGGATAAAATTTTCCTGTTGTTGGATGTTGCAATGACCTATAAATATTATCATATTCCCCTTCCAAACTATCTTCTGCCCTATATATTTACATGAATTTTACACAAAGGTGAGAATTATCATATTACAATCAAACGAGTCCTCAGGTACTGCTGACAAATTGCCAGGGAGAGTGCCGTTTAGTGCTAATTTAGAGTCACAGCTGAGATGAAGCATTTACTTAGGCCTATTTTAGGCATAATTCTTGAGATGTATAGCACATTTACTGGCCTAATGGAAGAAATAACTTAAAGAACAAATAGTGGCCATTTGAACAATAGTGATAGATGTGTAAGGAAAGCAGCCTGTGTCTTCACTGACCCATACAGGTAGAGATTAGAGATGAATGACCAGGCCTATTCCAGACAAGGCAACGTTTTTGTGCAATTAGCTCAGTATATGGAGGCAGAAAGAACTAAATACAAATACCTTTTGGGTACATTTCTAGCACCTTAACTGTTTATTTTCTTTATAATCTAGTTGCTTCTTATCTTTCCAGTTTTTTTTCTCTGGCAACCAAATTCCAAGCAGCATTTAGTTATTTTGAGATACTCATCATTACTCAAATGCTTTCTTCCACTTGTCAGTGGTGTCTTTATTAAGAAATTTATCTTCTTTCTCCTCCAGGCTCTTGAGGTTAGGATTATATCAAACACCTTTAAGGTCTCAGCTAAAAGGAAGAATTCTGTGAAAAAAAAGACTGTTTCCCTGAATTACCACCTTCTCCTAAGTATTGTTATATCTTCCTGTACTTGTATTGAACACAGAATTTATCATTCTGAATTTTAATTACTTTAATTTTTAAATTAATTTTTAAAATTATTTTTAATTTTAAAAATTAATTTTAATTCTTGTCAGTTATGGATAATTTTTAGCTACTGTGGTTATAGAAAGAATTAAATGTGATATTATATGTGAAATACCTAGCATAGTCATCATGAAGTAGAAAGTATGCAGTAAATGGAATGTCTATTTGCCTACTTGGACTCAATGACTTTTCTAGATTGTATATCATGTAAATATCTAGCAAATGTCAGAAATCAAAGGATATCTTTCAATAATCAGAACTATTCTCTTGTTATCCCAAGAGGCATCCAAGGTCTTGGATCCTGGAAGTGGGTGATTTTTAGTTTCTTCTGGGCTTCTCCTCTCTGTGTATGAAGGAGCCTGAAACACATATGCCAGCCATGCTATACAGCGGTTTATCCCAAACTCTTTATTTATTTTTTATTATTTTTGTATTTTTTCAGATGGAGTCTCACTCTGTCGCCCAGGCTGGAGTGCAGTGGCACAATCTCAGCTCACTGCAACCTCTGCCTCCTGGGTTCAAGTGATTCTCTTGCCTTAGCCTCCCAAGTAGCTGGGATTACAGGTGCCCACCACAATGTCTGGCTAATTTTTGTAATTTTAGCAGAGATTGTATTTCATCATGTTTACCAGGCTGGTCTTGAATTCCTGACCTCAAGTGATCCTTTTGTCTCTGCCTCCCAAAGTGCTGGAATTACAGGCATGAGCCACTGCACCCAACCTGTTTCTCCACACTTCTGAAGCTTGCTTTAAGTACGTGTCTAAATTCAGTCTCAGAGGACAACACATAGCATGTCATCTACAGGAAGAGTGTGTACTCTAATATTCCTTACTATACTACTTCCCCAGTCTGTCATTTATTGGTTCCAGAGTCCTTATTCCTGTGAGATATCTCTCCTAAGACTCAGTCTTTGTAGGAACCCCTCCAGTTGAAAGGCCATCCAGAAGGTCAGAAATTAACATTTCATAAGCCATTGAATAGTTCAGGACTTTTGCATTGAGGTCATGAATACCATTAACAGCCAGTGTACCTGTGATAACTCACCCTGGTGCTCTGTTGACCCAAAGATAATGCTGTTTTAAATTGCAACTTCACAACAAAGAAATAGATGTAAAAGTTATTTATGAATATTTCTAGAGACAAGGAGGGATTTGGTTTATTTCAAGGTGATCCCCTTGCCTCTGCCCCCAAGTGAAACTCATCTCTACACCACGAATGCCATAATACCTTTTCTGGACTGCACTCTTGTTGCAGATTATGTAGGCCCACCACTAGGTGGGTCTGCAGGACAGTGTCTTGCATGCTTTCTCTGGAACTAGTCAGGGAATAAAGGTTCCTGAGATGTCACTTCTGGCTCACTCATCTATAATTTCCTCTCATTTATCTCCCATACTGTTTTTTAGTGGTTTCAGAAAGAGCCAAGATGATTATCGTAATGATAATGATGATGGTGATTATGATGATGATAGCTGTCATTTACTGAGCACCAACACTGTGCCAAGAACATATTTCTGAACATCAGGAAAATTATCACTTTTAAAGCTCACAATAAAACTATGAGGTATGTAGTAACATTATCTTCAATTTGTAGGCAAAGATTTTGATGTATAAGATTTTGATGTAAAAGGGTAGATATAATACCAAAGTCAGTCACATTGGAAGTTGTTGAGACAGGATTCTAATCTGGTTTTAGAAACAAACTGTGCAGAGAAATAAAGACATAGGTAGGGGCTGACTAGAAGTAGCTTCAGTTTGTGGTTTTCACAGAGAGAAATAAAAGGAATCAGCAAATACAGAACCTTCAATTGAAACATCAAGGTACTTGCATTGGGACTGATCAGGGAAATAGCTCAACACATGGAGAATGGAGAAAAACAGGGAAGAGCAATGTCCTACCAGGGAGCAACACAGAGCCAAGGAAAACTCCCCGCAGCCAGGGCAGCAGTGAATGAATGTGCAACACCAGAAATCCACACTTCTTCTAAAGATCGTTCAACCCTTGGGTCAGGAGATCCCCTCATGAACCCATTCCACCAGGGCATTTGGTCTGACACACAGAGCTGCATGGAGTCTTAACAGGACAGCTACACAGGAATGCATGGAGAACCAGGAGATATACATACTCCAGCTCCAGACACCCTGGCAAAGATGACTGTAACTCAGGCAAGGCCAGAGGTTGAACTCTTATACATACCCATAAAACGGGGTTGAATATAGGGTGCTGAGCAGCAATGGTCTAGAGGCCCCACTTCTATGGTGCCTCAGAGGATAAGACTCACTGACTTGGAATTACAGCCAGCCACCAGCAACAGTGTTGTGCCTACTTGGGACATGGGACAGGATGAAGTTCCCAAGGGGAGGGGCAGGCCACAATCTTTTCTTCCTGAGCAACTCAGCCATTCTAGCCTGTGGACTTTGGAGAGCCCAAGCCTACCAGGGCATAATTGGCACCCCAGCACAGCATAGGTGCTGTACAAAAGCATGACCACACTCTTCCTTAAGTGAGTCTTTGATTTGTTCCTTTTCACTAGGAAGAATCTCCCAACTGGAAACTCCAGCTATTCCTGTCAATGTTTTCTGGATGACAGAGATTTGAAAACTTTTTGGGACAGAGATGCTAGAGGGGGGAATGGTCTTCCATCTTTGGTGTTTCAGAGACTTAGCCATTTCAGTCTCCAGGCTTTGGAGATCCCAACCTCACTGGAGGTGGAAGCAGTGCACCAGCACAGCACACCTGCTCTATGAAAGCATTGCTGACTGACACTTTAAGCAGGTCCCCAATTCTGTTTCTCCTGAGCGGGTGAGACCTCTCAACCAACATCTCCAGCCACCTCCTACAGGTGTATTTAGGATGGCAAAAAGTCTGTATACCCCTGGGTGAAGCTCCCAAAGAAGGCTGCGGTCTTCCATCTTTGCTGTTGTGCAGTCTTCACTGGTGACACCTCTAGATACTGGAAAATTCAAGGCGACTAGGGATTGTGGACCCTTGCAACCTGCAGCAGCCCCACTGAAAAGTGGTCAGACTGTTAAAAGAAAATAAAACCCATGTGAAGGTCAATAACCTCAAAGATTAAAGGCAGATAAGCCCACAAAGATAAGAAAGAATTAGTGCAAGAACACTGAAACCTCAAAAGTCAGAGGGCTCTTGATCCTTCAAATGACCAAATCACCTCTTCAGCAAGGGCTCCAAACTGGGCTGGGACTAAGATGGCTGAAGTAACAAAAGTAGAATTCAGCATATAGATAAAAATGAACTTCACTGAGCTAAAAAAACACATTGTAACTCAATGCATAGAAGCTAAAAACCATAACAAACCAGTGCAGAAGGTGACAGACAAAATATCCAGTATAGAGAAGAATGTAACTGACCTGATAGAGCTGAAAAACACACTACAAGAACTTCATAATTAAATCGCAAATATTAATAGAAGAATACATCAGATGGAGAAAAAAATGTGAGTGCTTGAAGACTTTCTTTTTGAAATAAGACTGGCAGCCAAAAATAGAGAAAAAAGAATGAAAAAGAATAAATAAAACCTCCAAGATATATGGGATTGTGTAAAACAATTAATCTATGACTGGTGTATCTCAAAGAGATGGGAATGGAAAAAATTTGAAAAACATATTTTCGGATATTACTCATGAAAACTTCTCCAATCTAGCTAGACAGGCCAACATTCAAATTCAGGAAATGCAAAGAACACCAGTAAGATACTGCATGAGAATATCATCCCCAAGACACATGATCATCAGATTCTCTAATGCTGAAATAAAAGAGAAAATGTTAAGGGCAGCCAGAGAGAAATACAAGGTTACCTACAAAGGAAAGCCCATCAGACTAAAAGTGAACCCCTAAGTGGAAACTCTCAAAACCAGGAGAAATTGGGGCCAATATTTAACATTCTTAAAGAAATTTCAACCTATAATTTTATATCTCACCAAATTACACTTCATAAGCAAAGAAATAAAATTCTTCTTTAGGCAAGCGTATGCTGAGGAAATTCATTACCACCAGACCTGCCTTACGAGAGCTCCTGAAGGAAGCACTTATTATGGAAAGGAAAACCTTACTAGTCACTACAAAAACACACTGAGGTACACAGACCAGTGACACTATAAAGCAACCATATAAATGTCTGCAAAATAATCAGCTAACATCACAATGACAGAATCAAATTCACACATAACAATACTAACCTTAAATGTAAATGAGCTATATGCCCCAATTAAGAGACACAGAGAGGAAAGCTGGATAATGAACCAAGACCCATTTGTGTGTTGTCTTCAAGAGACCCATCTCACATGCAATGATACACATAGGCTCAAATAATGGGATGAAGAAAAATTTAACAAGCAAATGGAAAGCAGAAAAAGTCTGGGTTTGCAATCCTGGTTTCTAACAAAACAGACTTTAAACCAACAAGAGATCAACAAAGACAAAGAAGGGCAATACATAATGGGATAGTTCAACAGGGTTCAATTAAACAGGCTCCAATTCAACATAAAGTGTTCAATTTGACAGAAAGACATAAATATCATAAGTATATATGCACCGAGCTCAGGTGCACCCAGATTCATAAAGTTCTTAGAGACCTTCAAAGAGACATAGACTCCTACATAATAATAGTGGGAGACTATAACACCCCCACTGTCAATATTAAATCATTGACAAATAAAATTAACAAAAATATTCAGAATCTAAACTGGATCAAATGGACCTGATAGAACACTACAGAACTCTCCACATGAAACTAAAAGAATATAAAGTCTTTTCATTGCCACATGCCACTTACTATAAAATTGCTCACATAATCGGAAGTAAAACACTCCTAGGCAAATGCAAAGAAACTGAAATTATAACAAACAGTATGTTGAACCACAGAACAATTCAATTAGAACTTAAGACAAAAAATTCACTCAAAACCATAAAATTTCATGGAAATTAAATTAACTGCTCCTGAATGATTTTGGGGTAAATAATGTAATTAAGATAGAATCAAGAAGTTCTTTGAAACTAATGAGAACACAGGAAAAACATACCAGAATCTCTGGGGCACAGCTAAGGCAATGTTAAGAGGAAAATTTATAGCACTAAATGCCCACATCATAAAGATAGAAATATCTCAAGTTAACAACCCAATATCAAAACTACAAAAACTAGAGAACCAAAAGCAAACAAAGCCAAAAGCTAGCAGAAGGCAAGAAATAACAAAACGCAGAGCTGAACTGAATGATACAGACATAAAACAAACATTCAAAGCATTACCAAATCTAGGAGCTGGTGTTCTGAAAAAAATAATAAGAAAGATAGACTGCTGGTTAGACTAATAAAGAAGTAAAGACAGGAGATTCAAATACAATCAGAAATTATAAGGGTGACCCAAGAGGAATATAAACAACCATCAGAGAATATTATAAACATCTCTATGCACATAAACTGGAAAATCTAAAAAAAATGGATAAATTCCTGAAAACATACACTCCCCCAGACTGAACTAGGAATAAACTGAATCCCTGAAGGTACTAACAATGAGTTTTGAAATGGAAGCAGTAATAATTAGCCTAACAAACACAAGAAGCCCATGACCAGATGGCTTCTCAGCTGAATTTTATCAGTTGTAAAAGGAAGGTCTAGTACCGTTCCTACTGAAAGTATTCCAAAAATGAAAAAAGACAGACTTTTCCCTAGCTCATTCTGTGAGGCCAGTGTCATCCTAATACCAAACCTGGCAAAGGCACAACAACAAAAAAAGAAAACTTCAAGCCAATATCCTTTGTGAACATTGATGAAAAAAATCCTCAACAGGATACTGGCAAACAAAATCTAGCAGCATGTTGAAAAGGTAATTCACAATTATAAAGTAGGCTTCATCCCCTGGATGCAACGCTGGTTCAACATACAGAAATCAGTAAATTTGATTTATCACATAAACAATTAAAAACAAAAACTCACAATTTTCTCAATATATGTAGAAAATGCTCTTGATAAAATTCAACATTCATTCATATTAAAAACTCTCAATAAATGAAGTATTGCAGGAATATACCTTAAAATAATTAGAGCCATATATAGGAAACCCACAGCCAATATCATACTGAATACTCAAAAGCTGGAAGCATCCCCCTTGAAAACTGGTACAAAAAGAGGATGCCACCTCTCATCCATCCTATTTAACTTAGTGGTGGAAATTCTTGTCAGGGCAATTAGCCAAGAGAAAAAATAAAAAATATTGAAATAGCTAGAGAGGACGTCAAACTATCCCTGTTTACAAATGACATAATCTTATATGTAGAAAACCCCATCATCTCAGCTGAAAAGCTTCTTAAATTAATATAGAACTTCCGCAAAATCTCAGGATACAAAATCAATGTGCAAAAATTACTAGCATTTCTATACTCCAATAGCAGTCAAGATGAAAGTCAAATTACAAACTCCCATTCACAATTGCCACCAGAAGAATAAAATACCTAGAAATAAAGCCAACGAGGGAGGCAAAGGAGCTCTAGAAGGAGAACTAAAAACCACTGCTCAAAGGAATCAGAGATAACACAATCAAATGGGAAAACATTCTACACTCAGAGATACAAAGAATCAATATTGCTAAAATGGCCATAGTTCCCAAGTAATTTATAGATTCAGTGGTATTCCCATTAAACTATCATTGATATTCCTCACAGGACAAAAAATTAATTTTTATGGATCCAAAAATGTGTCCAAATAACAAAAAAAATAAAGCTGAATATATCATGCTACCTGACTTCAGACTGTACTACAGGGCTACAGTTAACCAAAACAGCATGATACCAGTACAAGAACATACATATAAATCATGGAAAAGAATAGAGAACCCAGAAATAAGACTGCATATCTACAAATATCTGACCTTTGACCAATTTGGCAAAAACAAGCAGTGGGGAAAAAATAAATGGTGCTGAGATAACTGGGTAGCCATATGCAGAAAATGTACCCCTTCCTTAATCCACATATAAAAATTAACTCAAGATTTATTAAGAACCTGAATGTAAAAACCCAAACTGTAAAAAGCATGGAAGACTACACACTGGGGTCTACTGGGGGGAATAGGGGAGGGACAGCGTGGGGGGGGATTGGGGGAGGGATAGCCTGGGGAGAAATGCCAAATGTGGGTGAAGGAGAAGAAGGCAGCAAAACACACTGCCATGTGTGTACCTATGCAACTATCTTGCATGTTCTGCACATGTATCCCAAAACCTAAAATGCAATAAAAAAAGAAGAAAAAAGCATGGAAGACAACCTAAGCAAACCATTCAAGACACAGGTATGTTCAAAGATTTCATGAGGAAGATGCCACAAGCAATTGTAAAAAAAAAATGGTTAAAATTGCAAATGGTATTGAATTAAACTAAAAAGCTTCTGTAGAGTAAACTAAAATATCAACAGGGTAAACAGGCAACCTAAAGAATCGAAAAAAATGCAAACTATTTAACAAAAGTGTAATATTCAATATTTATGTATTTATTTTTTTAATCATATTTTAGATTATGGGGTATATGAGCAGATCATGCAGGATTGTTGTATAGGTACATATATGGCAAAATGGCTTGCTGCCTCCATACCCCAGTCACCTATATCTGGCATTTTCCCCCACATTATTTCTCCCCAACTCCCACATACTGTACTGTCCTTCCCCTAGCCCCTGCCCCAACAGACCCCAGTGTCTGATGCCCTGTGTCCATGTGTTCTAATTATTCATCACCAACCTATGAGTGAAAACATGCAGTGTTTGGTTTTCTGTTCCTGTGTCAGTTTGCGGAGAATGATGGCTTCCAGATTCATCCACGTCCCTATGAAGGACATGAACTCATCAGTTTTTATGGCTGTGTAGTATTCCATGGTGTATATGTGCCACATTTTCTTTATCCAGTTTATCATTGATGGACATTTGGTTTGGTTTCAGGTCTTTGCTATTGTAAACATTACCACAATGAACACACGTGTGCATGTGTTGCAAACATTCTCAACATCACGGACTTTAAGCTACTTATAGTTAAGAACGTGTTCACAATATTTCTGATTATTTAATGACTAGCTTTTATGAATACAAATACCTTCAATTCAACTGAGTCCTGGGTATCAAAAAACATTATTTCTTTACAAAAGAAAAGTTTATTTTATGTTTACAGGGTACACATGCAAGATGACCAGGTTTGTTACATAGGTAAATGTGTGTCATAGGGTTTGTTATACAGATGACTTTATCACCCAGGTGTTAAGCATAGTATTCATTAGTTATCTTTCCTAATCCTCTCCCTCCTTCCACCATCTACCTTCTGACAGAACACAGTATGTGTTTTTCCCTTCTATGTGTCCATGTGTTCTCATAATTTAGTTCCCAATTATAAGTGAGAACATGTGGTATTTGGTTTACTGTTTCTGTGTTACTTTGCTGAGGATAATGGCCTCCAGCTCCATCCATGCTAATGCAAAGGACACAATACCATTCTTTTGTACGACTGCATAGTATTCCATGGTGTATATGTACCACATTTTCTTTATGAAGTCTATCATTGATCATTGAAAATAGTGCTGCAATAAATATACACATGTAAGTGTTTTTACAGTAGAACAATATATATACCCTTAGGTATATGCCTAGTAATGGTATTGCTGGGTTGAATGGTAGTTCTGTCTATAGGTCTTTGAGGCATCACCACACTGTCTTCCACAATAAACTAATTTATACTCCCACCAGCAGTGTATAAGCATTCCTTTTTCTCCACAACCTTGCCAAGATTTGTTATTTATTTTTTAATAGTAGCCATTCTGACTGGTGTGAGATGCTATTTCATTATGGTTTTTGTTTGCCGTTCTTTAATCGTCGGTGATATTCAGCTATTTTGATATGCTTTTTGGCTCCATGTTTGTCTTCTTTTTTTAAATTTTTTATTTTACTTTATTTTATTGCATTTTAGGTTTTGGGGTACATGTGCAGAACATGAAAGATAGTTGCATAGATACACAAATGGCAGTGTGTTTTGCTGCTTTCCTCCGCTTCACCCACATTTGGCATTCTCCACATGCTATCCCTCCACAGCTCCCCTCCCGCTGTCCCTCCCCTATTCCCCCCAATAGATCCCAGTGTGTAGTGCTCCCTTCCCTGTGTCCATGTGTTCTCATTGTTCATCACCCGCCTATGAGCGAGAATATGCGGTATTTCATTTTCTGTTCTTCTGTCAGTTTGCTGAGAATGATGTTCTCCAGATTCATCCATGTCCCCACAAAGGACACGAACTCATCATTTTTGATTGCTGCATAGTATTCTACGGTGTATATGTGCCATAATTTCCCAGTCCAGTCTATCATCGATGGGCATTTGGGTTGGTTCCAGGTCTTTGCTATTGTAAACAGTGCTGCAATGAACATTCCTGTGCAGGTGTTTTTACAGTAGATCTATTTATAGTCCTTTGGATATATACCCAGTAATGGGATTGCTGGGTCAAATGGAATTTCTATTTCTAGGTCCTTGAGGAATCGCCACACCATCTTCCACAATGGTTGAACTAATTTACACTCCCACCAGCAGTGTAAGAGTGTTCCTATTTCTCCACATCCTCTCCAACATCCAAATTTTTTAATGATCACCCTTCTAAGTGGCGTGAGGTGGTATCTCAATGTGGTTTTGATTTACATCTCTCTAATGACCAGTGATAATGAGCATTTTTTTCATTTATTTGTAGGCCTCATGTATGTCTTCTTTTGTAAAGTATCTGCTCATATCCTTTGCCGATTTTTGAATGGGCTTGTTTGTTTTTTTCTTGTAAATCTGTTTGAATTCTTTGTAAATTCTGGATATCAGCCCTTTGTCAGATGGGTATACTGCAAAAATTTTTTCCCATTCTGTTGGTTGCCGATTCACTCTAGTGACTGTTTCTTTTGCCATGCAGAAACTGTGGAGTTTGATTAGGTCCCATTTGTCTATTTTGGCTTTTGTTGCCAATGCTTTT
>CM052670.1:61644483-61674490 GCA_028533165.1 Leontopithecus rosalia | reverse complement strand
ATATTCCTCTCTAAGTTTTCCATTCTTGTTATCATTTCCTCAAATCTTTTTTCAAATCTTTTTTCAAGGTTCTTAGTTTCTTTGCACTGATTTAGAACATGTTCTTTTAGCTCACAGAAGTTTCTTATTACCCACCTTCTGAAGTCTGATTCCGTCATTTCTTCACTCTCATTCTCCATCCAGCTTTGTTCCCTTCCTGATGAGGAGTTTTGGTCTTTTGTAGGCAGTGAGGTGTTCTGGTTTTGGGTGTTTTCCCCCTTTTTGTGCTGGTTTCTTCCCATCTTTGTGGATTTATCCACCTGTCCTCTGAGTAGTTGCTGATTTTTCGATTGGGTCTCTGAGTAGAGGCCCAGATTGTTGATGATGAAGTATTTCTGTTTCTTAATATTCCTTCTAACTGTCTAGCTCCTTGATGTAAGACTGCTGAGGTGCACTCCGGGCCCTGCTTGCCTGGGGTACACCTGTAGCAGCTGCAGAACAGTGAGGGATGCTACCAGTTTCTTCTATCTTTGTCCCAGAATGATGCCCGCCAAATGTCAGTCTGATCAGTCCTTTTTGAGGTGATTCTTTGGGTATACAGAGGTCAGGTAGCTGCTTGAGGAGACGATCTGTACTTTATAGGAGCTCAAGTGCTGTTCTGTGAGCTCTGTTGTTTATTCAGTGTTGCTAGGCAAGTACATTTAAGTCTGTTGTGGCAGAACTCATGAAACCGGTTTTTTTCCACAGATGCTCTGTCTCAGGGAGTTAGGGCTTTATTTTTGAGTATCCGTTGTGCTGTCCTGCCCAGCTAGGAGGCAGTCTAGTCACTATTTGGCTGTCGAGGCTCTGCCCTGCTGGCGTGAGGTCCGCCCTTTTGCTGTGGGCTCCGTCCTGCTGTATTGGTCTCCACCCTACTGTTTTGGTCTCCGCCCTACTGACGTAGTCTCTGCCTGCTGATGTGGGCTCTGCCCTGTTGGTGGAGTCTTTTTGTTATTGCGGGTTGCCTTGGCAATGGCTGACTGTGTCAGCAGTGGGTGGGTGCCTCAGTAGGGATCGAAGCTCTTGGCAATGGCAGACTCCCCTCCCCCACGGAGCTGCACAGTCATGCGTTCAGCTCTTCCAGCAGTGGAACTGTCAACCTTTGGCACTCCGAATCTCCTTATTGCTTGTCCCTGTTGGGGTGGGACCCGTCGAGCATGATCACTTGGCTCCCTGCCTCCGAGCCTTTTTGCTTTTATTTTTTTTTTAAATTGTAGGGTTGACTCTCTCCCAGGTGCCTCAGCTGCTGGCCAAAAGGGCACTTGGGTCTGTTTGATTTCCCATGCAGCTACCCGCTGCGCTGGTTCACAATTCACCTCCCAGAAATCTCCTGGTCTATTTCACCATCCAAAACCCATTCAATCAGATGAACATAGCAATCTGCCCTCCCAAGTCTCAAATTGCCAGTTTAACAGGGCACCCAGACCCGTGTGTTTCGTGCGCCGTGCTGCTGCAGTGGCGCTGGCTGCCTGGCCATGCCAGCGGAGAGTGCTGCGCTTGAGTCCTGCCTGCCTCTTACACCTGGGCTTTTCCCCCACTCTGTGAGCTATAAAGATCCGTCTGAAAATGTGGTGCTTGCTCACCCTTTGCATCTTGACTGAGAGCTGCAGTGGTGATTTGCTTCTAGAGTGCCATCTTCCTCTCGATCTCTATTTCCATTTTTTTTGAACCCACCTAACTCAAGATTTTGTCTCCACCACTTCACGTAAATAGCTCTTCTCAAGGTACCCAAATAACCTGCATATTGTTAAACCTCGTGATCATTTTTCAGTACAGGTCTTACTTGACTACAAAGTAGAATTTGACAGTTGACCACTTCCTCCTCCTTGTAATACTTTTCTCATTTAGTTTACAGAACATTTCTGTTTCTTGGTTTTGCTTCGACTTCAGTGTCTGCTACTTTTCAGTCATGGGTAGTTACTCCTCACTGCTTTGACCTCTTTGCATTGCAGTGCTCTATGGTTGGTCTCTCAGACATGTTCTTCTCACCTACGCTCATTTGCTAAGAATCATACACAGTTCTATACAGGTCTTTGATTATACCCACATATAATGTAATCAACATTAATGTTTCAAGATCAGTCCTCTTTCTCTAGGTTTATGTTCCATTATCTACTCAACATCACCCCTTGAATCTCTGAAAGTCATTTTAAATTCAAATTAATGATACACAGATTAAGTCCCTGATTCCCTTTCCATTAAATACATTCCTCCTATAATTTCCCCATCCTAAGAAATATTAGTTCCATGCTTCCCCTTGCTCCATTCAAAACCTTTGAAGATATCTCTGAATTCCTCTCACCCTCATTCCACATTCATGAATACTGACATTTCTACCTTCAAAAAAACTCAAAATTCTTATACTTCTCATTTCTCTTCATATGTATCACTCTGGTAACAATGCATTGTCATCTTTTACCTCTGTTATCACCATAGCTTCTAACTGGACCCTCTGTTATTGCCTTTCCCCCCTTACAGTCTATCTTTGATGCACCAGACTGACATTTTTATGCAAGATTATGCCATTTCTCTGCTCAGAACTCTCCCATGGTTTCTTGTTGCACACTTCCTATTACCTACCAAATACAACAGTATCCAATTAACTCTTTAATCTCACTTTCTGTTATGATATGTCCTGCAAAAGCCTCCAAATACACTAGCAATCTTTCTGTTTCTGAAACACAACAAACAGAGAAGTAAAAAAAACTGCCATGACCCTGGTACTGACAGGTATGCTCTCCTTAAACCCAGAGGCAGGGCAGGGATTCTTTCACCTATGGTCTAAAGAGGGTGGTATGGTGAGGAAAGATCACACTGGTTGAGACCCTCTGCCCCAGAGCCTGGCCTCCAGGGGCTGGGAGAGCCATGCCTTGGAGAGTCCTACCCTGAACACTTACTTGTATGAAAAACCTCAGTGGTGTCATGCCAATTGTCTCACAAAATCCAAGTCAGCAGATAACTTCCATACTTACAGATGCACACAGAATGGTTTCTTTCTCATAACCTTGCACACAGGTAATTGTATAATTATGTATGTCAGCAGATATCATCTCCCCAAAAACTATATACATCTTGTGGGAGCCTATTTTGTTTCAATGCCCTTGAATGTGGATTCCTAATATGGTATTGGCAGGTTTTATTCACACATGAGAGTATTTGTTTGTAGACACAGGAAAGCACAAGCACACATATAGCAGATCCATGCCAACATAGTCACACTCTTTCCTCTTTGAGTTGACCTGGTATAAGACACTAGGAGTGGTGACGCACTCATTTTCAAGAGCATTAAAACTATTTATAGAACAAATGAAACTTGTTTTCAAGACAAGTCAGGCCATAATGTGAGTTTTTTCACCACCTATTCAGTTAAAGGAACCTGGGGGTAGAACAGACATGGCAGAGGCACAAAAGTCTTAACAGCAAAGGCTGCAGCCAGCCCATATATCTCACCTTGTATTCTTAGTTCCACTTTCCCATTGCTTTCAAGGTAGGGGTTCTAATCCCCCCTCCTCTTCTCACTATACTGTGGGAACTGAGCAGTAGACTGAGACTATTAGCTTCAGAAGCTGTGGCTTGGAAAAACAATAGAATAAAGATGAAGAGTCTTAGTTTGGATCCTGAGGCTTCCACTTTCATACCCTTAGTCCTCAGGCATTTCACTTCACTCCCTGAAGTCTTGGCTTCCCCACTTGTAAATGAGAGAACTAGGGTTGTGGGGAGACAGTACTATACTATGTTCTCCAAAGGTCGCATGCAAGTTTAACATTCTCAGCGCCAGTAAAGCATTGTTGGATGGGAAACACCCTATCAGGTCTGCAGAGCCATTCACCCTGCTAGAAGGTGTTAGTGAAAACATTAGTTCTTATTTAGCCAATTTATGGTGAGTAACCTAGAATTGTTACCACTTTGTCAGAATGTAAACCACTTGGGCCTTTAGATAGGTGGCTGAAGAAATTTACCCAAGCAAGAGATAGCATTAGGTCCTGGGCTAACAGCTTCCTGGTTGGGGGATACCCCAACACCTGCATTTGGTCAGTGATATCGTTACATGACTCGCTTGCAATAGTGTACTGGTTAAAGGTAACAAGTTGAACTTGTAGCTTGCCCCTCTGTCACTACTCAAACTCCCTTCTTCTTTCTGGAGGAAGCTCAGTTTTCATCAGAAGTGGTGACAGAGAAACTGATTTCAGTTTGGGAAGTCCTAAAACCCTGAAGGGGCTGGAATACGTTGGTGGATAGAAGACGGTAGATCTCTAATAAATCCCACAAATTCTTCTGGGGCATTTTATCTACTGAGAATTTTTTTTTTAATTTTTATTGCATTTTAGGTTTTGGGGTACATGTGCAGAACATGCAAGATAGTTGCATAGGTACACACGTGGCAGTGTGTTTTGCTGCCTTCTGCCCCCTCACCCATATTTGGCATTTCTTTACTGAGAATTTTTAACTCTCAAGTGTTTAGTTTGGTGATTTATATTTTCCTAGATAATCATTTCTTTAATCCAGGTTTTTCAAAGACCTTTAATTCACACTCCTTTTATTCTATTAATTTCTTCTCTATTGCTTTTTTTTAAAAAAATAGTTGACTCAATTAAAAATCAAATTGGTGAGAGGAGAAAGCAGTTTCAAAGAGTTACAAATTAAAAATATTAATTGAGATCTGAACGGTAGGAGTCCATTTGCCTCAACTCTCTTAGCTCTTATGAAATTTGGACTCCAAAGTGAGCTTCCAAATTAAACATTATTTTAGTGGGTTAAATTTCTCTGGCCTCTTGCCCTGTGGAACTCCAAGGCCTGATCATAAAATTACTTCAAATTGCGAGAAATGAGCATGGGATGCTTCACTCCTTCTGTCCCAGAATTGTTTCTGTGACAACCAAACATCAGTAAAGCCCAGTGCTTCTCCCATAGTCCCAACCTTCTCATCCACTCTCATTGCCTCATTGAAGGCTTTGGAATTTTCAGAATACAACAACAGGAGTCTTACCAAAATCCCCGATGAGCATCTTTCAGTCATAACTTAAAAACATGCTTACAGACCTAGAGTCCCAGACTCAGCCCAGACTCACTATGATCTTGAAGTGCCTTGTGAACTTTAAATAATGGCTCATCTGTTCTCAATCCCTGGTGAATAATCTGTTTCCTACATCAAACACCAGCACAGGGTCTACACCATCCAACACTGCGTTATTCCTTCACATTCATTTATTTGTTTGTGTACTCAACACATAATTGATGAGACACTTTCTTTTTAAAAATTTATTATTATACTTTAAGTTCTGGGGTACATGGGCAAAACCTGCAGGTTTGTTACATATGTATACAGGTGCCATGGTGGTTTGCTGCATCCATCATCCCATCATCTACATTAGGTATTTCCCCTAATGCTATCACAACCCTAGCCCCACTAACCCCTGATGTCCCTCCCTTAGCCCCTCACCCCGTGACAGGCCCCAATGTGTGATGTTCCTCTCCCTGTGTCCATGTGTTCCTATTGTTCAACATCCACTTATAAGTGAAAACATGCAGTGTTTGGTTTTCTGTTCTTGTGTCAGTTTGCTGAGAATGATGGTTTGCAGATTCGTCCATGTCCCTGCAAAGAACATGAACTCATCCTTCTTTATGGCTGCATAGTATTCTATGGTGTATATGTGCCACATTTTCTTTATCCAGTCTATCATTGATGGGCATTTGGATTGGTTCAAGGTTTTTGCTATCATAAACAGTGCCACAATGAACATACATGTGCATGTGTCTTTATAATAGAACAATTTATAATAGTTTGGGTAGATATCTAGTAATGGGATTGCTGGGTTAAACGGTCTTTCTAGTTACAGACCCTTAAGGAATTGTCACACTCTCTTCCACAATGGTTGAGCTAATTTACACTCCCACCAACACTGTAAAAGTGTTCCTATTTCTCCACATTCTCTCCAGCATCCATTGTCTCCTGATTTTTTTAGTGGTCGCCATTCTAACTGGCATGAGATGGTTTCACAATGTGGTTTTAGTTTGCATTTTTTTAATGACCATTGATGACGAGCTGCTTTTTTTATATTTTTGTTGGCTGCATAAATGTCTTCTTTTGAGAAGTGTTTTTTCATATCCTTCGGCACAAGACAAGGATGCCTTCTCTCACCACTCTTATTCAACACAGTATTGGAAGTTATGGCTAGGTTAATCAGGCAAGAAAAAGAAATAAAAGGTATTCAGTTAGAAAAAGAGGAAGTCAAATTGTCTCTATTTGCAGATGACATGCTTGTGTATTTAGAAGACCCCGTTGTCTCAGCCCAAAATTTTCTTATGCTGATAAGCAACTTCAGCAAAGTCTCAGACTGCAAAGGCAATATGCAAAAACAAAAAGCATTCCCATGCATCAATAATAGAGAAAGAGAGAGCCAAATCATGAATGAACTTCAATTCACAATTGCTACAAAGAGAATAAAGTACCTAGGAATAGAACTAACAAGAGATGTGAAGGACCTCTTCAAGGAACTACACACCACTGCTCAAGGAGGTAAGAGAAGACACAAATAGATGGAAAAAGATTCCAGGCTCATTGTTAGGAAAAAATAACATCCTGAGAATTGCTATACTGCCTAAAATAATTTTTAGATTCAATGCTATTCCCATCAAGCTGCCATTGACTTTCTTCACAGAATTGGAAAAAAATTACCTTAAATTTTATATGGAACCAAAAAACAGCCTGCATAGCAAAGACAATTTTAAGTAAAAAGAAAACAAACCTGGAGGCATCATGCTACCTGACTTTAAAGTATACTACAAGACTGAAGTAATAGAAACAGCATGGTACTAGTACCAAAACAGAAATATAGACCAATGAAACAGAACAGAGGCCTCAGAAGTAATGTCACACATCTACTACCATCTGATCTTTGACAAGCTTGACAAAAGCAAGCAAAGGGGAAAGGATTCCCTATTTAATAAATAATGTTGGGAAAATTGGCTAGCCATATGAAGAAAGCTGAAACCAAATCCCTTCCTTACACCTTATAAAAATTAGCTCGAGGTGATTTAAATATTTAAATATAAAACCTAACACCATAAAAAAACCCTAGAAGAAAATCTAGGCAATACCATTCAGGACATATGTATGGGCAAGGACATCATGACTAAAACAGCAAAAGCAATGGCAACAAAAGCCAAAATAGACAAATGGGATCTAATTAAACTTAAGAGCTTCTGCACAGCAAAAGAAACTATAAATAGAGTGAACCACTGGCAACCAATAGAATGGGAAAAAATTTTTGCAATCTACCCATCTGACAAAGGACTAATAACCAGAATCTACAAGTAACTTTAAAAAATTTACAAGAAAAAAACAAACAACCCCATCAAAAAGTGGGCAAAAGATATGAATAGACACTTTTCAAAAGAAGACATATATGAGGCCAACAAACATATGAAAACATGCTGATCATCACTGGTCATTAAAGAAATACAAATCAAAACCAGATTGAGATACCATCTCATGCCAGTTAGAATGGTGATCATTTAAAAATATGGAGACAACAGATGCTGGAGAGGATGTGGAAAAATAAGAACACTTTTACACTGTTGGCAGGAGTGTAAATTAGTTCAACCACTGTGGAGGACAGTGTGGCAATTCCTCAAGGACCTAGAAATAGAAACTCTATTTGACCCAGCAATCCCATTACTGGGTATATATCCAAAGGATTAAAAATTGTTCTATTATAAAGACAAATGCACATGTATGTTCATTGCGGCAGTGTTTACAGAAGCAAAGACCTGGAACCAACCCAAATGCCCATCGATGATAGGCTGGACAAGGAAAGTGTAGCACATATACACCATGGAATACTATGCAGCCATAAGAAGCGATTAGTTTGCGTCCTTTGTAGGGACATGGATGAATCTGGAAACCATCATTCTCAGCAAACTGACACAAGAACAGTAAACCAAACTCTGCATGTTCTCACTCATAGGCGGGTGTTGAGCAATGAGAACACATGGACACAGGGAGGGGAGCATCACACACTGTGGTCAGCTGGTGGGGGGGCTAGGGGAGGGTCAGCAGGGAGCGGGGAGGGTGAAGAGGGATAGAGTGGGGAGAAATATCAGATATAGGTGATGGGGGAATGAAGGTGGTAAACCACCTTGCCATGTATGTACCTATGCAACAATCCTGTATGATCTGCAAATGTACCCCAGAACCTAAAGTACAATAAAAAAAATTCAAAAGAGAAAGGGGGAAAAAACGGCAAATGTAGAGGGCCAGAGAAGAGAGAGAAAGAGTTAAGCTGCTAACCTTGAAGGCAAGGGAGAGCTGGCAGCACAGCTATGTGTTGGGGAACCACGTGACTAAGCAGCAGAGACAGGACACACAGTGTAAGACACCGTGCAGGTGCGCTGGTGCCCAGAGAAAGAAAGAAAGTCAAATCTGTCAATTTTTGCAGATTGACAGTGGGGAGTCAGGGCACAGCACGGCTCAGTTCATGCCCAGAGAGAGAAAAAGAAAGCAACTGAGTTTAAGGAGAAAGTAAACGGGATGAGAGAGAGAGAGAGAGAGAGAGAGAGAGAGAGAGAGAGAGAGAGAGAGAGAGAGAAATAAGCAAGAGAGAGACTGGAAAAGATAGATCGAAAAGAGACACAGAAGGTGAGATTGGGGAGAAAAATAATGTAAAAGGAACAAAGAGTAAAAGAGGACATGAGAGGATGAAGAGAGTTTGGTAGGGCTTGGGGAAGGTTCTGGAGGCTTAAGCAACAAGAAAGTGCAGAGAAAGGGTGCATTTCAGCTACTGATGAGGAACAGAGCCCGGGAACTGGGGGATGCAAGTGAGAAAAAAAATGTGGATGAGAGTTTAGGATCAGGCTGCTTGAAGAGTAGTGGCTTACCTACAGCAAAGACTAGGTGGCTGTTTGTCAGGAGGCAGTAGAAAGGATTCATATTATGGAAGGGTAAATGGATGAGACAATCTTAAAGATTTTGTTTTGTTTTACTGAGAGGTTGTAAGTTCACCAGGGGAAGCTGTTAGTAAAGCTGCAGAATGGTGGGCGGGTGTTGGGGGTGGGGAGGCCACATAAGAAAGATCAGAACTAGGGTTTAAACTCAAATGATTACTGGGCCAGCAAATAATGAGAAGGAGGGCTGCAGGGTTGGGCCAGGGGAGAATCATTACAGCTGAGGAGGAGGTAAAGCCACTGAGTTCCCTTCCAGAGTGGGACAAACTGGAGACCCTTTGCAGTTGATGGATTATGAGCGGGGCTGGAGTGGAATACAAATAGTGCAGCTCTTGGCCTGCCAGAGAGATGGATGGTGCCTTCAAAGCAAAGAAAGAGGGAGGGAAAAACCAGGAATGCCTTTGCTGATAAAAGGGATCATCAGGGAAGGCACCACAGGCTGGTAGCTCTCCAAACCTGCACCTCTCGACCTAAAGCCAAACCCAGAAGGGCTGGGCCAAAGGCACCTTGGCCAGCTGGCCAGTCTCTTGCCTCCCCAAGTCCCTTCCCTGGGGTCAGTGGGCCCTGCGGTGGTGCCTAACTTAATTCCAGCCAGTTTCTTAAGGAAAGAAGAGGAGAATGAGAAGATATCAGACCATGCCTTTTTAAATATCATAGAATATCAAACTAAAGTTAGATCAGACCTTAAAAAATACTGCACTACATGATAAAATAAGGCTATTTGTGGATGGGTCATCCCAAGTGATAGATGGTAAAAGACATAATGGCTATGCCATCATTGATAGAAACAGACAACTCTTATGTGAGAAGGGAAGGCTGTCTAATAATTGGTCATCCCATACATGTGAATTATATGTCCTTAACCAGGCTCTGAAGTATACTGAAGGTCAAGAGGTCCCTATATACAATAACCCCAAATATGCCTATGTGGTAGTACATACCTTTGGGAAAATACGGTCAGAAGGGGCCTAATAAATAGCAGGTATATAGAATTGGTATATGGGAAAGGGGCCAAACATGTTTTATTTAATGCACATATTTTTCATTATACTTTAAGTTCTGGTGTACATGTGCAGATCTCGTAGAATTGTTACATAGGTATACACACGCCATGGTGGTTTGCTCCTTCCATCCCCCCATCAACTACATTAGGTACTTTTCCCAATGTTATCCTTCCCTGATCTCCCCACACCCCACTATTACTCACTTAGCCCTCCAATCCCCAACAGATGCTCCCTGTGTCCATGTGCTCTCATTGTTGAACACCCACCTATTAGTGAGAACATGCAGTATTTGGTTTTCTGTTCTTGTGTCAGTTTGTTGAGAATGATGGTTTCCAGATTCATCCATGTCCCTGCAAAGGACATGAACTCATCGTTTTTATGGCTGCATAGTATTCTGTGGTGTATATGTGCCACATTTTCTTTATCCAGTTTATCATTGATGGGCATTTGGGTTTGTTCCAGGTCTTTGGTATTGTAAACAGTGTTGCAATGAACATACGTGGGCATGTGTCTTTATAATAGAATGATTTATAATCCTTTGGGTATATACCCAGTAATGGGATTGCTGGGTCAAATGGTATTTCTATCTCTAGATCCTTGAGGAATCACCACACAATCTTCCACAATGGTTGAACTAATTTACACTCCCTAGAAGGAAATCTACGCAAAACCATTCAGGACATAGGAGTAGGCAAGAACATCATGAAAAAAAACACCAAAAAGCATTGCCAACAAAAGCCAAAACAGACAAATGGGACCTAATCAAACTCCACAGCTTCTGCATGGCAAAAGAAGCAGTCACTAGAGTGAATCGGCAACCAACAGAATGGGAAAAAATTTTTGCAGTTTGCCCATCTGACAAAGGGCTGATATCCAAAATTTACAAAGAACTCAAACAGATTTACAAGAAGAAAAACAAACAAGCCCATTCAAAAATGGGAAAAGTATATGAACAGACACTTTACAAAAAAAGACATACATGAGGCCAACAAATATATGAAAAAATGCTCATCATCACTGGTCATTAGAGAAATGCAACTCAAAACTACATTGAGATACCATCTCACGCCAGTTAGAATGGTGATCATTAAAAAATCTGGAGACAACAGATGCTGGAGAGGATGTGGAGAAATAAGAACACTTTAACACTGCTGGTGGGAGCGTAAATGAGTTCAACCATTGTGGAAGACAGTGTGGCAATTCCTCAAAGACCTAAAAATAGAAATTCCATTTGACCTAGCAATCCCATTGCTGGGTATATACCCAAAGGACTATAAATCGTTCTGCTCTAAGGACACATGCACAGGAATCTTCATTGCAGAACTGTTTACAGTAGCAAAGATCTGGAACCAACCCAAATGCCCATTGATGATAAACTGGACTGGGAAAATGTGTCACATACACACCATGGAATATTATGCAGCAATCAGAAACGATGAGTTCGTGTCCTTTGTAGGGACATGGATGAATCTGGAGAACATCATTCTCAGAAAACTGACACAAGAACAGAAAATGAAATACCACATGTTCTCACTCATAGGCGGGTAATGAACGATGAGAACACATGGACACAGGGAGCAGAGCACTACACACTGGGGTCTATAAGGGGGAATAAGGAAGGGACAGTGGGGGTAGAGCTGGAGAGGGAATGCCTGGGGAGAAATGCCAGATGTGGGTGAAGGGGAGGAAGCCAGCAAATCACACTGCCACATGTATACCTATGCAACTATTTTGCATGTTCTGCACATGTACCCCAAAACCTAAAATGCAAAAAAAAAAAAATAAGACAACTGACACAAGAGAAGGATGCCCTCTCACCACTCCTAATTCAACATAGAATTGGAAGTTCTGGCCAGAGGAATCAGGCAATAGAAAAAAATAAATGTATTCAAGCAGGGAGAGAGGAAGTTAAATTGTTTCTGTTTGCAGATGACACAATTGTGCATTGAGATGGGTCTCTTAAAGACAGCATACAATTGAATCTTTTGTTTATATCCAGCTTGCCACTCTCTTCCTTTTATATGGGGCACTTAGCAAGTTTAGAATTGATATTTGTGAATTTCATTCTGTCATTTGTGCTATTAGCTGATTATAATACTGACTTGTCTGTGTGTTTGCTTTAGAGTGACGCTGGTTTGTGTTTTTAAGTGTGTTTTTATATTAGCTAGTGTAGACATTGTATATTTAGTGCTCGTTTTAAGATCTCTTGTAAAGCAGGTCTTATAATAGCCAATTTCCTCAACATTTGCTTATCTTAAAAAGATCTTATTTCTGCTTTACTTAGGAAGCTTAGTTTGGCTCCATATACAATTCTAGGTTGAAGATATTTTCTTTAAAAATATTGAATATAGGTCCCCAGTTTCTTCTGGTTTGAAGGGTTTCAGATGAGAGGTCCACTGTTAGCTTGGTGTGGTTCTCTTGGTAGGTGACCTGCCCTTTCTCTGTTGTTGCCATTAACATTCTTTCTTTGTTTTAACCTTGGACAATCTAGCAATTATGTATCTTGGGAATGTTCAAGATTGTTTTTCTGATTAATGAGTTGTGTTTTTTTAGAATTTATCTTCTGGATACAAGTTCCCTTTTACATATATAATTCCAATATACTTTAGTACAACATGTTGGTTTTAAAATTTTTTTTTTTTGAGACGGAGTTTCGCTCTTGTTACCAAGTCTGGAGTGCAATGGCACGATCTCGACTCACCGCAACCTCCACCTCCTGGGTTCAGGCAATTCTCCTGCCTCAGCCTCCTGAGTAGCTGAGATTACAGGCACGCACCACCATGCCCAGCTAATTTTTTGTATTTTTAGTAGAGACGGGGTTTCACCATGTTGACCAGGATGGTCTCGATCTCTTGACCTCGTGATCCACCTGCCTCGGCCTCCCAAAGTGCTGGGATTACAGGCTTGAGCCACCGTGCCAGGCCGGTTTTTAAATTTTTATTAAAGATGTCTTTTTAAGCAGTCATCATTTTATTTTTAATACAGTATATTAGTTTATTTTCACACTGCTAATAAAGGTACACCTGAGACTAAATAATTTATAAGGAAAAAGAAGTTTAATATACTCACGGTTTTACATGTCTGGGGAGGCCTCACAATCATGGAAGAAGGTGAAGGAGGAGGAAAGACATCTCTCACATGGTAGCAGGTAAGAGATCTACTAGAGGGAAACTGCCTTTAAAAAAGAGTTTTATAAGGCCATCAGATCTCTTGGGATTTATTCACTATCATGAGAGCAGGATGAGGGAAACTTCCACAATAGTTAATTTATCTTCACGTGGCCCTTTTTATGACATGTGGGTATTATGGAAACTACAATTCAAGATGAGATTTTGGTGGAGACACAAAACCTAACCATATCATACAGTTTATTAAAAATTTTTTATATATTATGTTTTTGATGGTATACCTAATAACTTTTTTCTAACCCCAAATTATGACCTTTTTCTAGGTTTTATTCTAGAAGTTTAAAAATTTTGAATTCTACTTTAAAATCTATATCAATTTTGACTTCATTTCTAAATAAGATGTGATCCAAAGTTATGTTTTTTATATATGGATATTCAACTTTCCCTCCACAATTTGCTGAATAGACTCACTTCTCCCACAGAATATATTTGCATCTAAATCAAACACTAATTAATGATAAAATGACAGTAAGATTGCAGATTAAGAAGCTCAAAACCCTTGTTCTCTTATTGAAACAAGGTCAATATTTGTTCTCTTATTGAAACAAGGTCACACAACACAAAGTGTGACCCAAAATACCTTTGTGAGAACTTTAAAAAAGTTAAGAAAACTGCATCACAAAAAACGGTAGATTATGTATTAGGTTACAAAACAAGTCTGAACAAATTTAAAAGGATTAACATTGTATCATATATTTGTTCTGAACAAAATTGAAAATATAAATCAATAACAGGTGTAAAATTGAAAATTTTAAAAATATGTGGAAATTAAACAACACATTTCATATAAGTCATTGAGTTTAAAATATTGAAAAGGATAATCACAAAATGCCTTGACAAATAGTAAAATGAAAACACAATATACCCAATAGCCCAAGCCTATAACACATTGGCATTCTTGAAAGACAGAGAGAGAGGGCAAGGAACTTGGAAAACATATTTGGGGCTATTATTTACAAAAATTTATCAAATCTAAGTGTCAACATTCAAATTCACATACTTAAGAGAACCCCTGTGAGATATTATGCAAAATTACTATCCCCTAGACACGTCCTTATCAAATTGTTCAATGTCCATGTGAAAGAAAAAATATTAAAGGCATGCAAAGAGAAAGGTAAGGCCAACTTCAAAGGGAACCCTGTCAGGATGATGGTGGATCCCTCAGCAGAAACTCAAAAGTCATAGGAAAACCCTTAAAGGGAGTGTTAAACATGGACATGAAAGACCACTACTGACCACCAAAGAAACCAGTTTTAAGTACATAAACCATTGACACTATAAAGTAATTACACAATTAAGTCTGCATAACAACCCAGCTAAAAACATGATGACAGAATCAAATTCATACATATCTCTAATAACCTTGAATGTAAACAGGCTAAATGCTCTCGATTAAAAGTTACAGAGTGGCAAGCCGAATGAAGAAAGAAGATCCAACTGTATGTTGTCTTCCAGGAACCCATCTTACATGCAATAACACTTATAGGCTCAAGGTAAAATAATAGAGAAAAAATTTAGCAAGTAAATGGAAAACAGAAGAAAGCAGGGATTGCTCTTCAAATTTCAGACAAAAGAGACTATATTAATCTTTTCTCATACTGCTTTGAAGAAATACCAGTACTGGGCAGCTTATGAAGAAAAGAGGTTTAATTGACTCACAGTTCTGCATGGCTGGGAAAATCTCAGGAAACTTACATGGTTAAAGGCATCTCTTTACAGGGTGGCAGGAGAGAGTAAGTGCTGAGCAGAGGTAGAAGCACCTTATAAAACCATCATATCTTGTGGAAACTCACTGTCACAAAAACAGCATTGGGTAAACCACCCACATAATTCAATTACCTCTCACTGGGTTCCTTTCATGACATGTAGGGATTATAGGGATTACACTTCAACATGAGATTTGGGTGGGGACACAGAGCCAAACCTTATCACAAACTTGAAAATAACAATTACCAACAAGGATAAAAAAGAGCATTGCATAATGGTAAGAGTTCAATTCAAGAAAATATCAATTTAAAATATATATGCACTGAACACAGGAGCACCCAGATTCATAAAACAAATTTTTAGAGACCTATAAAGAGATTTAGATAACCACACAAGAGTAGATGGTTACTTCAAGAGCCCACTACTGTGAGTATCAGATCATATACTCAGAAAACTATTAGATATATTTAAAACCTAAAGCTGACAGTTGCCAAAATGGGACTAACATGCCTCTACAGAACACTCCACCAAACAACAGCAAAATATACATCTTTCTTATCTTCACATGGCACATACTGTAAAATTGGCCATGTGGTCAATCATAAAGCAATTCTTAAAAAAAAAAAAACCAAATCGTACCACAGTCTCAAGTTAAAGAGCAATAAATAAACATAAACACTAAGAATTTCTCAAAACCATACAATTACATGGAAATTAATCAATCTTGCCCTGAATGGCTTTTGGATAAACAATCAAATTAAAACAAAAATCAGAACATGTTTTAAACTACTGATAGTAAAGATACAACATACTAGAATTGCTTCTGTACAACTAACGCAGTGTTAGAGAAAAGTTTTTAGTGCTAAATGCCCACATCAAAAAGTTAGAAGAATCTCGACTTACCAACCTAACATCAAATATAGCAGGAATCTTTACACTATTTTACAAAGTGCTTGTACTAGTTTACATTCCCAGCCACAGTGTAGAAGTGTTCCCTTCTCACCACATTCATACCAATATCTTTTATTTTTTTTATTTTTTGATTGTGGCCATTTGTACAGGAGTGAGATGGTTTGGCATTGCAGTTTTGATTTGCATCTCCCTGATTATTAGTGATGTTGAGCATATTTTTATCCTTCTTGGCCATTTTAATATCTTTTTTCGAGAACTTTCTATTCATGTGCTTAGCCCACTTTTAAATGGAGTTGTTTTTTTCTTGCTGCTTTGTTTTAGTTCTTTATAGATTCTGTATATTAGCAATTTATCAGATGCATAGATTGTGAAGATTTTCTCCCACTCTGTGGGTCGTCTGTTTACTCTGTTGATTATCTCTTTTTCTGTGCAGAAGCTTTTTAGTTTAATTAAGTTACACCTATTTAGCTTTTTGTTACATTTGCTTTTGGATTCTTGGTCAAGAAGTTTTTGACTAAGCCCATGTCTACAATGGTTTTTTCAATGTTATCTTCTAGAATGTGTATGGTATCAGGTATTACATTTAAGTCTTTGATACATTTTGAGTTGATTTTTGTATGAAGTGAAAAATGAGGATCCAGTTTCTTGCCATTATCGTAGCACCATTTGTTGAATACGATGTTTATTCTCCACTTTATGTTTTAGTTTGCTTTGTCAAAGATCAGTTGGCTCTAAGTATTTGGGTTTATTCCTGGGTTCTCTATTCTGTTCCATTGGTCTATGCACCTATTTTTATACAACTACCATGCTGTTTTGGTGACTATGGCCTTATAGTATAGTTTGAAGTCAGGTAATATGACGCCTTCAGATTTGTTCTTTTTGCTTAGTCTTGCTTTGGCTATATAAGCTTTTTTTTCCTGTCGATTGCTTTTGAATCAATATTTTGAAAATGACCATACAGACAACAGTGTTTTGTAGTTTTCCTTGTAGAGGTTTTTCACATAATTGGCTAGGCATATTTCTAAGTATTTTATTGTTTTGCAGCTATTGTAAAAGCATAATATTCCATGGTTTATATGTGCCACATTTTCCTAGTCCAGTCTATCATTGATGGGCATTTGGGTTGGTTCCAGGTCTTTGCTATTGTAAACAGTGCTGTAATGAATATTTGTGTGCATGCATCTTTATAATAGAACGATTTATAATCCTTTGGATATGTACCCATTGCTGGGTCAAATGGAATTTTTATTTCTAGATTCTTGAGGAATTGCCACACTGTCTTCCACAATGGTTGAACTAATTTACATTCCCACCAGCAGTGTAAAAGTGTTCCTATTTCTCCACATCCTCTCCAGCATCTGCTGTCTCCTAATTTTTTAATGATCGCCATTCTAACTGGCATGAAATGCTATCTCAATGTGGTTTTTATTTGCATTTCTCTAATGACCAGTGATGGTGAACATTTTTTTCATATGTTTTTTGGCTTCATAGATTTCTTCTTTTGTAAAGTGTCTGTTCATATCCTTTGTCCATTTTTGAATGGGTTTGTATTTTTCTTGTAAATCTGTTTTAGTTCTTTGTAGCTTCTGGATATTAGCCCTTTGTCAGATGGGTAGATTGCAAAAATTTTTGCCCATTCTATTGGTTGCTGGTTCACTCTAATGATTGTTTCTTTCGATGTACAGAAGCTCTGGAGTTTAATAGATCCCATTTGACTATTTTGGCTTTTGTTGCCATTGCTTCTGGTGTTTTAGCCATGAAGTCCTTGCCTACGCCTATGTCCTGAATGGTTTGCCTAGGTTTTCTTTTAGGGTTTTTATGGTGTTAGGTCTTATGTTTAAGTCTTTAATTCATCTGAAGTTAATTTTAATGTAAGGTGTGAGGAAGGGGTCTGGATTCTGCTTTCTGCACATTGGTAGCCAGTTTTCCCAACACTATTTATTAAACAGGGAATGCTTTCCCCGTTGCTTGTTTTTGTCAGGTTTGTCAAAGATCAGATGGTTGTAGATGTGTGGTGTTGCTTCTGAGACCTCTCTTCTGTTCCATTGGTCTATATCTCTGTCTTGGTACCATTACCATGTTCTTTTGATTACTGTAGCCTTGTAGTGTAGTTTGAAGTAAGGCAGCGTGAGGCCTCCAGCTTTGTTATTTTTCCTTATAATTGTTTTGGCTATGTGAGCTCTCTTTTGGTTTCCTATGAAGTTTGTAGTGTTTTTTTCCAGTACTGTGAAGAAGGTCATTTGTAGCTTGATGAGGGTAGAATTGAACTTATAAATGACTTTGGGCAGCATGGCCATTTTCATGATATTTATTCTTCCCAACCATGAGGATGGAATGTTTTTCCATCTGTTTGTGTCCTCTCTTATTTCATTGAGCAGTGATTTGTAGTTCTCTTTGAAGAAGTCCTTTATATCCTTTGTTAGTTGCATACTGAGGTATTTTATTCTTTTTGTAGCAATTGTTAATGGAAGTTCACTTTTGATTTGGCTCTCTGTTTGTCTCTTATCGGTGTATAGGAATGTTTGTGATTTCTGCACATTGATTTTGTATCCTGAGACTTTCCTGAAGTTGCTTATGAGGTTCAGGAGATTTGGGCCTGACACCATGGGGTCTTGTAAATTTACAATCTTGTCATCTGCAAATAGAGACAATTTGAATTCCTCTTTTCCTAATTGAATACCCTTTATTTCCTTTTCTTGCCTGATGGCTCTTGCTAGACCTTCCAATATTGTATCAAATAGGAGTGGTGAGAGAGGGCATTCTTGTCTTGTGCCAGATTTCAAAGGGAACGCTTCCAGTTTTTGCCTGTTCAGTATGATATTGGCTGTGGGTTTGTTGTAAATAGCTTTTATTATTTTGTTCCACTGATACCTAGTTTATTGAGAGTTTCTAGCATAAGGAGCTGCTGAATTTTGTTGAAGGACTGCTACACATTGCTTGATAATGAATGACTCTAGTTTGCTACAGTGAAAACCTGTCACAACTACAAGGCAGGATTCTGCCTCTTTTCTACTTCTCTGTGTACAAGGTAATGCCACCTACTACAATGCCAACTCCTCCAAAGGAGGAGTTGCCACGCATTTTTTGATAATGAATAACTCTAGTTTGCGACAGTGGAAACTTGTCACAACTGCAAGGCCAGAGCTCTGTCACTTTTGTAGTTCTCTGTGTACTAGGTAATGCCACATACTACAAGGCAATTATAGAGACAGGTGACCTCAGGGGAGCTTCTCACCTTCATCTGCTAACTCAGTAGCAGTAAGTCTACCCAAATGAGCTCTGACATCCAAGGTTTATCTGTTCATAATTTTATGAAGTATCTAAATGTTATTCACTAGTTTAAAAAATAATAGAACACTGTAGACCAAGTAAATTATGAACTCGAAAAGTTATGAGGGAAGCCAATTATATTAACATTATTTTCTTAGAAAAACAAAAAAGAATCGGTTCCTTTTGAAATAAACTACAATGGTGAGACGTGTTTATCTTTACAGGTGCTCCATGATGGCACAGAGCTTTACCCAGCAAATCCTGACAGCTTCCATATCCCAGAATACAAACCTGCACCAGCAGGTGGAGTGCCATTACCTTTCAACAGTGTAGAGAAGAACACATATTATCAGTCAGCAATGAGGGAATTGATAGATATTCATGGCCTCTCAAGGCCTGACATGGTTGGAGAGCTTTCCTTTTTCTATTAGAAAATTTCATAAGGAAACTGTAAATACAATCATTCAAGAGAAGCAAAACTTTTATTTTTAGTGCTCAGACATCAGTAAATATACCCGGAGAGCCAGTGGAAACCCTCGCCATAGTCTTGCCTCTTAAGCACACTGCACATAAGCACTTAAAAGAAGTAAGCATTCAGCTTCTTCAGGAGCACATTCCCCTTTCCTATGGTTTGTCCATAAAGCCCAAATATCTCACTGAGGTTTTTTTTTCTTATCCGTTCTGTCAATTTTGTTCCCTAAGAAATGAGGCACATTGCATACTGTTTTTTCAGTCGTTTAAAACATTAAGCTCAAATTTGAATTCCATGAGGCAAGAATGATCCACACAGTCCACCAGAAAGAAAATACCATTAATTGCTGGGAGCTAATTTTTCCAAACCGACATGCTTGCTCATGCCCACATAGAATAAAAGTTCTAAAATTCATTCTAACAATTGTTAGCTCTTGTGATGTCAAATGTAGTGTTGGAACATGTTGGCTCAAATTGTCATCTTTGAGCATGTGAAGAATACTGGTTTTGTCTGTATTATCAAAACACAAGAATACAAATTTTCTCTATTTCTTGTAGAGTCCTAGAAACTAGAGCACAATGCTGAAGCCGTGGTAGAGTTATTCAAAGAAGAAAGACATTATTAATGCTTACTCTGGCCTGAGGGGCTCCTCTAACAGCAGCGGGTGGCTAAGATGCTCCCTCAGAGCACACAAACCAGCAGCACCTGAGACCACTAGCTACTCACTGAATGTAAATCACAACCCTCCCCCAAGACTTCCCTATTGTGATTTTTATTTCTGGCATTGCCATATTATTCTTTCTTTTTTATTATATAAATTCAAGGTATTGGTTTGCTATACATACGCATCCTGAAATGATTACTAGTCATATTAACATATCCATTTTGTTTTTACAATGGAATTATCTGCCTGAATATATCAATTATGCCAAAATTTAAAACTCCTGTGTTAAATGCTTTAACAGTAAAAGCAGATGACAAGGAAGATTATATCTGTATTTTCAGGAGACAAATGAAAACTGTAAGAATAAATAAATAAGATGCTGTCCTGTGCTTTATAGAATGTTTAGGATCATCCTTGGCCTCTACCCACTAGATGCTAGTAACACATCTCCCAATAAGGCATTTACAATAAGTAAGGCACTTACAATAAGTAAGTGTGTCCAGGTGTTGCCAAATATTCTGTGTGGGCAAAATTACCTGCTTTGGAGAACCAGTGATTACACATGTTAATTGCAGTTGTTTCAAATGTTTTAATGATAGTTTCAACAGCCATGTGATATCTGAGTCTGATTTAGGCAGATTCTTTCTCTTTTTAGATTGCATTTATCTCTTTTTTTTGGCATGCCACCTAATTTTGCTGTTGTTGAAAGATGACCATTTATAAAATAGCACATATGAGATCATTTTAAAAATATACTTCAAGGTTAGCACGATTTTTCTTCTGCTGGGCCTTTAGTGTGGGGGTTTGTGTTCATCTAATCAGGAGTTGAAGTGGGTTTGAAATTTGCCTAGTTGCTTTGGTTGCTATGGTTACCAGAGTTGGAATTTGTTGCTATGGTTATCAGAGGTTGATTTTGTTGTTGTCATGGGCATAGGAGATTTCAAAAACCTCTAGTGATACCTTGTTTTTGTTTCTCTACTTGGTTTCAGATCTTTCCTTTGTTTTCATTCCCATAGAGAGTCAGTCTCTTACCATTTCTCCAGCTGTACTCCACTATATATTTATTCAAAGTTTTTCAGCCTGATTAGGTAAAGAAATATGGCCATTCTCTGATGTTCTTTTAAAACCTAAATCTTAAGCAAGTATTTTGAACTTTGAATGTATGTTATGTTCTTCACAAGTATTACTATCCCACCTCCAAATAGAGAAGCTTTTACTGAGATGAATATGGGTGAAGTTTTGGTGATGATACTCATTCCCCTTACACAGGTGCAATGAAATTCTCCCAGTGTACTCTCTTGCAGATAAGGTCTTCCTTTTTAGTGTAGATAGTAAAGATATATCAGTCTGGGTGGATTTTAGCAGTGGCTATTGTTCTTTTCCTCTAAACAGAAGTGAAAGAGTTTTGGTTTTGAGACCAGCCTGGGCAACATGGTGAAACTCCATCTTTATAAAGAATACAAAAATAAGATGGTTGCTTTCGGGAAAAAGAAGATGGTGTGGTAGGAGCAACTTAGGATTGCAACTCTCAGTGAAGGCACAGAGGGTGAGTGCAAGCCGCATTTCCAGATGGATCTTTGTTGCGCACAGAATGGGGAAATTCCCAGGTGTAGGAGAGACACGGGACACCAGTGCAGCTGTTTCAGCTGGCGTGGCGATTTCAGCCGGCGATGCAGCTTAGCGGCACTTGGCACAAAACGCACTAATCTGGGTGCCCTGTTAAACCAGCAATCTAAGATTTGGGAGGGCAGATTAGCATATCCATCTGATTAAATGGTACTTGAACAGTGAACCTGACCAGGAGATTCCCAGAAAGCAATGTTTGAGCTGGCACAGTGGGTCACTGCACGGGAAATCACACATATCCCAGTGCCCTATCAGCAGGTGACTGAAACACCTGAGAGACAGTCAACGGTTCAACTTAAAAAAAAGGGGGGGCTCTGAGGCAGAAAGCCAGGTGATCAGGCTCGGCAGGTCCCACCCCCACAGAGACAAACAAAACAGCAGTTCAAAATGCTCAGGGTTGAGAGTTTCACTGTGGGCACAGCTGAACCCAGGACAGTGCAGCTCGGTGGGGGAGGGGTGTCCAGCATTACTGAGGAATTCCACCCCAAATGAGGTACACTCCCATTGCTGATGCAACCTGCCATTGCCAAGGCAACCCGCCAGGGTGCAGCCCATGGCAACAGGGTGAAGCCCACAACAGTAGGGTGAAGCCAACAGCAACAAGGTAAAGCCCACGACAGCAGAGCAGAGCCCAGGGCAACAGGGCAGAGCCCAAAGCAGCAGGGCAGAGCCCAAGGACACAGGGCGGACCCCACAACAGCAGGGCGGAGCCTCAGCAGGCAAATAGTGACAAGACTGCTTCCTAGCTAGGCAGGACAGTGCAACGAATATTCATAAAGAAAGCTCTAACTCCCCAAGACAGAGAATCAGAGGAAAAAAAGGGGTTTTAAGACTTCTCCTGCAGGAGACTTAAACGTACCTGCCTAACAGCCCTGAATGAACAATGGAGTTTACAGCTCAGAACTTGAGCTCCAGTAAAGTACAGACCATCTCCTCAAGCAGCTCCCTGACCCCTGTATATCCAAAGAGTCACCTCAAAAAGGACTGATCAGACTGACATTTGGCGGGCATCATTCTGGCACAAAGATAGCAGAAGAAGAATCTGGTAGCATACCACACTGTTCTGCAGCTGCCACAGGCGTACCCCAGACAAGCAGGGCCTGGAGTGGACCTATGAAATCCTACAGCAGAGGGTCTACACTGTTAGAAGGAAAACTAAGAAACAGAAATAGTTCATCATCAACAATCTGGGCATCCACACAGAGACACAATCGAAAAGTCAGCAGCTACTCAGATGACAGGTGGATAAATCCAAAAAGACGGGAAGAAACCAGTGCAAAAAGGAGGAAAACACCCAAAACCAGACACCTCGCCTCCTACAAAAATCCAAAACTCCTCACCAGCAAGGGAACAAAGCTGGATGGAGAATGAGTGTCATGAAATGACAGAATCAGTCTTCAGAAGGTGGGTAATGAGAAACTTCCATGAGCTAAAAGAATGTTCTAAAACAATGAAACGAAGCTAAGAACCTTGAAAAAGTATTTGAAAAAAGATTCAAGAAAATGATAACAAGAATGTACAACTTAGAGAGGAGGTGAAAAACATAACACAAGAAATTCATGAAGCATGCACAAGTTTCAACAGCCAAATTGACCAAGCAGAAGAAAGAATATCAGAAGTTGAAGAGCAACTCAATGAAATAAAACGAGAAACCAAGATTAAAGAAATAAGCGCAAAAAGGAATGAACAGTCTCCAAGAAATGTGGGGCTATGTGAAGAGACCTAACCTATGTTTGATAGGTGTACCAGAATGTGACGAACAGAATGAATCCAAGCTGCAAAATACTCTTCAGGATATTATCCAGGAAAATTTCCTCAACCTAGGAAGGCAGGCCAATATTCAAGTCCAGGAAATACAGAGAACACCTCAAAGATATTCCGTAAGAAGAGCAACCCCAAGGCACATAATCGTCAGATTCACCAGGGTTGAAATGAAGGAGAAAACCCTGAGGGCAGCCAGAGAGAAAGGTCGGGTCACCCACAAAGGGAAGCTCATCAGAATCACAGCAGATCTCTCGGCAGAAAACCTACAAGCCAAAAAAGAGTGGGGGCCAATATTCAACATCCTTAAAGAAAAGCACTTTCAACCCAGAATTTCATAACCAGCTAAACTGAGCTTCATAAGTGAAGAAAAAATAAAATCTTTTGCAAACAAGCAAGTACTCAGAGATTTTGTCACCACCAGGCCTGCTTTACAAGAGCTCCTGAAAGAGGAAGTACACACAAAAAGGAACAACCAGTATCAGCCATTCCAAAAATATACCAAATGCTCTAATTTTAGTATATGTGCTGCCGAAGAGAGCACACATACCAAATGCTAAGGAACAACAACAAAATGAAGAATCTGCATCAACTAACGGGCAAAACAGCCAGCTAGCATCAAAATGGCAGTATCAAATTCATACATAACAATATTAACCCTAAATGTAATTGGGCTAAATGAACCAGTCAAAAGACACAGACTGGCAAATTGGATAAAAAGCCAAAACCCATCAGTGTGCTTTATCCAGGAAACCCATCTCACAAGCAAGGATACACAAAGGCTCAAAATAAAGGGATGGAGGAAGATTTACAAAGCAAATGGAGAACAAAAAAAAAAAAAGCGGAGTTGCAATTCTCATCTCTGATAAAATAGACTTTAAAGCAACAAAGATCAAAAGAGACAAAGAAGGACATTACATAATGGAAAAACGATCGATAGAACAAGAAGAGCTAAGGATTCTAAATGTATATGGACCCAATACAGGAGCATCCAGATATATAAGGCAAGTTTTTAACAACTTACAAAGAGACTTAGACTCCCACACAATAATAGTGGAAGACATTGACACTCCACTGTCAATATTAGAGAGATCAACCAGACAGAAAATTAACAAGGATATCCAGGGCTTGAACTCAGACCTGGAACAAGCAAACCTGATAGACATTTAGAGAACTCTCCACCCCAAATCCACAGAATATACATTCTTCTCAGCACCACATCACACCTACTCTAAAATTGACCACATAATTAGAAGTAAATCACTCCTCAGCAAATGCAGAAGAACTGAAATCATAACAGTCTCTCAGACCACAGTGCAATCAATTTAGAACTCAGAATTCAGAAACTAACTCAGAACCACACAGCTTCATGGAAACTGAACAACTGGCTCCTGAATGTTGATTTGATAAACAATGAAATGAAGGTAGAAATAAAGAAGTTCTTCAAAAACAATGAGAACAAAGACATAACATACCAGAATCTCTGAAACACATTTAAAGCAGTGTCCAGAGGAAAACATATAGCAATAAGTGCCCATATGAGAAGAGTGGAGAGATCCAAAATTGACACCCTATCATCAAAATTGAAAGAGCTAGAGGAGGAAGATCAAAAAAACTCAAAACCTAGCGAAAGACAAAAAATAACTAAGATCAGAGCAGAACTGAAGGGGATGGAGTCACAAAAAACCCTTCAAAAAATCAATAAATCCAACAGCTGGTTTTTTGAAAAGATCAACAAAATAGACCACTAGCAAGACTGATAAAAAAAAAACACAGAGAACAACCAAATAGATGCAATAAAAATCAATAAAGGGGAGATCACCACAGATTCCACAAAAATTCAAACCATCATAAGAGAATATTACAAACAACTCTATGCACATAAATTAGTAAACCTGGAAGAAATGGATAAATTCCTGGACACCTGTGTTCTTGCAAGCCAAAACCAGGAGGAAGCCGAAACTATGAATAGACCAATAACAAGGTCTGAAGTTGAGGCAGCAATTAAGAGCCTACCACAAAGAAAAAGCCCAGGTCCAGAAAGCCGATTTCTACCTGACACACAAAAAGAAGCTGGTACCATTCCTTCTGAAACTATTCCAAATAATTCAAAAAAAGGGAATCCTTCCCAAATCATTTTATGAGACCAACATCATCCTGATACCAAAACCTGGCAAAGACTCAACAAGAAAAGAAAACTTCAGGAAAATATTCATGATAAACATAGATGCAAAAGTCTTCAATAAAATACTGGCAAGCCAATTGCAACAGCACATCAAAAAACTTATCCATCATGATCAAGTAGGATTCATCCCGGGGATGCAAGGTTGGTTCAACATATGCAAGTCGATAAACGTAATTCACCAGATATACAGAACCAAAAACAAAAACCACATGATTGTCTCAATTGACGCAGAGAAGGCATTTGACAAAATTTAACAGCCCTTTATGCTAAAAACCTCAATAAACTTGGTATTGATGGAACATATCTCAAAGTAATAAAAGCTATTTACGACAAACCAACAGCCAATATCATACTGAATGGGCAAAAACTGGAAGCATTCCCTTTAAAATCTGGCACTAGATAAAGATAACCTCTTTCACCATTCCTATTCAATATAGTACTGGAAGTTCTAGCCAGAGCAATCAGGCAAGAAAAAGAAATAAAGGGTATTCAAATAGAAAAGGTGGAAGCCAAATTGTCTCTCTTTGCAGACTACATAATACTATACCTAGAAGACCCCATTGCCTCAGGCAAAAACTTCCTGAAACTGATAAGCAACTTCAGCAAGGTCTCAGGATATAAAATCAATGTGCAAAAATCACAAGGATTCCTATACACCAATAACAGGCTTAAAGAGTGCCAAATCAAGAACGAAGTGCCATTCACAATTGCTACAAAGAGAATTAAATACCTAGGAATACAACTTACAAGTAACGTAAGGGACCTCTTCAATAGAAACTACAAACCACTGTTCAACGAAATAAGAGAGGACATAAACAGATGGAGAAACATTTCATGTTCATGGTTAGGAAGAATCAGTATCGTGAAAATGGCTATACTCCCCAAAGTAATTTACAAAATCAGTGCTATCCCCATTAAGCTACCATTGACTTTCTTCACAGAACTGGAAAAAACCACCTTGAACTTCATATGGAACCAAAAGAGAGCCCGCATAGACAAGTCAATTCTAAGCAAAAAGAACACAGTGGGAGGCATCACACGGCCGGACCTCAAACAATACTACAAGGCTACAGTAATCAAAACAGCATGGTACTAGTACCAAAGCAGAGATATAGACCAATGGAATAGAACAGAGGCATTGGAGGCAACACAACATATCTACAACCATACAATCTTGTATAAACCTGACAGAAACAAGCAATGGGGAAAGGATTCCCTGTTTAATAAATGGTGTTGGGAAAACTGGCTAGCTATGTGCACAAAGCAGAATCTGGACCCCTTCCTGACACCTTACACTAAAATTAACTCCAGATGGATTAAAGACTTAAACATGAGACCTGGCACCATAAACACCCTAGAAGAAAATCTAGGCAAAACCATCCAGGACATAGGAGTAGGCAAGGTCTTCATCACCAAAACACCAAAAGCATTGGCAACAAAAGCCAAAATAGACAAATGGGACCTAATCAAACTCCACAGCTTTTGCACGGCCAAAGAAACAGACCCTAGAGTGAATCGGCAACCAACAGAATGGGAAAAAATTTTTGCAGTTTACCCATCTGACAAAGGGCTGATATCCAGAATTTATAAAAACTCAAACAGATTTACAGGAAAAAACAAACAAGCCCATTCCAAAATGGGCAAAGGAAATGAACAGACACTTTACAAAAGAAGACATACAAGAGGCCAACAAACATATGAAAAAATGCTCATCATCACTGGTCATTAGAGAGATGCAAATCAAAACCACATTTAGATACCATCTCATGCCAGTTAGAATAGCTATCATTAAAAAATCTGGAGACAACAGATGGTGGTGGGGATATGGAGAAATAGGTACACTTTTACACTGTTGGTGGGAGTGTAAATTAGTTCATCCATTTTGTAAGACAGTGTGGCGAGTCTTCAAGGACCTAGCAATAGAAATTCCATTTGACCCAGCAATGGAATGTATCCAAAGAACTATAAATTATTCTACTATAAGCACACATGCACACGAATGTTCACTGCAGTACTGTTTACAATAGCAAAGACCTGGAATCAACCCAAATGCCCATCGATGATAGACTGGACTGGGTAAATGTGGCACATATACACCGTGAAATATTATTCAGCCATCAAAAATGATGAGTTTGTGTCCTTTGTAGGGACATGGATGAATCTGGAGAACATCATTCTCAGCAAGCTGACACAAGAACAGAAAATGAAACTCCGTATATTCTCACTCATAGGTGAGTGATGAACAATGAGAACACATGGACGCAAGGAAGGGAGTACTACATACTGGGGTCTATTGGGGGAAATAGGGGACAGACAGCGGTGGGGGAGCAGGGGAGGAATAGCATGGGGAGAAATGCCAAATGTGGGTGAAGGGGCAGAAGGCAGCAAAACACACTGCCACGTGTGTACCTATGCAACTATCTTACATGTTCTGCACATGTACCCCAAAACCTAAAACGCAATAAAAAGAAAAAAAATCTTAAATAATAACAAAGAACAGAAAAAATGATAATAGAAGAAAGACAATATTAGGACTTCTGGTTCAAAATGGTGGGGTAGAAGTAATCTGGCATTACACCTCCACACCTTCCCAAGGAAAAACAAAAACAAATATACAGCATCAAAATTATCACCAAGTGTATTAGATCACTTTCACACTGCTATAAAGAAATACCTGAGACATGGTAATTTTCAAAGAAAAAGGGTTTAGTTGGCTTCTGGTTTGGCAAGTTGTACAGAAAGGATAGCAGCATCTGCTTTTTGGGAGTCTTCAGCAAGCTTTCAACCATAGTGGAAGGTAAAGAAGGAGCAAGGCCTTTCACATGGCTGGATCAGGAAGAAAGAGAGAACGAGGTGCTACACACTTTTAAACAACCAGATGTGTCAAGAACTCACTATCATGAGAATAGCACCCATGTGGATTGTGTTAAATCATTCCAGAGAAGCCACTCCTATGTGTCAATCACCTCCTACGAGGCCCCATCTCCAACATTGGGGATTACAATTTAACATGAGATCTCAGTGGACCAGAGATCCACATCACATCGTTTTTCTCTGGCCCCTCCCAAATCTCTTGTCCTTTTCACATGGAAAAATACAATCTTGCCTTCCCAACAGTCTCCCAAAATCTTAACTCATTCCAGCATTAACTCAAAAGTACAGAGTCTGAAGTCTGATCTGAGACAAGGCTATTCCCTTCTATCCATAAGCCCCTAAAACAAAAAAAGTTAGTTATTTCCAAGATACAATGGGGACACATGCGTTGGGTAAATATTCCCATTCCAAAAGAGTAAAATCTAACAAAAGGAAGGGGCTATGAGCCTCATACATGTCTGAAACCCAGCAGAGCAGTCATTAAATTTTATAACTTCAAAATAATCTCCTTTAATTCCATGACTGATATCCAGGTCACACTTGTACAAGGGGTGGGCTCCCAAGGCCTTGGGCATTTCCACCCCTGTGGTTTTGCAGGGTTCTTCCCCCACAGCTATCTGAAGAGCTGATGTTGAGTGCCTGTAGCTTTTGCAGGTGCTAGGTGCAAGCTGCCAGTGGATGTACCATTCTGGGATCTGGAATATAGTGGCCCTCTCCTCACAGATCAACTACACAGTGCCTCTGTAGGGACTCTGTGTAAGGTCACCAACTCCACATTCCCCTCCATACTGCCTTAGTAGAGATTTTTCATGATGGCTCCACTTCTGCTGCAGGCTTCTGAATGGATATTTTAGCTTTTCCATGCATCTTCTAAAATCTAGGCAGAGGCTCCTAAACCTCAACTCTTGCACTCTGGGCACCCACAGACTTAACATCACATGGAAGCTGCCAAAGCTTACAGCTTACACTCTCTGATGCTGTGGCCTGAGCTATACCTGAACTTCTTTTAGCCAGTGCTGGAGATGCAGTGACTAGAATACAGGGAGAAGTTCCCTGAGGCTGCACAGGTGAGTGAGTCCCTGATATTGGTCCATGAATCCATTCTGTGCTCCTAAGCCTCTGAGCCTGTGAAGGAAGGGACTGCTACGAAGTCCTCTAAAATGCCTTCTAGACGTTCTCCCTATTGTCTTTGTTATTAGTACTTGGCTTACTTTTACTTATTCAAATTTTTGCAAAATGTCTGAATTCCTTCCCAGAAATTAGACTTTTCTACTAGGCCAGGCTGTGAATTTTCCAAATCCTAATGCTCAGTTTCTTCTTTTTTTTTTTTTGAGACGGAGTTTCGCTCTTGTTACCCAGGCTGGAGTGCAATGGCGCGATCTC
>CM052670.1:61618768-61643983 GCA_028533165.1 Leontopithecus rosalia | reverse complement strand
GCCACTAAAAGTTTGTTCTTATAGTCAAGCTATTCTTGATTCCTGTGGAGAATTCTACTAATGAGTTGTTTGATGGAAATAGAATGAACAATTTCAACAGACGATTCCCTTATGCTGTGGCCAAACAGAAGGAAGACCTTTAATCATTTGGCTGCTATCTTTCCCCTGGTTCAGAAACATGCACACACTCATTAGAAACCTGAACAGGAATTACTGTACATATAAGTACTTTTGTGAAGCATCACTTTGAATGAAGACATCTTTTACCTATAAAAATAAATAAATAAATAAATAAATAAATAAATAAATAAATAAATATAAGTTCAGGTTCAGGTCATTTCTTTGCTCATGCAAATGAGCAAAATTGATAGAAGCAGCCAGATCAGATCTTCAACATGCTTTGCTGCTTAGAATTTTTTTTTCTGCCAGTAACCCCAAATTATCACTCTCAAGTTCAAAGTTTCTCAGATTCCCACAGCAGGGGCACAATGCAGTAAACCATATGTTTACTAATGCATAACAAAAGTTACATTTGCTTAAGTTCTGAATAAGTACCTCATTTTCATGTGAGACCTCAGTTTGGCCTTCATTGTCCATATCAATAAAGCCAGAATTCACTACCAGCATTTTGGTCATAAGAATTCAACCAGTCTCTAGGAAGTTTCAAACTTTCCCTCATCTTTCGACTATTTTCTGGGCCCTCCACACTTTTTCAACCTCTGCTTGTTACCCAGTTCCAAAGCTGCTTCCACATTTTCAGGTATTTCTTTTAGCAATGCTCCACTCCTCTGTACCAATTTTCTGTATGAGTTCATTCTTGCAGTGCTATAAAAATACTGTAGACTGGGTAGTTTATAAAGAAAAGAAATTTAATGGGCTCATCGTTATAAAGGCAGTACAGAGTCTACGCCAGCATCTACTTCTGTGTAGGCCTCGGGTAACTTTTAATCATGGTGGAAGAAAAAGGAGGAGTAAGGCATTTCACATGACCAGAGCAGAAGAAATAGAGAGGGTGTAGGGAGGTGCTAAACACCTTTAAACAACCAGATCACATGAGAACTTATTTGCTATTACAAGAACAGTATCTAAGGGGACAGTGTTAAACCATCCATGAGGAACTACCCCCATGATTTAATCACCTGACATCAAAACCCAACTCCAACATTGAGGATTAAAATTAAATATGAGATGTGGGTGGGGACACAAATCCAAACCATATTACCAAGACTACCACAGAAACACAAATATTAAAATGAGATAGTTCTCAGGGACATAGAAGTGTAAAGAAAATTCTGAGCAGACAGTAAGAAAATTGAACTTCCACATCTGAGATGCCTCTCTCCCATTCTGCATAGCAATAACCATGTAAAAATGTCCCCCAAATTCAAAATTCCTACACTAAAAAAGTGAGGTTGAGGTACAAAACAAGTTTCCCCTGATATCTTGGGTTCTCTGGCAGAAGACCTGTTCTTGCCTTAATCCATAAAAAGCACTGCAAGTGTCTGAAAGGAGAAATATATCTTAGTACAGGCAAAGAAAAAGGGAGTAGTCAGAACAACTATCCCCAGCCATGGAAGTTGTTGTCTGAATGTTAACTCAAAATGATGCCAAATCAGAGTAGCTATTTAGCAGCACCACATTGCCAGAGGTATGTCCCAGGTACTCAGGCACGAACCTCTAGCCAGTCTTCCAACACTGTCAGAATATCCTCTTTAAGAACTCTCCAACTGTAGGATAGGCAGCACTCAAATTTTTTACTAGGGTCAAGATCAACTTTGGCTTAAAGTGCCACCTGGAGTTTGAAAGGAAGCAGCAACCTAGCTGTAAAAAATTTCTAAGAAAAGATATCTAATTAAAAAAAAGACAGAGAATACTGGAACAAATAATTTCTCAATGCAAATACACAGACATAACACAAGAAACAACAGCAAATGGGGACCCATGATCTCAAATCAAAAAAGAAAGTAACAACCAATTGATCCTAACAATGCAGTGATATGTAAGATCACTTGATCAGAGGATCAATAATTCAAAAGAGCAATTTTAAAAAAACGTAACTATCTCAAATATAACAAGAAGCAATTCATAAATTTGTGAGAGAAATTTTACAAAGAATTTAAAATCATTTAAGAAAATCAAACAAAAATTCTGAAACTAAGAAATATATTCACTAAACTGAAAATAGGCTCTGCAAAAAAAAGAATAAATTAAGCAGAGGAAAGAATCAGTGAGCTTTAAAGCAGGCTACTTGAAAATACACATCTAGAGGAGAAAGAATAAAAAAATGCAATGAAGACTACCTGCAAGGTGCAGTAAATTACTTCAAACACTAAATCTAAGAATTAATGCTGTTCAAGGAGAGTTGAGCCAGAGCAAAAAACAAAAGCATATTCGAAAAAATAATAACCGAAAACCTCAAATGCAAGAAAAAGATAAATATCCAGGTAAGTGAAGGTCAGAGAACACACAGGCTTGACTCAAATAACATTGCCCCGATAATCAAATACCCAAAAGTCAAGGTCAAAGAGAGGCTCCTAAAAGCCGCAAGAGAAAACAAAACAAAACAAAAATAATATAGCAGAGCTCCAATTCACCTGTCAACAGATTTCTCAATGAAAATCATACAGAACAGGAGGGAGTGGAATGACATTTTGAAAGTGATGATTAAAAAAAACCCTGCCATCAAAAATACTGCATCCAGGAAAGCTATCCTTCAAACATAAAGGAAAGATAAAGCATTTCTCAAGGAAAGAAAAGCTGAGAGAATTCATCATCACAAGACCCATATTTGAAGAAATGCTAAATGAAGTTCTTCAATATAAAATAAAAAGAAACCAATAATGTGCAAAAAAGAAAACATTTGAAAACACAAAACTCACTGGTGAAATTTTGTACAATGGACAAACCCAAAATAATGACTATAATTTTGGTGTGCAATCTGCTCATAATTCTAGTATGAAGTCAAAAAAAATCTATGAAAAACAATAATAGCTACCATAAACTGTTAAGAGATAGGCAATATAAAAATATATAAATTGAGACAACAAAAAAAATGTGGGAAAGGATAGAATTAAAGCACATAACATTTTTTCATGTTTGTTTCTATAATTTTCTTTGTGATATAAGTTATCTTTTTAAAATGGCATGTTATAGCCATAAGTTTTGGGTAAGCTACCTAAAAACCCAAATGAAGATATCTATAACAGAATAGTGTTTAAAAGCAATAAATTATAACACAGTACTAGATAAAAATGCTTAACAACAAAAGAAAATAGTGAGACACAAAGAAAGAAAGAGGAGTTACAAAACAACCAGAAAATAAACAACAACAAAAAATGGTAGTGGTAAAAGTCCTTACTTATTAGTAAGAACACTGAACAAAAATGGACTCGATTTTCCTATTAAAAAAACACAGTAGCTAAATGAATAAAGAAGCGAGAAGTAATTATATGCTGCCTGCAGTAACAATACTTCACCTATAGACATACATAGACATCAGCTAATTAGCCTAACTGACATTTACAGAACATTTCAAACATTGTTACAGAATACACATTCTTTTTATCAGCACATAAAACATTCTCCAGAATAGACCATATCTTGGGCCATGAACAAAACATCAACAAATTCAAGAAAGTGGAACTCATATCAAATATCTCTTCTGAGTACAATGGGATATAGCTAGAAACCAAAACCAAAAGAATCTCATATACTACGTGAACACATGAAAATTGACAACATGCTTTGAACAACCAATGGCTCAATAAATAAGTTTAAAAGAAAATTTAAAAATTACTTGAAACAAATAAAAATAAAATTACAACATACCAAAATCTATGGGACACAAAAAAGCAGTAGTAAGAGGGAAGTTTATACCAATAAATGTCTATATCAAAAAAGTAGAAGACTACAAATATACAACCTGACACTGCACCTTAAGAAACTCAAAAAAACTCCACATAATTAGTAGAAGGAAAGAAAAAAATAAAATTTGTGCAGAAATAATGAAATTGAGAATATAAATAGGAAAAAACAGCAAAATATAAAGTTAGGTTTTTTAAAAAAATAAATAAAAGTAACTAACTGCTAGCTAGTCTAACCAAGAAAAAAGACCCAAATAAACAAAATCATCAATAAAAAGCAGACATTAGAGAGACTTCTGCCAAGATGTCCAAATAGCAACAACTCCAGTCTGCAGTTTCCAGCCAAGAGTGTGCCAGAAGATGAGTGATCTCTACGTTTCCAATGGAGGTACCAGGTTCATCTCATTGGGACTGGTTAGACAGTGGGAACAGGCCAAGGTGGGCAAACTGAAGCAGGGTGGGGCACCGCCTCACTGGGAGGCACAAGGGGCCAGTGAACTCTAGTTCCCAGCCAAAAACAGAGTTTTGGAAAACCGGACTTTTCCAAATACTCTGGCACTCTGACTCAGATACTGCACTTTACCCATGGTCTACACAACCCGCAGACCAGGAGATTCCCTCTGGCACCTATAACACAAGTACCCAGGATTTCCAGCACCAAAATGGGCTCCTGTTTTAGTTGAGTGGCAACTAGAATGCCAGTGAGACGGAACTGCCTATTCCCCTGAAAAAGGGGGCTGAACCTAGGGAACCAGGCAAGCTGATTCAGAGGGTTCAAACCCCATGAAGACTGGCAAGCTAAGACCCACTGGCTTGAAAATCTCACAGTCAGCACAGCAGTCTGAGCTTGAACCCAGACATTCAAGCTCGGTGGGGGGAGGGGTGCACACCTTTGATGAAACTCAGGTATGTGGCTTCAACACTGACTGCATAAACACCACCAGGAAGTGGGCAAAGCCCAGCACTGCTGCTCAGCAAGGCCTCAGCAGACAGACTGCCAAGTAGATTCCCTTCTTGCTGGTCAGGGCATCTCGGGAAAAAAATAGACAGCAGCCCATTAGGAACTTACAAAGCCCACACCTTCCTGGGACAGAGGACCTGGGAAAAAGGGCAGTTGTGGGTTCCATTTCAGCAGACTTAATATTCCCTGCCCAGAAGCCCTGAAGGGAGCAAAGGAGCCCCAAGAACAGTGCATACACTCCATTAAGGGACAGGCTGCCTCCTCAGGTGGCTCCCTAATCCCCCTGTGTATCCTAACTGGGAGACACGTCATACAGGAGGGCTCTGGCTGACATTTGGCAGGTACTCTTTGGGGATGAAGCTACCAGAGGAAGGAAGAGGCAGCAATCTTTGCTGTTCTGCAGCCCCCATGGGTGATTCCCAGGAAAGCAAGGTCTGGAGTCGACCTCCAGCAAACTCCAGCAGACCTTCAGCAGAGGGACTTGACTGTTAGAAGGAAAACTAACTAGCAGAAAAAAATAGCTTCAACGTCAACAGAAAGGATGACCACTCAGAAGCCTCATCAAAAAGTCACCAACTTCAAAGACCAAAGGTAGATAAATCCAGGAAGATAAGAAGGAACCAGTGCAAAAAGGCTGAAATTGCCAAAAGCCAGAACACCTCTTCTCCTCCAAGGGATCACAACCCCTCACCAGCAAGAGAACAAAACTGGATGGAGAATGAGTGTGATGAATTGACAGAAGCAGGCTTCAGAAGGTGGGTAATAACAAACTTCTCTGAGCTAAAGGAGCATGTTCTAACCCAATGCAAGAAAACTAAGAACCTTGAGAAATGGTTAGATGAAATGCTAACTAGAATAACCAACGTGGAGAAGAACATAAACGACATGATGGAGCTGAAAAACAAAGCATGAGAACTCTGAAGCAAACACAAGTTTCAACAGCCAAGTTGATCAATCATAAGAAAGGATATCAGAGATTAAAGATCAACTCAATGAAATAAAGTGAGAAAGCAAGATTAGAGAAAAAAGAGTGAAAAGCAATGAACAAAGCCTCCAAGAAATATGAGATTATATAAAAAAAACCTAAATCTACTTTTGATCAGTGTACCTGAACTGACAAGGAGAACAAAACCAAGTTGGAAAACACTCTTCAGGATACTATCCAGGAGAACTTCCCCAATCTAGCAAGGCAGGCCATCATTCAAATACAGGAAATACAGAGAACAGCAGAAATTCCTTGAGAAGAGCAACCCCGATGCACATAATTGTCAGATTCACCAGGGTTGAAATGAAGGAAAACATGCTAAGGGCAGCCAGAGAGAAAGGTTGGGTTATTCACAAAGAAAAGCTCTTCAGAATTGCAGTGGATCTCTTGCCAGAAAGCCTTCAAGCCAGAAGAGAGTAGGGGCCAATATTCAACACTCTACAAGAAAAGAATTTTCATCCCAGAATTTCATAGCCAGCCAAACTAAGCTTCATAAGTGAAGGAGAAATAAAATCCTTCAAGAAAAAGCAGCTGCTGAGAGATTTCATCACCACCAGGCCTGACATACAAGAGCTCCTGGAGAAAGCACTAAACATGGAAAGAAACAACCAATACCAGCCAAAGAAAAAACATACCAAACAGTAAACACCATCAACACTATGAAGAAACTGCATCAACTAATGGGCAAAAAAAAAAAAAAAAGAAAAAAAGCAGGGGTTGCAATCCTAGTCTCTGATAAAACAGACTTTAAAGCAACAAAGATCAAAAAAGAAGAAGGGCATTACATAATGGTAAAGGGATTCATGCAACAAGAAGAGCTAAAAATTCTAAATATATATGCACCCAATACAGGAGCACCCAGATACATAAAGAAAGTTATTAAAGACCTACAAAGAGACTTAGACACCCACAAAACAATAGTGGGAAAATTTAACACCCCACTGTCAATACTAGACAGATCAATGAGACAGAAAATTAACAAGGATATCCAGGACTTGAATGCAGACCTGAACCAAGGAGACCTAATAGACATCTACAGAACTCTCAACCCCAAAACCACAGAATATACATTTCTCTCAGCACCACATCACACTTATTCTAAAACTGACCACATAATTGGAAGTAAAACACTCCTCAGCAAATGCAAAAGAATGGAAATCATAACAACCAGTCTCTCTGACCACAGTGAAATCAAATTAGTACTCAGGATTAAGAAAGTCACTCAAAACCACACAGCCATATGAAAATAAAAAATCCTGCTCCTGAATGACTACTGTATAAATAATGAAATGAAGGCAGAAATAAAGATGTTCTTTGAAATCAAGGAGAACGAAGACACAACATACCAGAATCTCTGAGACACATTTAAAGCAGAGTCTAGAGGGAAATTTATAGCACTAAATGCCCATCAGAGAAAGGAAAAAAGATCTAAAATCAACACCCTAAAGTCATGATTAAAATAACTTGAGGAGCAAGATCAAACAAGTTCAAAAGTTAGTAGAAGGCAAAAATTAACTAAGATCAGAGCAGAACTAAAGGAGATAGAGACACAAGAAAACGCTTCAAAAATCAATAAATCCAGGAGCTGGGTTTTGAAAAGATCAACAAAATAGACCACTAGCCAGAATAATAAAAAATAAAAGAAGATTCAAAGAGATTCAATAAAAAAATGATAAACGGGATGTCATCACTGATTCCACAGTAATACAAACTACCATCAGAGATTACTACAAATACCTCTATGCAGATAAACCAGTAAATCTAGAAGAAATTGATAAATTCCTGGACACTTACACCCTCCCAAGACTAAACCAGGAAAAAGTGGAATCCCTAAATAGACCAATAACAAGGTCTGAAGTTGAGGCAGCCATTAATAGCCTACCAACGAAAAATGGTTCAGGCCAGACAGGTTCCCAGCCGAATTCTACCAGAGGTACAAAGAGGAGCTGGTACCATTTCTTCTGAAATTATTCCAAGCAATACAAAAAGAGGGAATCCTCTATAACTCATTTTATGAGACCAACATCATCCTGATACCAAAATCTGGCAGAGACACAAATAAAAAGGTAAATTTTAGGCCAATTTCCATGATGAATATTGATGCAAAAATTTTCAATCAAATACTGGTAAACGGAATGCAACAGCACATCAAAAAGCTTATCCATCACGATCACTTTGGCTGGATTCTGGAGACACAAGGCTGGTTCAATATCTGCAAATCTATAAATGTAATCCATCACATAAATAGAACCAAAGACAAAAACACATGCTCAATAGATGCAGAAAAGACCTTTGACAAAATTCAACAGCCTTTATGCTAAAAACGCTTAATAAATTAAGTATCCATGGATTGTTTCTCAAAATAAAATGAGATACTTATGACAATGCCGCAGCCAATATCATACTGAATGGGCTAAAACTGGAAGCATTCCCTTTGAAAACTGGCACAAGACAAGGACACCCTCTCTCACCATTCTTATTCACAATAGTATTGGAAGTTCTGGCTAGGGCCATCGGCAAAGAGAAAGAAATAAAGATTCTTCAAATAGGAAGAGAAGATGACAAATTTTCTCTGTTTGTAGATGACATGATAGTATATTTAGAAAACACCATCGTCTCAGCCCAGATTCTCCTTAAGCTAGTAAGCAACTTCAGCAAAGTCTCCGGATACAAAATCAATGTGCAAAAATCACAAGCATTCCTTTACACCAATAACAAACAGCCAAATCATGAGTGAACTCCCATTCACAATTGCTACAAAGGCAATAAAATACCTAGGAATACAACTAACAAGGGATGTGAAGGACCTCTTCAAGGAGAACTACAAACCACTGCTCAAGAAAATAAGAGAGGACACTAAGAGATGTAAAAACATTCCATGCTCATAGTTAGGAAGTGTCAATATCATGAAAATGGCCACACTACCCAAAGTAATCTATAGATTCAATGCTATCCCCATCAAGCTACCAATGACCTTCTTCAGAGAGCTGGAAAAAAAAACCTCATACTTCATATGGAACCAAAAGAGAGCCCACATAGCCAAGACAATCCTAAGCAAAAAGAACAAAAATAGAAGCATCATGCTACCCGACTTCAAACTATACTACAAGGCTACAGCAATCGAAACAGCATGGTACTGATACCAAAACAGAGACAGAGACAAATGGAACAGAACAGAGGCCTCGGAAGTAATGCCACACATCTACAACCATCTGATCTTTGACAAACCTGACAAAAACAAGCAATGGGGAAAGCATTCCCTGTTTAATAAATGGTGTTGGGAAAACTGGCTAGCCATGTGCAGAAAACGGAAACTGGACTGCTTCCTCACACCTTACACTAAAATTAACTCCAGATAGATTAAAGATTTAAACATAAGACCTACCGCTATAAAAACCCTAGAGGAAAGCCTAGACTATACCATTAAGGAAATAGGCATAGGCAAGAACTTCCTGACTGAAAAACCAAAACAGAAGTCAAAACAGACAAATGGGATCTAATTAAACTTAACCATTTCTGCACAGCAAAAGAAACAATCATCAGAGTGAACTGGCAACCAATAGAATGGGAAAAAAATTTTGCAGTTTACCCATCTGACAAAAGGCTAGTATCCAGAATGTACAAAGAAATAAACAAGATTTACACACACACAAAAATAAACCCACTCAAAAGTGGGCAAAATATTGAGCAGACACTTTTCAAGAGAAGATGTTTATGCAGCCAACAAACATATGAAAAAATGCTCAACATCCCTGGTCATTAGAGAAATGCAAATCACAACTACATTGAGGTAACATCTCATGCCTGTTAGAATGGAGATCATTAAAATATCTGGAGACAACAGATGTTGGAGAGGATGTGGGGAAATAGGAACACTTTTACACTGCTGGTGGCAGTGTAAATTAGTTCAACCATTGCGGAAGACAGTGTGGCGGTTCCTCAAGGATATAGAAATAAAAATTCAATTTGACCCCGTAATCCCATTACTGGGTATAAACCCAATGAATTAGAAATCATTCTATTATAGGGACACATGCACACATATATTCATTGAGGCACTGTTTACAATAGCAAACACCTGGAACCAACCCAAATGCCCATCAATGATAGACTGGATAAAGAAAATGTGGCACATATACACCATGGAATTCTGTGCAGCCATAAAAAGATGAGTTCATGTCCTTCGTAGGGATATGGATGAATCTGGGAACCATCATTCTCAGCAAACTGACACAAGAACAGAAAACCAAACACTGCATGTTCTCACTCATAGGAGGGAGTTGAACAATAAGAACACATGGGCACAGGGAGGGAAACATCATACAGTGAGGTCTGTTGGGGGTTGGGGGGCTGGGGAGGGACAGTGGAGTGTGGGGAGGTTAGGGAGTTATACATTGGGGGAAATGCCTAATGTAGGTGACAGGGGGATGAAGGCAGTGAGCAACCATGGCCAGTGTGTACCTATGCAACAATCCTGCAAGATCTGCACATGTACCCCAGAACTTAAAGTAAAATAAAATAATTTTTAAAAAAGAAATTCTTATACTCTACAGGGAGCGTAAATTGATGCAAGAATTTTGAAAAACTCTCTGGTAATATATATGAAAACTAAAAATATACATACTTATGACCTAGTAATTTTACTCATGGACTTATTTTCAACATAAATATACACATAAGCTAAGATAAAAGTGCAAAAAGTTAACAGCAGCATTATTTGTAATAGTCACAAATGGGAAACAAGGCAAATGTCCATCAATAGTTGACAGGACAGGTTGTGGTACATATTTATACAGTGGCAAACTATATAGGAATGATAATGAACTAACTGCTGTTATACACAAAATGGATAAATAACATAGTGTAAAATTTTATTGGAAAAAGAGAACTATAAAGAAATATATGATGTATAATTCTACTAATATTAGTTAAAGTTTAGGTGGAGGTAAAACTGTGATGTCAGAAGTCTAAACGGGGGTTTTCTCTCAGGAAAAATGAGAGGGAAGCGATTGTGAGGAAGTGTCATGCGAGCCTCTGAGATGCTGGTAATGGTCTATTTCTTAAGTGGCATCATGGTCAGATGGTATGTTAAATTTGTCATCATTTATCAGGCTCTACATTCATGATGTGTTACTTTGTGTATGCCATATTTCAGTATTAAAGTAAAAAACATTTTGTAAAATTATTCGGGAAACAATTGTATATATATATTTGAAAAGTATAAAAAGTAGGTCTGGAAGCATCAAAAAGAGTTCAGAATGGAGACCATTATCCTATCTTTTTTACATTATATTTAAAGAGTGGAAAACATGCCATATGTCACAGTCACAGATACAGATTTTTGTTATTCATTTAACAATAAGTAGAACTTTTTAGAAACTTGTAGAATAAAATCAGCTAAGAAGTGTAGGTCAATATGGCCAGGAATAAGATTATCATGGAAGGATGTGCTGGGAAATAAAGGTGAAGATAGAGAGCCGAGCAGGGCTCAACTTATTAAGTGTTTCAATGCTGTGGAATGGGATGAGGATGTCATTTCAGAGATAAGATACTGCCATTCAGCGTTGCTTTCCCTTATTACATGGGGGGAATAGTAGGAGGTTCAACTCAAGACAAACTGAGCTGCATTTCAAAGGAAAATGTACCAATTTGTTTGTTTTGATTTGTTTTTGTTTATAACTGGAGAGATTAAAGATCCTACCTGAATTTGCCCCTGATTGAAGACAAGGAACAGGAGCCTTTCTGGGGAAGGGTAAAGACCAGGGTGATCAACCCTATTAGATCTGACCTTAATCATACCTTTGTAGCAGCTGGGAAGATGGTGCTGGTTTCTACAACGTTCTCCTAAAAATGGATCAGCATACAAACCACACATTTCTACCTTGTAGAATATGCACATTCATTTTTGTAAACACTGATCTCTTTAGCCTAGTTTGACCAAATTCATGACCCTGAGCTACCTATTTTGGTACTGAAGAAAGCACTTGGGATGTAGATAATGTCAAAGGTGAGTGACCTCCACATGTGAAGAGAAGACAGTGGCCTCTGAAGGAATTCCAGGGAGTAAGATTACTGAACGCAATGTTATATAAAATGTAACAGTATTCATTACCATCAAGAATTTAAGGAAGAATTTCAATTGTGACTGCAGATGGCAACCCTATATAAATCTATTCTCTTTCAAATGCTCCACCTAAAAGTGCAACCATCATAGTATTCAACTTGATTGAAGTCCAGGACTACAGCTATGCTTTAGCCCAACTATTTTAGTAGTACTCTCAGAAAATAAAGGATCTGACTCTCCTCTTCCTGGCCAAAGTGTTTGGATTATGCCTCCTCAAACACACATGCGTGCTTCCACATACACATATACATAAACCCTCTAAATAAATAGCTTCTATTCTGGTGCTGCCATTCCTTCCCTGTGGGCCTCAACAAGCTTTGACATACTAAATGAAGAACAGAAAATCCAGTCCTTACTGTCTAGCCACCTTCACCCTCATCTCCCCAACATTCTAGTACACTCTGGCTCTAGTCACCCTGGGTAAGTGGCTGTTACACAAACTTGTGCCTACTCTTTTCTAGACCTTTCCTGTTGCTGTTACTTCAGGTTAGAATACTACTATAAACCCTTCCCATTTATTCATCACTTAGAGCTCAACTCCTTCTTGAGGTTTTCTTGGAAACTGCCTGCAACCTAACATAACCCAGACTAAGCTGCAATTCATTGCTTACTTCTGTGTTTGAATCACATGTTAATTGACCATCGGAGCACCTATTTTCATCTATTTTATGAGTCGTGTTTAATAAATAAGGTTAAAGATAAGACTGTGTGAGAGAAAATACATATGCTTGAGACCGATAGACGTGAGTGGTCTCTTTTGTTTATTGCTGCTTAACTTTGGAAAGGTAAATTTACCTCCCTGACCCAGTTTCCTTATCTGTAAAATGAGGATAATTAAGAGTAGCTACCTAATAGCTAGCATTATATGAACTAGTATGAAAAAAAGTGAATGCTCTAGAAGCAGTGCCTGCACATAGTGCTTCAGAAGTGTTAGCGCTCATTATTTTTAACATTGTTTGAACCTACCCCAGAATATAAGTTCCACACAAAAAGGGAAAATCGCTATGTTTGTATTCTGATGTACAGCACTGCGCCTGGCATGTGGCATGTGGTCAGTAAATGTCTGTTGAGTGATTGGATGTTTTAACAAATCTGTAAAATAATTCTCATCGTAAGCATCCTCCTCTTCCCTTCCTCCACTTCCTGCTCCTCCTCTTTCTCCTCTCTGAATCCTCTACCGCGTTAGAATGGTGCTTTATGCCCCAAAGAAAAACTTCAAGTGGAGAGAGCATCACTGAAGGCTCCTCATCCCTTGACCCTTTAGCTATCTATATTTGTTACTCCCTTTCTTGAAGTCTCTTCTCTAACAAGTTGGACTTCACTAGCAACCATTTCAACCAGCTTAGCCTGCCCTTCAGAGGTGAGGGGGCGGGAATGAGAGACAAGGGGTGGAAGACAGGGAGTGGGGCGTGGCCACCACGGTGCAAAGCGTGACTGAGCCTGCGTAGACTGCGGCAAAACTAACCGCTCTGAGGCTTGCAGTCTTTGCTGGCTAGCGCTTGTGTAGAAAGATCGCTCTTTGCACCAGGTCTCACTTTAGATCCTTCCAGCTCCAGCGTCTCGGGCTTCAGCTTTGTGCCGAGGTATCAACACTCCTACGGTCCTTTCTCTGACTGATCGCTGATCTCACTGTTCCCGCTCCTGTCTCCTGGAACCATGTCTCTGGTAAGCCAGAATGCACGCCACTGTAGCGCGGAGATCACTGCAGATTACAGCGACTGCCGGGGTGAAATACAAGCTACTAACGCCTCCGGGTCCCCCACCTCCTTGCTAGTCGCAGATGCCCCCCAGTGTCCTCAGGTGCCAATCAACCCTCAGTGTGTCAACACTTCCCAGGCTGTTCAGGACCAGAATGACCTGGAGGTCCTGATCGACGAGCAGTCCAGACGTTTGGGGGCGCTCAGGGTCCATGACCCTCTAGAAGACAGAACGATTGCTTTGGTGAATTTCATGAGAATGAAAAGCCAGACTGAGGGGTCTATCCAGCAGTCCGAGATGCTGGAGTTTCTCAGAGAGGACTCAGATCAGTTCCCTGAGATCCTCAGACGAGCTTCAGCTCACCTGGACCGGGTCTTTGGGTTGAACCTGAGAATTATTGATCCCCAGGCTGACACCTACAATTTAATCAGCAAACGAGGTTCCCTGACCACTGATAGGATAGCAGGGTCTCTGGACATGCCAAAAGCAGGTCTTCTGGCCCTAGTCCTAGGCCACATTCTGTTGAATGGGAACCGAGCAAGAGAGGACTCCATTTGGGATCTACTGATAAAAGTTGATATGTGGGATGAGCCTCAGAGGAACAACAACCTCTTTGGGAACACAAGGAACCTCCTCACTACTGACTTTGTGTGCATGCGATTCTTGGAGTACTGGCCGGTGTATGGCACTAATCCCCTTGAATTTGAGTTCTTGTGGGGCTCTAGAGCCCACAGGGAAATCACAAAGATGGAAGCCCTGAAGTTTGTGTCAGATGCCCATGATGAAGAACCCTGGAGTTGGCCAGAACAATATAATAAGGCCCTGGAAGCTGACAAAACCAAAGAAAGAAGCCTGACTGCTGGCTTAGAGTTCTGGTCAGAGGACACTATGAATGATAAGGCAAATGATTTAGTCCAGTTGGCTATTAGTGTCACTGAGGAGTTGCTGCCTATACATCAGGATGAGCTATTGGCTCACACTGGCAAAGAATTTGAGGATGTGTTCCCAAATATCCTCAATAGAGCTACTCTAATTCTTGATATGTTCTATGGGTTGTCTCTGATTGAGGCTGATACCAGTGAGCACATCTACCTCCTTGTCCAGCAACCAGAATCAGAAGAAGAGCAAGTGCTGCTAGAGAGCCTGGGGAGACCTACTGAAGAATATGTAATGCCAATCCTAGGTTTGATATTCCTGATGGGCAACCGTGTCAAAGAGGGCAATGTCTGGAACATGCTTCGAAGATTTAATGTGGATGTAGGGAGAAAGCATGCCATCACCTGTAAGCTTATGAGACAGCGCTACTTGGAATGCAGACCACTGTCCTACTCTAACCCAGTTGAATATGAGCTTCTATGGGGTCCTCGAGCTCACCTTGAAACCACCAAACTGAAAGTCTTGGAGTACATGGCCAGGCTATACAGAAAGCGACCACAGGACTGGCCAGAGCAATATAGGGAGGCTGTGGAAGATGAGAAGGCCAGAGCCAAATCTGAGGCAAATGCCATGTTCTTCCTTGGCCCCATGTGAAGTCTAGGGAATATATATCACTTCAGTTCAGTGGCATCAGTTAAAGATGCCTTGGGGAAATGGGCACTGGGGCTCTGAATTAGAAGTTGGGGAGGGTTTGGGTGGGAAGTACACATTGTGCTTGCTGTCTGTGTTCCAATTCTAATAGTATTTGCTTCCTTTTACTGTACCCTTGGATTAGATTAATAATCAATATTTATGAATTGAATTTTTCATTTGCCATCCCTGTCTTGTTTCAGTATAAAAGTTCAGATAGCTCTGTAAAATGTATTGGTAATATTTACATCTTTGAAATAATAAGCAAAATGATTTGGTATAGGAGTTAAACAACAATAACACACACACAACAAAACAAACACAAAACCACTGATTTGTGATTGCTCTTCCTTTGTGTCTACCATTGTATACATATATACAACAGTATATATATGTTTGTATATATATATGTATATATGACTGCCATTTACCTGTATTTGCAATAAAAGCATAATAAATTAGACACCAAACTTATTCACTTGTTTATTCTATAAGCATTTTTAAAGCACCTGCCATGCTTTGAGAATGGGGCTATGTGCTTGGAATATAAGGGTGAAGAAGATCAGCTGGGCTCCGGGGCTTAAGGGGAAGGGCTCAGGAAAGTAAATCAGTAGTTATATTATGCTATAGCAAATGGTATAATAGGCATAGGCTCAGAGTTCTATGAGAGTCCACAGGAATAACTCCCAACTTTAAATGCTGAGAAGGATGGTGGGAAGGTGATGGGGTCCAAGAAAAGCTGGGGAAGGTGCAGAGGTGTGAAGCCTCGATGAGTGAGAAAGTAGTCAGGAGTAATGGTGGGAGGATTAAATGGTATGGAGGACTGGGGATAAGATGTGCTTTAGTGACATCTATTATGAGACCTGAGGTTGGGGAGAGGAAGGGAAGGACTGCTAGTGAAGACAGAACCAGCACCTCTGAAGAATTTGAAAGTAGTTCAGAAAGACCATGTTGAGTTTAAGGGAGGAGTGGGAGAAATAAGTTTGTGGTAGAGGTAACAAGAGCCCATATCCTCAGAGTGACTCTTGAGAACCAACAGTGGCCTTGCACCTTGAATCAGACTGAACAATCTACCTGGAGAAACTCTGCAGGGGATCCTCTGCCAATGCGGTTTTTTTCAGCACCCAACTTGTTAAGGTGAGTGTTCACATTTTTCTTTCTTCATCCTAATCCCCCTTATAGCTTCTAACCTGGCTAATAGCTCTCCATAAGCCTTTCCTAGAGAGCCAGCAGGTAACAATTTCTGAGAGGGAGCCCTGCTATACAGATGAATGTCATATGGAAAATCGCTTCTTACAGAGGGAGAGCTGCTTCCTACCAGTAGTGTAGGATCTATATTTCTTCATCTCCTGGCACACACAAGCTTTCTGCCTTTTTCATCCATTTAATCACCGGGAGCTACTCGCATCTGCTACTTCCTACCAGATGGGAGAGAGTTGGAAGACATTCCTCACATTTTAATCGGCCTCAGGAAGAGAACGACACAATCATTTTGCTGAGGAAGCGGGCAGGGAGAAGGAAGATATGCCCTTTTGTACCCAAAGTCTGGCCGGCTGAGACGCAGACGCCTAATTAGAGCTGTCAGCTTGGGGATGCCACTGCGCAGGCGCACTCCGTGGTTGCTAGGGCAATACAACCCCGTCTCAGTGATCTTCCCAAGGGTAGCATTCCAAGGACTGAATGCTAAGGGAGGGGCTTCCAGCGACGAGAAAATGATTAATTGGAGAGTATTATTTGAAAGGGTTCTTGAAAATGGGGTGGGGTGGGTTGTCAGGGGGAAGAGTATCCAATTCAAAATCTGCGACCTTGGAGCAGAGTCTTGCCTGTGCACTAAACAGCAAATCTCTCATTCTTCAGCTCCCTTGGACACTTAACCTGTACATGCTTGTGAGACGGCAGAGGGAATGGAAGCAAGCACGTCAAGCTGCCAAGTTTTTCGTTTTTTTTTTTTTTTCTAACTCTGAATTTTTGGATCGGTGCAATTTCTTTTTTTTTTTCTTTTTTTGAGATGGAATTTTGCTCTTGTTGCCCAGGCCAGAGTGCAGTGGCACGATCTTGGCTTACGACAACCTCTGTTTCCCAGGTTCAAGTGACTGTCCTGCCTCAGCCTCCCGAGTAGCTGGGATTACAGGCATGCACCACCATGGCCAGCTAATTTTGTATTTTCAGTAGAGACAAGGTTTCGCCATGTTGGACAGGCTGGTTTCAAACTCCGGACCTCAAGTGATCCACCTGCCTCAGCCTCCCAAAGTGCTAGGATTATAGGCATGAGCCACCACACCTGGCCGGATTGCTGCAATTTCTGGGTCCACAAACACATCAGCTCTTTTGGGGGGATCCAGTAGAGAGAGGCAGAAATCTGCCAAGGGGAAGGTGTAGCATCTGGACCAACAATGATCAATGTAATGCTGTCATTTGTTTTGATCCAGGCACTGTACTGGGTTCTTCATGTTCTTAGATCTAATCTTTCCACCATTTCTCTAAGAAGCATTTTAATAGCACCACTTAGCACTACAGGAAATTGAGACTTAACTAATATGCCCAAGGGCATACAGCCAATCAATGAGAACTGGGCTTGGAGTCCAAGGACCACCACTCTGGGCCTGCCCTGCGTTCCCGCTCAAATTTTCTGACTCTCGCGATATAAAAAGAAAGACTGCATTGCCAGAGTGGAGAGGCAAGATGATAGCACTCAGGAGAATGCAAGTGAAGCTGAAATTTCTCCAGGCTCTTCCTTGTTCCACCATTGGGGCTCCATGAAAGCTGTCTTGGTATAAAATATGCATTTCTGTACAATCTCCCTACTCCTCACTGTGAATCTTCTCCAGCTGAACCTCTTTAAGCCTCCAGCCTTTTCTGCTTATTTCATTCAGAGAGCATCAAATATCATTATTTCTGGAGCTCCAGAAGTGTTAAGTGATTTTTTTTTGGAATCCTGAAAAAACAATGACCTGAAAGAACTTCTGACTTGCCCAGGGTTGCTCAGAGTGCAAGAACAGAAGTGGGAAATAGCCCTGTGTCACAGAGACCACATGCAGTTTCCCAGAAGTGACAAGAGTGAGACTTTCAGGGCACATGACTATGGTGTGGGTAAAGGTATAATCTCTCTGTGGCCACAACCATTCCTTTGAAGACCAAGAGAGATTTGAGTACTCTTATCTTTCAGGCACCAATTTAGAATTAACATCCCCTAAGAGAAACACTTAGGGTGGAAGTGAGTTTCTGGTAAACAAGACTTACAGGGAATGCTGTACAAATTACTCTAATGTAAGTCACTATTAACCCTTCAGAACACCAGGCAAAATATCTTTTTTTATCTGTCAGAACTCATTTGAGAGACGGGAAGGCCTGAGTTCATTTGCAGACTCTGTGAGTCATCAATATCCACCAAGTCTTGAAGTTTTGGCATTCTAGGGATGGCAGAATGCATATTGGTTAGATACGGGTTCATCACCCTGTATATATTCCATCCAAAGTCCCCATTAACCTATGATTGGGATCCTTCCTAGGGAGATAACATGTGGAATATAATCACTGTCAGTTCCTGAGTCCCAGGAGTGCCCTTTTCCAGAGATGAGTGGTTAGAAAAGCCTTTTCTGCCCCTTTTCTCCATCAGCTTCTGTATACACACACAAGCCATCCACAAATAAACATAAAATCCAAAGAAAAGTTGAGATAGACTGGCATATGTGGATTTCAAGGCAATTCTGCCTGCTCCGAGGATTTCTGCCCCTAAATCCTCCAATACTGATTATCTAGACCAACTCATAAATGCCTTTCATGTTCAGACAAAACCCCTGCAGTCTCCTTCCTTCCTAGAGGGGATCTCCAGCCAGTAAGATTGCTTGCTAAATACAGTTTGTCTTCACCCTCAGTAAGTGCTCAACAATATCTTTAGAAATTCTCTGCAGGTAGGATTTGAAACTAGTTGCAAAAAAAAGTTGCACAATAGTGTATGCTTAAATATTAATACTTTAACTCTAGACACCATAGGAATAAACAAGTACCGGACAAGGATGAGATAATGTATTTGGAATGGTTAAGAACTCTAGATCTGGATAGTACTGTTTCTGTCACTTACTAGCTGTGTGAACTTGGGCAAGTTACTCACATCTCTTTATAGGCCACTTAAAACTGTTTTCAAGAAATTGATAGAAAACTCTAGTCACATATCTACTACTTGATGATGTTGGAACTCTGACCCAAACCCATTGTATCCTAGTGCAGTGATATTTCCATGCCATACAACTGCTTTTAAGACTATTATTTGTCAACACCTGGGTAGCTGAAGTCAAACAACTACTGGTTTGTTAGAATCACTAGTCTTTGTTGTCTTTAGAAAATACTTCAGGCAAATGTAAACCCTAGGTGTTTATAAATTAGTGAGGTTCAGATGCATCAAGAATATATTATTTGTAGAATCCAATGCACAAGATATTTTTATGGAAGCTTATGGGTGGTCTATTTAAGCAGACCTCAGGGTCCTGTAGGAAACCACCTGCTTACTTGCCACTCAGGGTTTCACTCAGTGAGGATGATTTCCTTTCTAAGGGGCCAGTTAGGGAGGGAGTTGGGAGCTGAGGCCTAAGGTCCAAGTAGCCTGTATTAAACTGCTCTTCTCTTGAGAGCACCTTCTCTGGCATTGGCTAGGCAGGATAAAGTTTCTGCCCTCTAAGTGTTCACTTCTTTTATAATATAGAAGGAAAGAAGGATAGGAAAAGGGAAGACACAAGAATTGCCATTGTTTCTAAAGCTTATATCTCTACTTAAGATTTGCCCTGCTTAGGCAACAGCTCAGACGAGCTTATTTTCCTGTAGAGGCTGCAGACAAATGGTGCCCTGGGGAAGGGCCCAGGCTGGATTGCCTCCTTCTGCAAGATAAAGAGGACTGCTGTCCTGGGAGAAGGTGTTCATCATTCCAGCTGGTAAAGGAGATCACCCTGATATGATCAAGGTGCTCACAGGGAAAGATGATCTTGCCTGTGAGTCGGGACAGGTCTGCCTTGAGATGGTCAGCTGTGGGGGCCAGGTGTGGAGAGCTGGTTTCACACAGAATTGCTTCCCTTTCTCTGGAAGTCAGCAGGTGGTTGGGGGCGGGCATTGCACAAGTCCTGGGATGGAGGGAGTAAGGAAAATAATCTTTGGCAGGTTGTTAATAACAATTATTTATATAATGTCTCCTCATATAAATATAACCATGGGCATCCTCATAGTTTCTAACAGGGGATAACTGCAGAACTAACACATCTGTCCAAACCCCTTTTATAATAAGAGATCTGACTAAACTCTAGCATGGTTTTTAGCAGCCTAAGGCTAGGTCCCTATGATTAATCCCCAAACCCCTTTAAAATGACTGTCTGAGAAAATTCAATGGTACCAGGAAATATGTACTGTTCGTTCTTGCCAAAATCTGCTGATAAGACCCTGACCTCCCTTTTTTTTAGAGCACTTACTGAAAATGGCTTATTACAGTGACTATGTATCTCTTACAACTCAGAAGTATCTCTCCCAAAAATCTGAGAGCCATTCCTTTGAAATGTAATCAAGAAAAATAGGAACTCTGTCTTCCAGTCTCTGTGGAAGGACAGAATCCTAATTTTGATAACTACCAGATAACAAACACAGCTGGCCTAATTGCATTTACACTTACCAATCTTTTGTAATTTTCTCTTGTCTCACTCTTCTGAGCCCCCAACATTACTCTCCCTTTAAAACAGCCAAACCACTTTTGCATGAATTGGAGAGGAGCTCAGCTTTTTTCAGTATTGTCAGTAGTTACTGAATAAAATCTGTTTTCACTACTTTATGTATTCTTGACACCAGGAGGATGAATAGTAGCCAGACATGTGCTGAATGAAGAGAATTCACTCTCCAAGTCTGAGATGGAAAAACCTAGTTAGGCCCGGAAGTGTCTAGTAAAGCCAATATCTCTTTTCTAGACTAATCTGTGTTCCAACTCACTGCTCAGCATTCAGTCTGTGAAAATATATGAGCAATCTGTTAGCAGATTTATTTCAATGTGTACCTGTTTCATTTATAAACTTTCCAATTGTTCCTTTTAAAAAATATACCTTATTTTTAAAGAAGATTCTTGTTCTTATGGATTCCAGTCCCTTTTCACCTCTTTCAATATTTAAAACAGAATTATTTTTAAAGTTATTTTTACATTGATCTACTATTGTGCATTTATTAGTTGTGAGTTCTGCTATTTGTTGAGTCTGACATTATCTAACACTTCAAACTATAAAACTACTACAAGAAAATATCACAGAAATTCGCCAAGACACTGGACTAGGCAAAGATTTGAGTAGTACCTCAGAAGCACAGGCAACCAAAGCAAAAATGGATAAATGAGATAATATTTAGTTTAAAAAAACTTCTAAAAATTGGAGGCAAGGTGGCTTACTCAATGCAACCAAGAGAAACATCTACCACCAAGAGACTAGGACATTGGGAAGAATGGCACACTCCAAGCATATATTTGGAGGGAAGACAATGAGAATGAATGGAAGAAAAACAGATGCTGAGCTATAGGGAAAGGAAACTGGGAACCCTGCAAGGGGCTTCCATGCACTGGGACATGTTCCTGGCCACCAACAACTCCCAGGGAAAAGGGAACTTGAGCAGGTGAGGAGCAACCTGCTCATGCCATAGATCTCTGAAATTCTAGCAGTAGGAGACCCCATAACCTGCATGGACACTTGTGCTGGCAGGCAGAGCTGCTTAGAGAACTGGTAGAGGCAGAAGACCAGCCAGTGTAGAACCCAAAGGATTTGGTGTACGAGTGCCTTCAGTGGAGCACAGCCAGGGATGTCTATTCCCCAAGGCTCACCTCTACTCCCCTAGGATACTTTAGCCTTAGGGAAACTGTTGGATCTGAACAGAGCAAGACTATCGTGCCTGTGAGTCAAGACTAGTCCAACCTAAGAAAACTCCTGTTTGCTGACCTCTTCTGGGGCCTCAGCATGGCTGCACATACTTGCAGTGCAGCCTTTGGTGCCCAGCTAGAGTGCCTCCTGGAGACCTACATCACAGCTTCTGCACTGGCAGACCATGCCTGACCTTTGCAGAGCTCTAGAAAAGCAGCTCCTAATGGTGTACACAAGCCCACACACACAGTCCCCTCACTACAGCCTCCTCTGTACCCCTTTGGTGACACAAATTTGCCCATGGCTAACCCTGACATTGCTTCATCAGTACATTTGCATGTTGGTCTGCTTCATCTCCCTTCCCTGCCAGCACGCATGTATGTAGTATGCACCCCACTATGTCACTACTATGAATGTGAGCACACTCTGCACACCTGCTGCACTGCCATTGCTTGCATGAATGTGAGCACAGAGACCAGCAGCCCTGGCCCCCATCCTGTGTAGCCATTGCTGCTTGTGTGAATACATGCATGGAGGGCACTAGCCTCATATCTGCCAGTGTCATGCTTCCACACCAAGAGTGCCACCAACATGAATACATCAATTGACATTAGTGGCTCCACTCCTCTCACATATGTTGCCACCACCACTGCTACTGTAAATGCCCACATGGAAGATGGCAACCCTGTGCCTTCCAGACCCCTTCTCCAACCAATGAGTGTGCACCATGCTGTGATTCCACTGCTGCTAGTATATGGGAATTAGCATAGATTCCACTACCACCACCCACTAAATATTTGATTGGCACCATCCATTGAAGTGTTGTAACCAACAACCTGGGAATACATCAACCCCTCTAGAGCAGCAGGTTCCTAATATCAAGAAGACAATGAACAAAGGTGAGGACATAATACCAGCCCTCCAGAGTTAGTGCATGAGGCCCAGGAGTCCTGAGGTGAATATTGGCCTCCTAAAATAGTCCAAAAACAAAGTCTCTTGATTGAATCTACCACAACCAAACACCTAAGGACATCAAAGAAGACCACATTAAAAAAAAAACCTATCCAAAGAAACAGCAACATCAATTATTGGAAAAAATCTGCCCACAAAGATGAGAAAAAAGCAGATCAAGAATTCTGGCAACTAAGAAAGCCACAGTGTCTTCTTCACTTCAAAAGACTGGACTAGTTCCCAGGAATGATTCTTAGCCAGGCTAAAATGGCAGAAATTAGGGAAATAGAATTCAGAATAGGGATATAAATGGAGACCCTTTAAATTCAGGATAAAATCAAAATCCAGTCCAAGGATTCTAAGATATACAATAAAATGATAAAAGAGATGAAAGGCAATATGAGTACTTTTAGAAAGAACCAAAGTGATATGATAAAGCTTAAAAACTCACTTTAAGAATTTCACAGTGCAATCGCAGTATTAATAGCAGAATTAACCAATATAAGGAAACAATATCAGGGCTCAAAAACTGACTCCCTGAATAACCCAGTCAAACAAAATAAAGAAAAATAAATAGAGGAATATAAACAAGCCTCCACAAAATATGGGATTACCTAAAGAGACCAAAACTATGACCTATTGGTATCCCTTAAAGAAAGAAAGAGAAAGGAAGCAACTTAGCATATTTGAAAACATCATCCATGAAAATTTTTCAAACCTCACTAAAGAGACCAATGTTCAATTTGGGAAATGCAACCCATCCTTGTGAAATACTACACAAGAAGACTGTCCCCAAGACAAACAGTCATCAGATTCTCAAAGCAAAATATGAAAGAAAAACTGTTAAAGGCAGATAGAGAGAAGGGGTAAGTCACCTACAAAGGGAACACCATCAGACTAACAGTAAGCCTTCCAACAGAAACCCTATGAGCCAGAAGAGATTAGAGGCCTATATTCAGGATTCTTAAAGAAAATAATTTCCAACCAATAATTTCATATCCAGCCAAACTAAACTTCATATGTGAAAGAGAAATGAAATCCTTTTCAGACAAGCAAATGCTAAGGGAATTTATTACCACCAGACTTGCCTTACATGACATCCCAAACACAGTGCTACATGTGGCAATAAAAGATGATTACTGCCCATTACATAAACACACCTAAATACACAGACCAGTGACACTAAAAAGCAACCACGTAAACAAGTGTGCATAATAATCAGCTACCAAGAATAGTCCAACAACAAGGGCTGAAGTAGAGGCAGCAATCAATAGCCTACCAACCAAAAAATGTCCAGGTCTAGATGGGTTAACAGCCGAATTCTACCAGACATACAAAGAGGAGTTGTTTCCATTCCTTCTAAAACAGTATTAAAAAACACAAAAGGAGAAAATCCTCCCTAACTCATTTTGTGAGACCAGCATCATCCTGATACCAAAACCAGGCAGAGGCTCAACTAAAAAAGAAAACTTCAAGTCAATATCCATGATGAACATTGACAGAAAAATCTTCAATAAGATACTGGAAAACAGATTGCAACAGCACATCAAAAAGCTTATCCATCACAACCAAGTAGGCTTCATCTCAGGGATGCAAGGCAGGTTGAACAGATGTAAATCTATAAATGTAATCCATCACATAAACGGAACCAAAGACAAAAACCACATGATTATCTCAATAGAAGCAGAAAAGGCCTTTGGTAAATTTCAACAGCCTTTCATGATAAAAACTCTCCATAAACTAGGTATCGATGGAACATATCATAAAATGACAAAAGTCATTTATGACAAACCTACAGCCAATATCATACTGAACAGGCAAAAGCTGGAAGAATTCCCTTTGAAATCAGGCATGAGACAAGGATGCCCTCTCTCGCCCGCATAGCCAAGTCAATCCTAAGCAAAAAGAACACAGCGGGAGGCATCACACTACTGGACTTCAAAGTATAGTACAAGGCTACAGTAATCAAAACAGCATGGTACTGGTATCAAAACAGAGATATAGACAAATGGAATAGAGCAGAGGCATCAGAGGCATCACAACACTTCTACAACCATACAATCTTTGATAAACCTGACAAAAACAAGCAATGGGGAAAGGATTCCCTGTTTAATAAACGGTGTTGGGAAAACTGGCTAGCGATGTGCAGAAAGCAGAAACTGGACCCCTTCCTGACACCTTACACTAAAATTAACTCC
>CM052670.1:61599824-61618268 GCA_028533165.1 Leontopithecus rosalia | reverse complement strand
TGCAGCAATCAGAAATGATGAGTTCGTGTCCTTTGAAGGGACATGGATGAATCTGGAGAACATCATTCTCAGCAAATTGACATAAGAACAGAAAAGGAAACACAGTATATACTCACTCATAGGCGGGTGATGAACAATGAGAACACATGGACACAGGGAAGGGAGTACCACACACTGAGGTCTATTGGGGGAAATAGGGGAGGGACAGCGGGGGGCGGGGAGCAGGGAAGGGATGGCATGGGGAGAAATGCCAAATACGGGTGAAGGGGCAGAAGGCAGCAAAACACACTGCCACCTGTGTACCTATGCAACTATCTTGCATGTTCTGCACATGTACCCCAAAACCTAAAGTGCAATAAAAATTTTTTAAAAAAAAAGAAAAAAAGAAAAAAAAACGGTCCTGTATTCTTTGATCCTTTGAAGTTTTTTTATGCCCTTCTCCTTCAGTTCAGCTCTGATTTTGGTTATTTCTTCTCCTCTGCTAGCTTTAAAATTTGTTAGCTCTTGGCTCTCTAATTCTTTTAGTTTTGATGTTAGGTTGTTAACTTGAGATCCTCCTAACTTTTTAATGTGGGGATTTGGTGCTATATTTTTTCCTCTTAACATTGCCTTAGCTGTGTCCCAGAGATTCTGGTATATTGACTGTTTGTTCCATTAGTTTCAGAAACATATTGGGTTATGCCTTAATTTCATTATTTACTTAAAAATAATCTAGGAAAAGTTTATTCAATTTCTGTGTAATTGTACAGTTTTGAGTAATTTTCTTAGTCTTGATTTCCAATTTGATTGGATTGTGTTCTGAGAGTGTTTGTTATGATTTGACTTCTTTCACATTTGCTGAGAAGTGTTTTACTTCTGATTATGTGATTGATTTTAGAGTAAGTGAATGTGGTGATGAGAACGTATATTCTGTTAATGTGAAGTGAAAAGTTTTGTACATAACTATCAAGTCTAATAGATCCAGTGCTGAATTCAAGTCCTGAATATCATTGTTAATTTTCTGTCTCAATGATCAAACTAATATTGTCTGTGGGGTGTTCAAGTCTCCCAATACTATTGAGTGGAAATCTAAGACTCTTTGAAAGTCTCTATGTGCTTGCTTTATGAAACTGGGTGCTCCTGTGTAGAGTGCATATATATTTAGGATAGCTAGATCATCTTGGTCTATTGAACCCTTTACCATTATATGCCCTTGTCTTTTTTGATATTTGTTGAAGTCTCCTTTTGTCAAAAATGAGGATAACTTTTTTTTTGACAAAGGCTTGCTCTCTTACCCAGGCTGGAGTGCAGTGGCATAATATCAGCTCACTGCAACCTCTGTCTCCTGGGTTCAAGTGATTCTCCTGCCTTAGCCTCCTAAGTAGCTGGGATTACAGGCATGTGCCACTACACCCAGCTATTTTTTTGTGTGTATTTTTAGTAGAAAGGGGGTTTCAACATGTTGGCCAGCCTTGTCTTGAATGCCTGACTTTGTGATTCACCCACCTTGGCCTCACAAAGTGCTGGGATTACAGGCCCGAGCCATCACACCTGGCTAAGGATTGCTTTTCTGTTTTTCATTTGTTTGGTAGGTATTTCTCCATCCCTTTATTTTGAGACTGTGTGTGCCATTAAACATGACATGGGTCTCTTGAAGGCAACATAACAATAGGCCTTGGCTCTTTATCCAGATTGACATTCTGTGTCCTTTAATTGAGGCATTTATCCCATTTACATTCAACTTTAATATTAATATGTATTTTATATTGATATGTATTTTATCCTACCATTATAATGCTGGCTGGTTATTTTGCAGACTTCTTTATGTGGTTGCTTTATAGTATCACAGGTCTGTGTACTTCAGTGTGTTTTTGTAGTGGCTAGTAACAGTCTTTCCTTTGCATATTTAGTGCTTCCTTCAGGAGTTCTTGTAAGGCAGATCTTACAAGATGGTAAGTATTACAAGAGGGAATTTGTGGTAACAATTTCCCTCAGCAGCTGCCTGTCTGAAAAAGATCTTATTTGTCCTTTGCTTATGAATTTTAGTTTGACTAGATATGAATTTCTTGGTTGGAATTTCTTTTATTTAAGAGTGTTGAATATTGGCCCCAAATCTCTTCTGATTTGTGTTGTTTTAGCTGAGAAGTCCACTTTTAGTACAATGGGCTTGCCTTTGGAGGTGACCTAATTTTTGTCTCTAGCAGCCTTTAACATTTTTCTCATTCATTTCAACCTTAGAAAATCTGATGATTGTGTCTTGGGGATGATTTTCTTGTGGAATATCTTACTGGGGTTCTCTGTATTTTCTGAATTTGTATGTTGGCTTCTCTAGCTACCTTGGGGAGGTTCTCAAGGATAATATTCTAAAATATGTTCTGCAAGTTGGTTCCATTATCCCCATCTCTTTCAGGTATACCAATCAGTCATAGATTCAGTCTCTTTTCATAATTCCATGTTTCTTGGAATTTCTGTTTATTTCTTTTTATTACTTTTTCTCTATTCTTGTCTGCCTGTCTTATTTCAAAGTGACAGTATTCAAGCTCTGAGACTCCTTCATTTGGTCTATTCTGCTATTAATACATGTGATTGAATTATAAAATTCTTGTAGTTTGTTTTTAGCTCTGTCAGGTCAGTTGTGTTCTTCTCTGTACTACCTATTTTGTCTGTCAGCCCCTGCAATGTTTTATTGTTATTTTCAGTTTTGTTGCACTGGTTTACAATATACTCTTCTACCTCAATGAACTTTATTCCTGTCCATATTCTGAAATCTACTTCTGTCATTTCAGCCATCTCAGACTCCAGTTGGTTGTAAACACCTGCTGGAGAGGTTATATGGTCATTTGTAGAAAAGAAAGCAGAAAAACTGCAGCTTTTTGAGTTCTTAGTGTTCATGCACTGATTCTTTCTCCTATTTGTGTGTTTATGTACCTACAAACTTTCAGATTGCTGACCTTTGGCTGGGTTTCTTTTCTTTTATTGATGACCTTGAGGGTTGGATTTTATAAGTTGGATTCATCCAACTGGCTTCATTTATGAAAGCTTTTAGTGGGCCAATGCTCTGATCCCAACCCTTGGCCTACATATGTTAACACTAGGGCCCTGACTTTGTTCTCTGGCTCCGTGAGGTTTGTAGTCCACTGTGCTGTGGGGCCTGAGGTGCAGCAGCTACAGCAGAGTGTTAGAAAATACAGGGGCATGTGCCTTCCTGCAGGCATTTACCACAGTGGCAGAGGCGAGGCAGCTGAGGGGAAGTGGGAAGCAGAAAGCCCCGCTAAAGACTGTATGTACTGTTGCACTGGAGATAGTACTGACATGGGGAAGGTTCATGGCTGGCACAGATCTGGGTGCCTTCTTTGTGACCTCCAAGCAGGAATGATCACTCAGGGTGTGGGAGGATACCCTGTTCTCTGTGCAGCATTAGCACAAGGGCTAGGTGCTGGTGGGGTTGAGCTTGCTGGTTCACTAAGGCTTCATCTGCAATGATGGTCAGTGGAGATAGTGGGGGTGTATTGAAATCCTGTGTGTTGACAGAGCATGTAAAGCAAAACCCATTCATACAGACAGGTGCCAGCCAAGTGATGTGGAGAGTTGCCATGGGCTTGAGGAAAGCTGCAGTATGTGGAGGGAATATACAGGCTGTGCAGGGCCATAGGGATCACCTTTTTGGCACTCTCCACTGATCATGCATAGTCTACCAGTGCAGAAGCTATGGTGTGTGTCCCCATATCATCCAAGACTGCCCTGTAAGAAAGAGTGACCAGGCTGGAACCCTGGGAGAGGCCAGCAGACTAAGGAGTGCTCAGGTTGGGTCAGCCCCATCTAGTGTGCAATACTGCATGGCAGACATCAGATCTGACCATTCACCTAGGTCTAAAGTCTCTTACAGAAGCAAGCTGAGCCAAGAGAAATGGCCATCCCTGGACATGCTCTACTACAGATTCTCCCACACTAAACCCTCTGGGCTCCATAACATCTGGTTTGCTGTGTCACCACTTTGCTTGTGTCCTGTGGGTTCCACCCCAGAGATATGTGAGTCAGCAATTGTGTAGTGTAATCAGTCCAGGATGGAGGGTTTGTGCTATGTGTCCATGCTAAGGGGTCCCTGTTGTGATGAGCAGTGGAGGGTATGTAAGACCCATTGCAGGCAAACTGCCCTCCTCTCCTTAGGTTGACTGCAGCTTGTTGGAGGTGTGGATAAGAAACTTAGGTAGGGTCTTTGCTCGTTTGTTAGTCCAAGGGTAGCAAGGACAGTTCCACTGCAGAGGCAGTGGTAGAGAGGCTTTCAGTTGCCCCTGGAAACTCGGTCTAGAGAATTGTAAAGTTTTTACTGGCTCAGTATTTCTGGAAGATGATGGCTGGAGGCCCAGATATGGAGGACTTGCCTGGAGAGGAAATACGGGGACACCAATGTAACAGTCTAGCCACTTTTTGTAGGGTTGCTGTGGTATGCTGGAGGCCAACTTCAGTCACTAGTCACCTCAGCGTTTCTGGTACCTGGAGATATTATCAGTGAAGGCTGCAAAACAGTAAAAATGGCAATCTGCCTCTCCCTCTTGGACCTCCATCCCAGGGATATGTAGACATGTTGCCAGCCTGGATGTATCTGTAGGGGCTGGCTGGAGACCCCTGTTGGGAGGTCTCCCAAAGTGAGGAGGAATGGGATCAGAGACCCGCTTCAAAAAGCAGTTTTGTCATGTGTTCATAGAGCCGCTGTGCTGTGCTGGGGGTCTGCTTCAGCCTCTGGTAGCCTCAGAATCTGAAAACCCAAAGGCTAGAACAGCTAAGTTGCCCAAAGAGCAAAGATGGAGGCCTCTCCCTCCCACTGGGAGATCCAACTGAAGAAGTCATCAAATCTCTGCCAGCCAAAGAACACCCTCGAGGGTGACTAGAGGTTCTGGTTCAAAGGTCCTGCCTATTGAGGAGGAAAGGGATTGAAAACTTGTTTTAAAAAGCAGTCTGGCCACGTTTTTGTATAGCACCTGTGTTGTTCTGGGTAATTCTTTTCTCCCTTGATTAGCCTGGACTCTCCAAAGCCCAAAGGCTGGAATGGCTGTCACACAAACAGCAAAGATGGTGGCTCACTTCTCTCTCTGGGAGCTCCATCCTAGAAAAGTTTCAAAACTCTGTTACCTAGATAACAATGGTGAGGGTGGCTGGAGACCCCAGTTGGGAGGTCCCACCCAGTGAGAAAAAATGGGATCAGGGACCTACTTAAAGAAACAGACTGGCTATATTTCCATAGAGTATCTGTGCTGTGCTGGGGAGTCCCTTCCACCCCTGGTTGTCCAGGACACTCCAAAGTTCAAAGGCAGAAACAGCTAAGTTGTCTAGAAACAGCAAAGATGGAGGTTAGCCCCTGGGCCCTCTCCAGAGGAGCTCTGTCTCAGAGGTGTAACACTACTACTGGTGTCTGGCTGGAATTTCAAGCTACTGGGTCTTATCCTGTGAGGTACTTTGGAAATGGGGCCTGTTGACTGTTGATCCTTGGCCCCCCTAAATTTAGCCTCTTTCCCAGGGGCATGTAAGAGGGTCTGTCCCTGCTTTGCTTGAGTTGCAACTACTTTTTTAGGAAAGCCCAGAAAGCCCAAGTATCTAAGGCTCCTAGGTCTCTGCACATGCCTGTGGAGCTGCTCTGCCTAAACTCCACCTAGCTCTGTGTGTCAGACTGCAGACCCTGGCGGAGTGGGTTCACCAGGGAATATCCTGTCCCAAGGGTTGAAAACAGTTGTGAGAGAAGCGTGGTTTCCTGGGGTAGCACATTCACTCACTGCTTCCCTTAGTTGGGGAGGTTCCCTTGGCTCTGTGTGCTCCCTGGTGGGTCATCATCTTGACTTGCTTTTCTCTGTTCTCTGTGGGTCAAGTTGTTTCCTTGATTGGTTCCAATGTGACTATCTTGATATTTCAGTTGAAGTTGTTGTATTTACTTGCCCCTTGAATTTCATTCTGCAAGAGCCACACACCCTAGCTAATTGTAGTCTGATATCTTTATTATCATCTATTATTCATTTGTTTGGGTGTCTTTTTCTTGGAATGCTTAGGTTATTCAAATCTTAAATATTATTTTAAAAAAATTTTTTAATGAATAAAATCATTGGTAGAATAAATACCAGAAAATGAGGCCAGGCATGGTGGCTCATGCCTATAATCCCAGCACTTTGGAAGGCTGAGGCGAGTAGATCACCTGAGGTCAGAAGTTCAAGACAAGCCTGGCTAACATGGTGATACTCCAACTCTAGTAAAAATAAAGTAATAATAATAATAATAATAATAATAATAATAATAAACTGGATGAGGACATTGTGGCACGTGCCTGTAATCCCAGCTACTCAGAAGGCTGATGCAGGAGAATTGCTTGAACCCGGGAGGCGGAGGGTGCAGTACACTGAGATCACACCATTGCACTCCAGCCTGGGCAACAAGAGCAAAATCTAGTCAGAAAAAAAAAGAAAGAAAGAAAAAGAAAATGCAAGACAACATGAGAAAATGATAAATAGCAACAGTATCTCCAGCTGCAATTAATCATATTTTAAATATACATATAAAATTACTCTCTTTTCCCTAAACTTGGGGTGGAGCAGGGAATGAATATTACAGAAACACACACACACACACACACACACACACACACACACACACAAATTACAATCTGAATAAACAATTCTGCAACATATACTGAAAATAATATTTGAGAAGATACTACAAATATATGGATACAAGAACAGAAAAAATTTTAAGTGATAATTTACTTAGTTGAAACAGGGAAAAGTGGAATAGACATATTTGGAAATCAAAATAGTGATAAAATAAAATATCTATTTCACAACACACAGTAAATATGCAACAACAACAACAAAAAAGTTACACAAGGACTAGAAATAAATTGGGCCCTCAGCTGAAGGCTTCAAGACAGTTGTCTAAAGAGAAGCTGAGGTAGACTGGATGCCAGGTAGATAAACTCAAGACAGTATAGAAAATGGACTTTGAATCTTGACAGTTTATAAAATAGGAGTTCTGTCTCTGTGCTGTCCTTGGTTTGTGAGATTCCCATAGCACTGTGCTGATTAGGAAAGACCCCAGAATTCTTCTTGGTTTCTGATTCTTAAGAAAGTAAAAAACCAGGGATGGAAGCGAGACTTGGCACTGAACTATAAATTGAAAGCATTCTATATATCAGGGAATGAGGGTGGCCTAAGGCCTAGTATTGGAAACATATGGGATACCTGACTAATTGAAGAGTAAGTGTTGATAGGATGGTGTGTGTTAGAGATTTTAAAACATTCGCTGTAAAGTGGTTGTAACTGGACTCAGTTCAAGGCTTCAGACATCGAAAGAAGAATTGGAGGTACACTTGGATCATTACACTGCAAAGCACTTTGCTCGTCAGGGATTGAGAATCAAAATTGTCCTTTGCTAAGGATATTGTCCTGAATATCAGAGTCCATTTTTCTAAAGCTTGGCCCTGATTATGCTGTGCACACGGCTACCTCATTCTATTTTGTGAAATTCCCATATTTCCATTGTAAGGTACTGAAAGAAAAGTGTGAAGAAGCAGTAAGAATACTTGAATAAGTGAACCAGATTATAAACTTCCTGATGTGATCTTTTTCAAGATGAGTGGTGGCTATACCCAATAGGTCCTGATCCAAATTCTCAGCCCCAAAATGAAGCTCAAAATTACCTAAAGAATTGATGAAAACAAACATTTTCTGTAGTCCCACCTTGACAAGTGTTGTTGTTCCCCCCTCCCCCAAACGGAAGAGAGTAACTTTTATTGAGCTTCAGATGAATGTCAGTTCATTCTATACACATACATTATTGTTTATTAACTCACAATCAAATTATTGCTTTTCACACATTTAGGAAACAGAGCCTTAGCAAGATTCTTAAAAGATGCAGAAATGAAGTAAAACTTCCTTGCCCTTTCAACTGGATTTTAGTCAAAGGAAAGTTAACATTTTTTTAATATATTAATCTTATAACTGGTCACTTACAGAACCCATTTGTTGCAAACAACTGTTTGGGGGAGCTATAATGTGTTGGGGTCTTGATGACCCTTTGTTTGGTATAGACATCAAAACTCAATTACTTGAAATGGAAGACCACAAATGAATGTCTTTATGCAGACAGGGGGCTTCCAGGGCCATTTGGCCTTGAGGATCCACAAATTTAAAAGTCGTTGGGGAAGGAAGGAATGGAACATTTTTGGCCCCTCCTGAGTATACTGCTGGTTTTATTTTACTCTCAGAGCTCAGTATCATCATTATTATTCTATCTCAACAGGCCACCAAAGGAGCAAGGTGCTCATCAGTTCACCCCGAGTCTCTTGTGCAGTGCCTGCCATGTAGAAAGTGTCTTATCAATTATGTGTTGAGTGCACAAACAAAAACATCTATGTCAAAGAACAACGCAGTGTTGGATAGCGTAGAGGCTGTGCTGGTGTTTGATGTGGGAAAGTTTATGCACCAGAGATTAGGGACAGGATGGGCCACTGGTTAAAGTTCGTACGGCACTTCAAGATCACAGTGAGTCTGAGTCAAGATCTGAGAGCATCTTCTTAAGTTATGACTGAGAGGTGCTCCATCCGGGATTTTGGTAAGACTCTTATACCGTGTCCTGGAAATTTCAAAGCCCTCATCAGGCAATGAGAGTGCATGAGAGGGTTGAGACTATGAAAGAAGCACTGGGCTTTATTGATTGTTAGTTGTAACAGGAACAGGCCCTGGCTAGGGGGAGGGAAAGTCCCATGCTCATTTCTTGCAATTTGAAGCAATTTTATGATACGTCTTAAGGTTGAACAGGACCAGGGGCCAGAGGAATTTTGCCTATTGGGAATAATGGATATTTTGATACCAGACTTGGGGGCCCAAACATCATTAACACTTAGAGTTGAGGCAAATGGATTCTTGCCATTCAGATGTCAATTCATATTTCAAATTTGTAACTCTTTGAAACTGTGCTTCATCTCCTCACCAATCATATTTTTAATTGAGTCATCTAAGTATTTTTTAAGTTCTGGGGTACATGTGCAGACTGTGCAAGCAGAAATAGAGAAGAAATTAAGAGAATAAAAGAAGTGTGAAGTAAATGTCTTTGAAAACCTGGATTAAAGAAATGATTATCTAGAAAAATCTTAAAACTTGAAAGTTAAAAATTCTCAGTAGGTAAGTTGCCTGGGAAGAATTTGTGGTATTTATTAAAGATCTACCCTCTTCTATCTACCAACATACCCTACCCCCTTCAGGGTTTTGGCACTTTTCAAACTGGACTGTTTCTCTGTCATTACCTCTGCTGGAAACTGAACTCCCTCCAGAAAGAAGAAAGGAGTTAAGTAGTGAGAGAGGGGCAGGCTACAAGTTCAACTCAAAATTTCTTCACCCACCTATGTGAAGGTCTAAGTTTCCATTCTGACAACCACAATCCTAGGTTACACACCATCAATTAGCTAAATAGAAACTTATGTTTTCACTAATACATTCCAGCAGGGTGAATTTCCAAGGCTCTGCAAGCTTGCTAGGGCATTTCCCATCAAACAATGCTTTACTAGTTCCTAGAATGTTAGCCCTGCATGAGACCTTTGAATATCATATAGTATATATCTTTCCACAACCCTAGTTCTCTCGTTTTACAAGGCAGAAAACCAAGACTTCAGGGAGTGAAGTGAAGTGCTTGAGGTCAAAGGATATGAAAGTGGAAGCCTTAGGACTCAAAGCAAGACTCCTCATCTATATTCTATTGCTTTTCCGAAGCCACAGCTTTTGACACTAATAGTCTAGGTCTGTTGGTCAGTTCCAACAGTATAGTGAGTAATGGAGTGGGGATTGGGACCTCTGCCATGAAAGCAATGAAAAAGTTGATCTAAGAATGTACAAGACAAGTTTTCTGGGCTGGTTGCAGCCTTTGCTGTAAAAATAACTTCATTTCACTGCCATCTCTGGTCTAACCCCAGGTTTCCTTAACTGTATAGGTGGTAGACAAACTCACATCATGGCATGATATGTGCTGAAGACAATTTTCATTTGTTCTATAAATAGTTTTAAAAATTCTGAAAATGAATGCCTGTGCAGTTGACCACAGTCCTCACCACTCCCTAGTGTCTCATACCAGGCCAACTTGAAGAGTAAAGGGTGTGACTGTGATGGCAGGAATAAAATATATGTGTTCCTGAGCTTCCATGTACGTATAAATCCTCACATGTGTGCCTAAAACCTGCATCTAACACCATATTAGTTCCTGACATCCACTTTCAAAGGCATTGGAACAAAATAGGCTCCCACAAGTTTACAAATGGTTTTGGGAGAAAACATGTCTCCTCACACATGTAATCATATGATTACCTGTGTGCAAGGTTATGGGAATAAAAAATGTCTGCACACATTTGTAAGTGTCAAGGTTATCTGCTAGTTGTTTTTTGGCAGACAATTTGCATGACTTCACTAATGTTATTCATATAGGTAAGTGTTCAGGGTAGGACCCTCCAATTTCCAGAGGCTTTCCCAACCTCTAAAAACCAGGCCCTTTAGTAGAGTCTCTCAACCAGTCTGATTTTTCCTCACCACACCACCTCCTTTGGATAATGTGTGCAAAAAGCCTTGCCCTGCCTTTGGGTTTCAGGGGAGCGCAACCATCAGCACTGAGGCCATGGTAGTCCCTTTTACTTCTCTGCTTGTTGTGTTCAGGAAACAGCAAGATTGCTTGTGTGGTTGGAGGCTTGTGAAGGAAAGATACCATAATGGGAGATGAGATTAAAAAGTGAATGTGATATTATCGTGTTTGGTAGCTCATAGGGTGTGTGCAACAGGAAACCATTGTAGGGTTCTGAGCAGAGAAGTGGCATAATCTTGCATAAAAGTCCCAGTCTGCTGCATTAAACAGAGACTGTAGGGAGGCAAGGCAATAACAGATGGTCCAGTTAGAAGTTACAGTTATAACAGAGGTGAAAGATGGTGGTACATTGTTACCAATGTGATACATATGAAGGGGAATGAGAAGTGTGGAAATTCCGAGTCTCTTTTGAAGGTAGAAATGACAGCATCCATAAATGAGGAATGAGAATGAAAGAAATATAAAGATGTCTCCAAAGGTTTTGGACTGAGCAAGGGAAAGAACAGAGTTGTTATTTCCTGGGATGAGGAGAATTACGGGAGGAGTGAATTTGATGAAAAGGGAATCAGTTCTCCATCATGAATTTGAATTTAAGATGACTTTCAGAGATACAAGTGGTGTTGTTGAGTAGGCATGAAACATGAGCCTGAAGTCCAGAGAGGACTGAGCTTGAAATATTAATGTGTGATTCCTTTATGTGTAAGTAAAATCAAAGACATGGGTAGAACTGTTTATAATTCTTAGAAAGTGAGCATAGGTGAAGAGAACATGTCTGAGGGGCCAACCCTAGAGGGCTGCAATGCAGAGAGGTCAAAGTAGTGAGGAGTAACTAGCCATGACTCTGAAAAATAGCAGACATTGAATCAGAAGCATAACCAAGAGACAGAAATGTCCTGTAAACTAACTGAGGAAAGTATTACAGGAGGAGGAAGTAATCAATTGTCTCAAATTCTACTTTTCAGTTAAGTAAGACCAGTATTGAGAAATGATCACTAAGTTTAACAATATGCAGGTTATTTAGGGACTTCATGAAGAGCTATTTCCATGGAGAGGTAGGGAAAAAAAGCTTGACTGAGATTCAAGAAACAAATGGGAGTAGAGAAAGTGACAAAATCAAGACCACATAATAATTTGTGAGAAACTTTGGTGTACAGAGATGATGCAATAGATGGAGTGGGCTGTATAGGTAAGTTAGGGTGTTTTGTTTCTTTCTTGTTGTTTTGTTGTTGTTGTTGTTGCATGGGAGACTTTGTGAAATATTTGTGTACTGATGGGAATCACCCGGTAGATAAAGGTAAATTGATAATGTGGGAAAGAGTACAAGAAACATTGCTGGGACACGCATCGAATAGTCAAGAAGGGGTGTAATCTAGTGGCCAATGATAGGGATGGGGTTTCATAGCAATGTAGAAAGTTTATCCATATTGATGAAAGAGAAAGCAGAGTATCTAGTTACAGATGCATGAAGGTGAAAAGTTTTGTAAGGCCTTGCCTTTACTTTTGTGTTCTCAGTGTCATCAGTTGTGACTGTAGGTGATATGATTTGGCTAGACATGGTAGGAGGTAACTGAATCATGGGGGCAAGTCTTTTCTGTGCTGTTCTTGTATAACAAATAAGTCTCACAAGATCCGATGGTTTTTAAAAGAGAAATTTCCCTGCACAAGCTCTCTTCTCTTGCCTGCTACCATGTGAGATGCGATTTTCATCGTCTGCCACGATTGTGAGGCTTCCCAAGCCACATGAAACTGGAAGTCCATTAAACCTCTTTCTGTTGTAAATTGCCCAGTCCCAGGTATGTCTTTATTAGAAGCATGAGGACAGACTAACACAGTGGATATTCCAGTAATAAATGGAATTCTGCAAAGGATAAGGTGTGAACTGCAATGTCTAACATGGAATGAGTAAACATGGGAAGTTCATGAGGTTGTGCTACCATATTCTTGACACTATTCTAGGCACAGGAGATTCAGTCATGGGAACACACATTTGTAGCATATGTTCACTCATGCATGTTAGTTTGGTAACAAGATGGTGTGGGAGTTATTATCTGGTACCTGGTCCCCCTGACCAGCTTCATGGCAAAGGATATATATTCTGGTAAAACATAGGCCTTGGCCTCCAGAAAAAAAAAACAAACAAAAACAAAAACAAAAAAACTCATTCTGACTACCCCTCCTCCTCATATGGATGGAGGATGGGGAGGGGACTGTGTTGGAACACTGAGTGGCCTAGTGACCTATTTCTCTGCATCTGAGTTAAGATGTTTTCCTCCTATGGGTCAGCCCCTCTCCGACAGATACTCCACTAATCTTTGCTGTAAAATGTCTGGCTCACCCTCCTACTCTGTCTGGCTTCTGGTTGCTATGGCAATGTGGCCAGGAGCACTGCTCTTCCTGTGTAAATGAATGGGAGCCTGTGAATGCAGGCAAGGGTGCATTGTGGGACCAAGGGAAAAACCTTGAAGGCAAGAATAGCTTAATACACTTAGGTACTTTAGTGACTAACATCTTCCAAAGCCCTTCCACCAGGCATTTACACCACTATTCCCAGAAGATAAGTGAGGTATATTGCAAACAAGGAGCCTTAGGACAGATAGCAGAGGCTTTCATTGATGTCATTTCCCAGAAAAATCCAGTGTGTTAGGAAGTCTTCACTTGCTCATGTTCCAAGGTAGTCTCACTGTGCTCTCATTAGTAGTGCTCTGTCTGACAGGACTGCTGAGCACCATGCACTATGAGAACCTTAAGTATATGCCAGGTAACTTAATAGAAACTAGGAATATTCAGTTAAAAGACATGCTCACAGGTGTGGGTTTGTGGACATGGCAGGGTTAGCCTAAAGGCACAAGTTCTGATGTCCAACCCAGACATTCATCTTTAATAAAAGACAGACTTTCTTATTCTCACTCTCATGTTTTTTTTCCATGAAGCACACAGGAGCAGAGATAAAGGTAGGGTTGAGGTTTGTCTGAAGTTCTGAGGTGCTCATTTTCCTCTTCTCTCTAGCTGAGAGCCTCTTTGTTTTAACTCCATCAGTCTTGCTGAGCCATGCAAGATTCCAGACCCATAATCAGCTTTGAGTATCAGTGTCCAGATGCACAATGACCTAGTCTGCCTGTTAGCTAGTTTCTATGCCAAACCTGCCAAGAGCTTTTCTCCCTAGATAAAATAAAAAGAGAGAATAAAAGAGGGTGGGTGGCTGCCGATGTGGATGAGGAAAAAGAATTGAAATTTGAATATCCTATTTAGACGAATTGATTGACTTTTGAGATTAACAGGCCACAAGCATAGGCCAACCATGCAGGGGAATTGACTGGGAAAAGAGAGTTTCCGACAAGTAGAAAAAGGCCTTTTTTCTTCATTTAAGAAAATTCCATGGACTAAAGTTGAAAGATAAAAAAATGTGTCACTAGATTAGGAGTAGGACTCAGGATGAACTCAGTCATTGGTACTGTCTGTTGAAAAATCCAGACTCAAATTCATCTATCTGAAGCATGTTGGCAGGGAGGTGTCCAGATTTATTTCCCTGGGAAGAGGATGGGCCTGGTGCCCTCCGTCTGGCCTGGTGGCTGAGGGCACATGCCAAGCTGTTGACACCCAGGCCCATGGCTCCCATAGCATCCAGGTCAGGGATAGTTTAAGGCACTCAGCTACTCTGTTGCCCACTTGTTTGCAGGTAAGATCTTCCTTATTTTCCTTCTTTTGGCCTCTCTCCTCCAGTTAATATTCTGGATTCAATAATCAGAATAGATGTCTAATGACTCAGTCATGGCTTAATAAGCCCTAGCTGCTGGTTGCTATGGTGATGCAGCCAGCAGCTCTGCTCACTAAGTTAAAATAAGAAAGAACCTGCGGTGGGTAGGGGACAGTCTATGGAGAGGGTAAAAATTGAAGTTGACAAAAAGCTAATTACACTAATTGATAGCCATTGCTAATTAAAAAATCCATAAGTAAATGCCCCAGGACAAAGGTAGAGGAAGCTTACCTTGGAAAATAAAGTATCAAGCACAAAAGAAAAGGCTTTTATTACAGCCATTTCCAAGAAGCAATCCAGGGGATAATAAAAGGCTCTATTTGCTCAAGATCAGAGTATACGAGTCTTTTCAACACACAAGCATATTAGGGGATCAAGGTCCTCATTTGCGGGAGTCTAAGACTCCTCCATTGTCAGTCATGGCTGCTTAGATGGGGAACGGAGGCTCAAAAGTGGAAAGGGACTAGAACTAAATCACATGCTAGGTTAGCAGCACAGTTGTGATTGGAGTTCAAGGCCCTGCATCACCTTATCAGAGCTCTCTTTATCTGCATCCAGATAGAGCCCAGGATGGTCAAATCCCTCATTTTAAAGATGAGGAGATGAATCCCAGAAAGGGGAATGAAACTAGAATGTGTCACACAGTTTCTTCTGGGATAAGAACACAGCTCTCCTGGCTTTTAATGTGGATCATGTAAATAGACAATCAGTCAAGAATTAGGTCAGAGACAATGGAAAGAGACAAAGGAGAAACTTACTTCACAGGAATTCTGCACAATTTGTAAGCCAGGGTAAAGAAAGATTCTCAGTAATTCTAAGTGATGGGAAGAAATAAATGCCATTCAAAGATTAAAAAATCTGGAGACAACAGATGTGGGAGAAGATGTGGAGAAATAGGAACACTCTTACACAGTTGGTGGGAGTGTAAATTACTTTAAACATTGTGGAAGACAGTGTGGTGATTTCTCAATGATCTAGAAATAGAAATTCCATTTGACCCAGCAATCTCATTACTGGGTATATAGCCAAAGAACTATAAATCATTCTACTATAAAGACACATGCACACATATGCTCACTGCAGCCCTGTGTAAAATAGCAAAGCCGTGGAACCTAGCCAAATGCCCATCAATGATAGTCTGGACAAAGAAAACCTGGCACATATACACCATGGAATACTACACAGCCATAAAAATGATGAGTTCATGTCCTTTGTAGGGACTTGGATGAATCTGGAAGCCATCATTCAAAGCAAACTGACATAAGAACAGAAAACCAAACACCACATGTTCTCACTCATAGGCGGGTGTTGAACAATGGGAACACGTGGACTCAGGGAGAGGAGCATCACGCACTGGGGACAGTTGGGGGGAGCTAGGGGAGGGACAGCAGGGATAAGGACGGATAACATGGAGAGAAATGCTGGATATAGGCAAAGGGGGAATAGAGGTGGCAAACCACCTGGTTATGTGTGCACCTATGCAACAACCCTGCATGACCTGCACATGTACCCCAGAACTTAAAGTAAAAAAAAATAAATGCCATTAAAAGAGAGAGGGGGAAATGGAACAAAGGAGAAAAAGAAACATAAAAAATCTCCCCTGTATATTACTATGGTTTTCTTTGGAAACATTCCCTTCCTTGAGCAACAGCTGAAAATAAGATTCAGAGGTTTTCCTCCCAGGATACCTTGCTAGGGAACCCATGGGAGTGTGATACTAATTTGTAGGTGTCTGAAGGGCCTCTCATGAGTGTATTAATAAAAAATTAGTATATCAGAGTGAGGAAATGACATCCCTGATATCAGACCCCGAGTTAATGTCAAAGCTGTAAAGCTGTCAGTGGATCCCAGCCATCCTGATGACCTTGCCAGGGCTCTGTCTACCAGAAGCATACGTAGCAGAAAGAGTACTCTCTATGTGCCTGGCACTTCCATGGGGAGGTTATAATTGCACCTGGGAGTCAGGAAACATGATGGGAGAGAGGCATCTCCCATACTCTTTCCTGAAAGGACCTGGTTCCCCTTCCTCTGGCATGTGGGCAAAGGATACATGGCTTCAACCAGGAAGATGTTAAAGTACGGCGGGAGAAAATGATAATTGTGGTCAGGATTGATGTAGGAACAGTTAAAGCAAAAGGTGACAAGTTACCAGATGGGCCCTGTAAAAAATTTGGGTGATGTGTGCAAAGTACTAGAAGGTTTGCAAGGATTACTTTAATAAGAACATTGTAAATATTTGAGGTTGGAGAAATCACGGAAACTGGTTCAGATTTCAGAGGAAATCATGACCACAAAAAAGAGGAGACATAATGCAGGAAGGACTCTGCAAGGATTAGTTGAATATAGATATCTGGAGGGGTGGGGAAAGCTTGAATGATGTGGAAAACCACAAGAGGGTTGGGGCTGTTAAGAGAGAATGAAAAGAGTAAAAAAGAGAGGAGGAAGTAAAACGGAGAAAGGAGGTGAGAGAGAGAGAGAGAGATTAAGTCAAAAACACAAAGATGATAAAGAAGAAAAACAAAAGAGAAAGGAGGAGGAGGTGGAGGTGAAGGAATAAAGAATAAAAATGAAGGCCAGAAAAGCAGACAGATCCTCCATCACTGTAATTCTTGTTTGAAAAATACCAGACACAAAACAGGCCTATCTCCACAGCAGCTAGAGTTGATATGCAGCTGTATATGTGTGTGCACACACATAGGCACATTTCTATAGAAACGTGGTTTAGACCCTGGATGTTTCTTCTGTAGTTGAAAAAAGACCACTTCCCTCCATCCCTTGATCCCCACTCCTGCTCCAGTTATAGCCTCTTTCTAGAAATCTTTCTAGGTGTCTGACATGTCCTCCTCATGGTGAACAGTACTGTTTCTTTTGAACACAAAGCAGAGACATCCTAGAAAGGGAGTTCTGGAGAGCCCCATGAAATGGTGTGAAACCAGGACCAGACAGATCTGAAAAAAGTAGACAGCTAGAGGTTGTTGCAAGAGTGTACAGGCAGACAAGCAGGGATGGTCCACCAGACCACAGGCAGGAGGTATGTTCCCTTTTTTACTTCAGCACAGCTGAAAAGTCTCACTCTTTAAAACCAGAAACAAATTGGAGGGGGGACCAAGATGGCTGAAAGGGAGCTTCTCTGGGGTGCAGCTCCAGGCAAGTGAGACACAGAACCAGAGCAATATCAGCATCTCCAAAAGAGGTACTGGGTTCTTTGTAAAGGGACTGATTGATCAGTGGGATTAATTCCCCAAAAAGTGTGGCAAAAGCAGCCCAAAGGGGGTAAGCCAAGGCAAGGTGGGGCACTGCCATGCCTGGAAAGTGTATCTGGCATGGAGGATTGGGGGACTTCACTTCCTTGGTACTTCAATTCAAATACTGTGCTTCACTCTTTCACTTCGGCAGCATGCATCCCAGGAAAATGTCACCTGGCTGAGAACTGCCCCGAGTTGAAGACCTGGGCAACAGCCCAGGCTGGCAGCCCCAGCCAGACTGGTGCCTTGTCAGTGCAGACAAGGGAAGAGACTTAGACTAACACTGACAAGGTGTGCAAGAAGGAGCTGCCCGTCCCACAGAAGAAGGGAAAGTTGAAAGCGAGGAGGGAAATACAGCCAGACAGGTCCTACCCCCACAAGATCCAGCAAATGGAAACCCTCTCCCAGGAAAGTTTCACAGTTAACACATGAGGCAGAGCTCCATCTGGGAGCAGCGGGCTCAGCAGAGGGAATGAAGCCCATCATTGGGAAGGCAGAGCTAATACCACTGGCATAAGCAAAAACCAGGGAAAGAATAAACAGCAGCCTGGCTGAGACTGAAGAAGCCCAGCGGCATCTCCACAGGCAGACAACAAACAGACCATCTAAAGTGACACACTGACACCTGCATTAAAAGAAGACATACAAGAGGCCAAAAAACATATGAAAAAATGCTCATCATCACTGGTCATTAGAGAGATGCAAATCAAAACCACATTGAGATACCATCTCACGCCAGTTAGAATGGCATTCATTAAAAAATCTGGAGACAACAGATGCTGGAGAGGATGCGGAGAAATAGGAACACTTTTACACTGCTGGTGGGAGTGTAAATTAGTTCAACCATTGTGGAAGACAGTGTGG
>CM052670.1:61578973-61599324 GCA_028533165.1 Leontopithecus rosalia | reverse complement strand
TGGGTTCTGTTGGGGGGAATAGGGGAAGGACAGCGGGACAGGAGCTGGGGAGGGATAGTTTGGGGAGAAATGCCAAATATGGGTGAACGGGTGGAAGACAGCAAAGCACACTGCCACGTGTGTACCTATGCAACTATCTTACATGTTCTGCACATGTACCCCAAAACCTAAAACGCAATAAAAAAAATAAAAATTAAAAAATAGTCAGGAAACAATGAATGCTGGAGAGGATGTGGAGAAATAGGTACAGTTTTACATTGTTAGTGGAAGTGTAAATTAGTTCAGTCATTGTGGAAGACACTGTGGTGATTCCTCAAGGATCTAGATCCAGAAATACCATTTGACCCAGCAATCACATTACTGGGTATATACCCAAAAGATTATAAATCATTCTTCTATCAAGACACATGCACACGTATGTTTATTGCAGCACTATTCACAAGAGCAAAGACTTGGAACCAATACACATGCCTATCAATGATAGACTGGATAAAGAAAATATGACACATATACCCCATGGAATATTATGCAGCCATAAAAAATAATGTGTTCATGTCCTTTACAGGGATATGGATGAAGCTGGAAACCATCATTCTCAGCAAACTAATATAGGAACAGAAAACCAAACATCACATGTTCTCACCCATAAATGGGAGTTGGACAATGAGAACACATGGACACAGGGAGGGAATCAGCATACATTGGGGCCTGTTAGGAAGTAGGGGGTTAGGGGAGGGAAAGTATTAGGAGAAATAGCTAATATAGATGAAGGTTTGATGGGCACAGCAAATCACCATGGCACAGGTACACCTATGTAACAAATCAGCAGGCTCTGCCCACATATCCCAGAACTTAAAGTATAATAATAATAACAACACTTAACTTTCATGAGGTCTAATTGTTTATTTTTTTCCATTTATAAATCATCCTATTGATGTCAATGCTTTCAAGATTTTTTCTCTGTCTTTCGTTTTCAGAAGTCTGACTATGATATGTCTTGGTAAGTATTTTTTGTTGTTCTACCCTCTCTTGGGTTCACTCAGCTTCTTGAATTTGTAGGTTTATGCTTCTTGCTAAATTTGGAAAGTTTCTTACTATTTATTTGAATACTTTTTTAGCCCTACCCTCTTCTTGTTCCTTAGAGGAGACAGGAATATTACACAATATTCCTGACGACAGAAATATTAGATCTCTTGCTACATTTGTACTAGATCCTGAGGCTCTTTTCATTTTTTCAGTCCATTTTCTCACTGTTTTTCAAATTGATTAACTTTTATTTTTCTATCTTCTAGTTCACTGACTCTTTCCTTTGTCTGTTCTGTTCTGTTATTGAGTCCATCCACTAAGCTTTAATTAGGGTTATTATACTTTACAATTCTAAAATTTGCATTAATTTCTTCTTTATATCTTGTATGTATTTTCTGTAACTTTCTATTTTTATCTGTCTCAAGAGTATAATTGCTTATTTAAACATATTTATGAAGTCAAAAAATAGCAGATGCCAGTGAGATTGCAAAGAAAAAAGAATGTTTTTAATGTGTTGGTGGGAGTGTAATTCAGTTCAACCATTGTGGAAGAATGTGTGGCAGTTCTTCAAAGACTTAAAAGCAGAAATATCATTTGACCCAGCAACCCTATTACTGGGTATATGTCCAGATAAATATAAATCATTCTATTATAAAGACACATGCATACACATGTTTATTGCAGCACCATTCAAATATAAATCATTCTATTATAAAGACATATGCATAAACATGTTTATTGCAGCACCATTTACGACATGGAATCAACCTAAATGCCTATCAATAATAGACTCGATAAAGAAAATGTGGTACATATACACTGTGGAATACTGTGCAGCCATAAAAAAGGAATTTCATTATGTCTTTTGCAGGGACATGAATGAAGCTGGAGGCCATTATCCTTAGCAAACCAATGCAGTAACAGAAAACCAAATACTGCATGTTATCACTTACAAATGTGGGAGCTAAATTATAAGAAAATATGGACACATTAGGGGTGATGGGACAACACACCCTGGGATCTGTTGGAGGGCAGAGGGTGGGAGGAGGGAGAAGATCAGGAAGAATAGCTAGTGGATGTTGGGCTTAATACCTGAGTGATGGGTTGATCTGTGCAGCAAACCCCCATGGCACATGTTTACCTATGTAACAAACTTGCACATCCTGTATCTGTACCCTTGAACTTAAAATAAAAGTTGAAAATTTTTAAAAAATGTAAACATTCTTACCATGTCTGCTTTAAAACCTTTGACAGATAATTCTAAAAGCCATCATTTCAGTGTTGGCATCTACTGACTGCCTTTTTTTTTTTTCATTCAGTTTGAAATCTTCCCAGTTCTTGGTATGATGAGTGGTTACCAGTTAAAACCTGCACATTCTGGATATGTTATGAGGCTCTGAATCTTATTCAAATCTTCTACTTTAGGTGGGTTCCTCTGACACCAAAACAGCATAAGAAGAGGGCGTGGCATCAACTTGTTACTTTCTGGTGTGAGTAAAAGCCCAGGTTCTCCACTTGGCCTCTATTGATATCTGATGGGAGGGAATGAAAGTTACAGCTCCTCACTCAGCCTCCCCTAATACTTCCCAGTTTGGGAGGCATACTTGTGCCTTGTTACCGTTATCAACCTTAATATCTATTAACACCTGGTAGGAGAATGGGTCATTACCAATAGGCTGTGGTGAAAACCCTGAATTTCTACTAGTCCTCTGACACCACCCTAGAAGGGAGAAGAAAGGAAAGGAGTTGCCTCATTCCTGCCTGCCAGCTGGAAGTGCCAGTCCAGGCTCCTCACGTGGTCTACCTTAACATTGGGTGTGCAGTGAAGACTTTGTTACCTCATGGCAGGGACTAAAGTCTCAGCTTCCTACTTGGTCTTCTCCACCACTATCACGGCAAGGAAGAAGAGGGATGCCTCATTATGAGAGGATGCAGGTATAAGTCCAGGTTCTACACATGGTGTCCACTGGCACTATAGTGGTGTAGAATCAGATGTTACTCAATACTGCCTGGCCAGAATGGAAGTCCAGGCTTCCTACTTGCCCACCACCCTGGCAGAGATACTTATATGCCCTTTTATAGTGTCCTGAGGTTGGAAGTATAGGCTCCCCATTTGGCCTTTTCTGACGTTGATTAGAGTGGGGCCACAGTTTTGTCTGTGGGATTTGGCTGGAGTGGAGTGGTTATTGTCTAAAAGTTTCTGTCTTGCTAGCCTTTCCCTTCCCTGGTCTTTTGGCTAATGAGAGCAGAATTTTTGGTCTGCATGCATTGGCATTTCCAGGTTGCTAGTTTCTTCAGCTCCAACTCAGGGATATTTGAGGCAAAAAAAACACAGCAAACTACCTACCATTTTTTCTTTGGATCCCAAGATCCCTAGCTGCCATGCCTTGTTGCTACCTTTCAGAATCTTGTATTTGTTTTATACATCATGTCTAGGGTTTTAGTTGTTGTTGTCATTATGGGTTTTAGTTAATGTTGCTGTTGCTGCTGCTGTTGCTGCACTGAATAAGAATAAAGTATGTCTACTCCATCTTCCCAGAAGCAAAAGTTTATATATATATTTATAACCCTATGAACACTCCTCACATATGTGAGTGTCTACCTTTTCCCCTCAAAAAAGTCCTAAAAATCCCAGGATATCACCTCCAACTTGAAATATAATTCACTTACATTTTTGTTACTCATATTTGTGCTGAAATCTGAGCATTTCTATTACCTCCAGGTTGCAAATTAGTTTACTAATCCCTATGTTCTCACTGAAGCCTCTATTTTGAAGAATAAAACTGTCACTCTCTTCTTTTAATTACAGTCACCTGGATATGCTGGCACATGCTTCACCCTGAACTTTAGAGCCCTGGAAATTGAGTATTTTCCTTCATTCTCCCACTCCTCCTTCTCTTCCAGCTGAGGGCCTCCTTCTGTTAATGGCCTAAGATCATAATAAAAAACTAAATCTTACCTCCTCCTGAAGAACCTCATAAACAATCAACAGCCAGGTCCCATAGATGCCACCACAGTACCCTCCAACAACACCAACACAGTCTCACCTAGGTTCCCTGCCTCATTCTATCCCACCCTCCAATCTATCTAGGTGGCACATTTAGCCAATGAGCTCACCATCCTTCCACTGTCCTGATCAGGATAAGAGTCAGTTAGACATTAATGTCAGTCAGATTAGTCAAGATGTCAATTAGACATAAATAAGTTATATTTGACATTTAAATGAACTCATCTGCCTAAAGGAACATTCCATATGTACCTGAGTGAATAATAGCACAACTTCCATCACACCTGGTACTTCAGTCTCCTGGCTGAGTATGCCTGGTTATTTCATTAATATAGGCCCTATACTTGTAAGGACCACATCTTTCCTCATACTGTCAGTTCCATCTGTAAGCAGCTTCCTCAACACAGCCCATAGAGCTCTGCAAAGACATGATACACTGCCTTAGAATATTCACTTTATGGTAATTTGTGTTAAGTGTCATTGTACCCTCTAGTGGAATAACTGCACATAAAAATAAGATTATTTCAGACATCGGAAAAGCCATGAGAAGAAAATAACACAGGAAAGAATGACATAGCATTACAGAGGGCATGGGAGGGACCAGTTGAGGGAATTTACTTCAAGAAAAAGGGTCAAAGACGGCCTCTCTGACAAAAATCAGGATGCAGAAGCAATAGCTAAGAGAAAATCTTTGGGAGGAACTTTCAGGGAAGAGTGAAGAGCAAATGAAAGACTTGGGGACAGAGACTTTCTTATGAATAAGTAGTTATGCTCACAGGGGAGCATAACAAGAGGCCCTAGTGCTGTGACCTGAAGCAAGGTTCCAGCAGTACTCTAGTTGAGAAGGCTCATTTACATAAACATTACTCTACCAGGCAAGGCTACTGCATTCTTCGTTCCTAATCCAAGCAGGGGACAGTTCTATATTAACTCTATCTCTAAAATAAGAGTCTAGTTTCCCTAATGACTGATTCACAGTCTTCATTCAACCCCCTGCACTACTGTCCCAATGATATTTTTCAATCACAAATCTATATCATTCGGCATTGTATCACAAACATACTTACAAAATGTTAATCCCATTAACTACAGGATATATTCAAATCTCTCATGAATGTTTGACTTTTTCCAGAAAATAGAACAGCATTATCCTACTTGCTAGCTCCCGACATATCCCTCACACATTCTAGTATTTGGCTATTGGCTCTTCTCAGAAAGATCCTGTACCTGGAAAAAACTGATTCCCACATTTCACATGAGTTCTTCAGTCCATGCTGAAATCCTTTCTCCTGGATGAGGGATTCAGAGATACCATGAAGTTGAACTTGACATTATTTCAGACATATTTGTATTTTTCCTTTTTTATGAGCAGATAAAATTTTAGTCTTTATAAGTAACAGTAAATGAATAATATCACCTGAAAATACTCCCTTGGAAGGAGTTCAAAAACATATCTTACTATTTTAATTTAGAGCTTATCTTACAAACATTATCAGGCCTTGGCTTGGCCTACAAAAACATTTGAATGAATGGTTTTACAAAGTAAGTTTTTTAAAAAAATTATGAGTGATCATAATAAAAGAAAGAAACTTAACTTACTCTTTTTCATCTTACTTGTCATTTATTCTTCCTGTCTAACTGCAACTTTGTACACTTTGACCAACATCTCCCCATTTACCCTACCCCCACCCTCTGAGAACCAACATTCAACTGTCTGCTTCTATGAGTTCAATTATTTTAGATTCCCAATATAAATGAAAGCATGCAGTATTTGTCTTTCTGTGCCCAGCTTATTTTACTTAGCATAATGTCCTCCAGGTTCATCTATGTTGTCACAAATGGCAGAATTTCCTTCCTTTTTAAGGCTATATATCAAGACTCATTTATCTTAAGCACAGATGTGTCTCTTCATTCCCAGGCTCAAATTTATTTGCTTTCTCTCACGTACCTACAAGCTCAGCCTGGAAACCTCTGAGCTGAGAATATTAGAACCACCAAGTTCTAGCTCCCATTCACTTTCGAAAAGCAAAACCTTTCCTAAAACACTTCATGATCCTTCCATTGTGAACTATTTGTTGTGTCCCTAAAATAAGTCCTTACATTCTCAGATTAGCTCCTTCAACCTGATCTATTTGTCCCCCATTATTATAAAATTCAAAGCTGTGCTTAAATCTTATCACTGACATGAGAAATTTGTGACTTCTCTAAGCTGAATGTTTATCACTCCCCTTTTCTGTCACTGAAGGTGCTATCTCTCATAAGGTTCTCATCATTAGCATTATTATATGACAGTCAGCTATATGCATGTGGATTTTGAGACACCACACAGCAGGGACTGCATTATTTTCTCAACTGGGCATCCTACATACACATATAAATACTGCAATGTACAACCTGGAAATTCAGAGCACATCTACTTTTATTTTACAGAGAGAAAACTGGAGATCAGAGATGTTAATGAATTCGTTCAAGGACACACAATTGTTTAGTGGTAGAAAGCAGACCAGGATCAAGGCCACAAAGCTTCCAGTCCAGCAGTCTCTCCTTTTTGTGTGGATTGTTCATTATACCAGAGACTGGGGATTCAAATAATATGGGTGCAAAGAGTGAGAAAGGAGGAAACAACCTTCGAATCGTCTGTTTCCTTCAGATCTTGGTCTTACGTGCAAAGATGGGGAGACAATGAGAAGGCACAACCCTCCCAGTGCAGCTGGCAGCCAATTCAGGACCTTTTCTTTAATCCATTATTATAGCCTTTGTGAATTAATTTCCATGCCATCAGTTTCTTCCCTACTCATTCAATCTTTCCCTCGTTTTTTCAATGATTTTTCCATATGGGAAGTTAAGTCACTCAGTTCTCTACCACAAACATAAGGAGAATCTTTAAAGGAACTTCCCATGTACTAGACAATATTCTAAACTTGTCTTTGATAAATGTTCAAAACTTTTCAGGAAATAGAATATCACCACTGATACTCCCCTAACACATCTGACATTCTAACATTTCTGACATCTGGCTAATGGCTCTTCTTTAACCAGAGTCTGTGCTAGAAAGACTACCCCAATCTTTCAGTATAAGCTCAATTCTATGTATTTCACACAATTAATAACCCTAATATAAATTAAACTTCCTACTATCTTGGTTCCCAACTGTCTATCTGCCTCAAATCTGTAGAAAATAATTCCTAGGTCTTCCATACCATTCCTTCACTCTTGACAAACATTACAAAATCCATATATTTAACTTGAAGAATTTTTGTGTTTCTATGACCTTTGCATCAGCCAACCAAATCAGGCTGCCAAAAACACAATCTCTCATCTCTGCTTGCATGTGCAATGATTATTCTTGTTTTAGTTTCACATTAGATGTTATTTCCTTCCAGAAGCCTATGTGGAAACACAAGTCCAGATCAGGTACTCCTCTTATGAGTTTCCAGCAAACCCAGAGCAAACATTACACTTTTATGGTACATCAGACCATACTATGCTGTACTTTCCAACTTCCTGTGGTGCCTATTAGAGCATAAGTTCTCTGAAGGCAAGGACTCTTACCAGCTTTTTAGTGTCTAGCATAGTGGTTGAATGGAGTAGGTAGGCTCTTACAGAATAAATGAATAAATGAAAAAACTAATAAATTTGAGGAATATAGATATGTCTTTAGACTAAAATATACCTTCTTCACACACTCGATACTCCTATCTCTTACAATTATTGGCAGATTCACCAGAGAACATCCTTCCCATGCCCATGACCACATATTTCATCTGTATAAGGTCCATAATACATGAAACTATCTTCTTCAAATTTTTTTACAATGCACTGTCTGGGACTTCACTGTCAGTGGCATGACATCTCTTTATTGTCCATATTCCACATAACTTACAACGTACAATACTCAAAGACCTGGGAGCATAACATAAGGATGGATGTGGAGGAGAGGGTGCTGATCTGGGAAACAGTGGTGAACCACTGAGGCTGGAACACTAATAAGGCAGCAAGCTTTGGCAGAACTTCTAGATCATGTGTTATCCTTGGGACCTTGTGTTATGAACACTAGCCTACCTCAATAGTGTGTTGTGGTTTCAGTATAGGAGCTTGAAGAAGGTGGAGAAATTTGAAAACAGTTCTTATGGGAAATGGATAAGAAAACTCATCAGAAAAATGCAGAAGGATGAACAGGCTAGGCTGGAGGCTTCACATTTCCCACAATGGGGAAAATGAGAAAAGCTAAAAAGTGATGTCCAGAGAGTTTTCCCAGGACACATACACCTTAGTGGTCTGATCAGTAGTAGAATCAAGAGTAGAGCCATGACTCTGTAGCTGGAGCCTTGGTTCATTTCATGTTGCTTCTTCACAGGGAAAAGTACCCAACTGACTGTGGGTCAATTTGTGGGTTACAGAGGTGGAAGTACTACATAATTAAAGTCTTACTAGAGAATATAGACAACTTGTTGTAAAAGGCCAGTAAGACAAAATGTTTTGAGCTTAAGAGATCCCCAACTTGTCTTTACTTACTTTCTTATGTACATCTGGAAAATTGAAAGTCACCAACCCTAGCTTAATACATGTTGCCTATGATATTTAGAGTGAAAAAAGAATAATAACACATCTTGACTATTTCCATCTCACTTTACTAGCTAGGCCTTAATATATACACCAGTCATACTTATGGTGCAAAATAAGAGAAGAAAAGTATTTCCTGGGATCATGAATTGCAGCACAGCATATCACCAAGTCTTCACATGTTTACAATTAAGGATAAATGCACACAGGTCAATTAAGGATAAATGCACACAGGTCTCTTTTGTTGAATGCTTTTTCTGATTATCAACAAGTAAGATAAGTGAAACAATCAGAAAAACATCAACTTTTGGACACATTACAGAGTTCTCATGTTTCATATTCACTGGATTCTAGCTCTTGAATTCTAATCAATGGTTGTATGAGGAGACCCAATTTGATATGAGGTTAATCAGTGAAAGATGCCTGAAATTCCAGGCGAAGTACTGTGTTGGAGAAATGTACAAGGAAAAGCAGGTATCTGTCTTGGAAGAGTAATCATCCTAGTCTGATAAACCAATTATCCATGGATAAATCCAGAAAACAACAATACAGGGGAAAATCCAGCTTGACTTTGGTTCAATAGACTCAACCGTGGGAAATCCCTCATTTCTTTAGTCTATTTTACAAGAATTTGTAGATATTTTAAATATTTGCATATAAAGGAATTTGACCTTGGGAAATAAGGAAATTTGAAAAATATCCAATTCCAGAATGAAACTCATAATGAAGTGACCTTTGTTTGAAGTATTCAGTGGTGACTTGATGCCAACATCCTAAGGAATCTGATATCCATTTCTGATTGAGTATGGTAAGCACCTTCTTTGCATACATGGTCTTTGGCTTTCTCAATTTGAAGACGACCCCACCTTACTGTGAGCAGCAAAGACAGTGTGGTCTAACTATATAAATCCTGGCCAGAAGTCCTAGAGGAAGTTTTGGGAATATGCCTTAAGGTGTAACAGGAGAGAGCGGCCCTTGAAAACAAATCTTGGGCAAAAGCAAGGCAGGTTTCTTTCTACTTTCTCCTCTTCTACTCACCTTCATCCCTTCCACTCCAGTTTCTACTACTCTATGAAACACACTCCACCTGTCAGTCACTGAGGCCAAATACTAGCCATCACATCCACTGCAGTTTTATCTAGTTCTACACTTTTGACCTCTGGAAGGCCATTCTACTCTATTAACTCTTTACTCACATGTCCCCTATCCTTGTGTGAACCCCGATTATCTCTCACCTGAACTGTTGGAAGAACCTCCCAAATGACATGCAAATCAGCGGTCTCTCTCCCGTTAATTCATCAGCATGGTTTTATCATTCCCAGAGTAATCTGTCTAGTGTGCAATATAAACTCTATTTCATTCCACTGTCCCAACTGTCATTCATTTATAACATAACATAACATAACATAACATAACATAACAACATAACATAACATAACACATAACATAACACAACATAACATAACATAACTGAATGAATGATAGCTGGGACAATGGAATGAAATAGAGTTTATACTGCAAACTAGACAGTGCCTGTATATGTTAGGCATACTATGAACTAGGCACTCTTATGAGCATTTGAGCAAACCAATACTTGTTTAACTTCTCCAACACGAACCTGAAAAACCCTTGATTAAACAGACAGGGACATCAAGAGAGGGAGAGTGAGAGGTTCTGACCTGTTTTCTTTTTAGCCAAGAAGACATCTCAATGGCATATGTTCCACCTACAATTGACTCAAAGCTCTAGCACCCATCTTCAATAATATCTACAGAAACTGTAACAAAAGACAAGTTTGCCTAGTCACCTACCATTTCTTTATATAGAAACATTACTAACATACACTGTTCTAAGAACTTTATATATGTTAACTCATTTAATCATAACAAATTACCATTTTATCCCATTTTTTATGGATGATTCTAAATCATATAAATATCATAGCTGCTAAGTAGTAACACTTGTATTCAAACCCAGGAAGTCTAGCTCCAAAGCTTGTTTCCCCAGTGATCCAAGAATCAAATTCAAGCCTCCAACATGAAGTTATCTTCCCATACATTCAAATTACGCTCACTTCTCACCTCATCCTAAAGTCTCCACAGATGTCATGGGTTAGAATTAATTTCTCTCTCACTGAATAAGCTCTTTTCTTCATCCTCTCCCTGTTCCTTACCTTGCCCTTTATTGTGAACTCATGATATCTCTGTATCTTCCCAAAGAAACACTGGGAACTACAAAAGATATGTTCATGGATTTGAAGGTATTTCAAATGGAAGGTATCTCAGAGCTTACCTGTCTCTACTCTCTTAATAAGGTGAGAAAACCAGACGTTGGACATATTAAGCAATGCCATTAAGATACCAAATGATAAGCTTCAACTCCTGGTCTAGAAGGAGCTTTCCACAACTCCTGTTCTGTAATTATTTCTGGTCTACATGCTGGTTCTAGATTACTCCAATGAGTACAACAATGTACCTACAGTCAACAATACTGTATTGTATACATAAAAATGTGTTACGAGTATAGATCACATATAAAAATAAAATATGATTAATAAACTAAAAAAATGTCCATTAGTGATGGTGTTACCAGATTGAAAGGACTCAGAATCAAGAAAGAGGGAGAAAAAAGAAGGAAATAGGGAAAACAGAAAAAAAAGTGGGGAGGGCAATCCAACTTCCTACTCACCTGTGTCCTAGAACTGTTACCTCTTCAAAAAATTTTCAGGCAGGGACAGAAGCCATCAGCCTTTTAAGTAACAAGATGGTAAAATCTGTGCATGAAAACATTCAATCTGGAAGAAACATATTAACACAGTTGTAACTAGTCATTATTTAATTGTTCCATGCTAAAACAACTGGAGACTGACAGCAAAACAAAAGTCACAGTAGACCTACCCTATTATACTGTTTTCATATACACTTTCAATTTAATTACCATGATTTGTAGATCATGGCTGCCTGCCATTCCTGGCTCCTTGAGGCTAATGCCAAAAGATCGGCCAGTCTCCCTTGAAAGGGCATAATGGAGGACTGTGCACTGAATTTACACACTCAGAATGTATTCAAGGTTGGGACTAAAACCTTTAGTTGAGAATTATGGCTATCCCCTGGAAAAGAAAGGGCAGCCCTGGGAACTAAGACATCCAAAAGTGGGATTTTGCACAACCAGGACTGGATCTTGACTTGGGATCTTCTTGTGCTTTCACATCTGCACAAGGCTTCAAGTGGAAGGCAGCTATCCTGGCCTTGGAGGATATTCAAAGTATGATAAAGGGGGTAGTTCATAAATTCACCAGTTCCTGCTCTAGACCCACCATGACAAAAAAAACCCTCAAAACTCATTAAAGTATTATTCTTAGTCCATAGCATTGTAGATATGGCAAAGCTGGAGGCAGTTTCTTGAAAGAAGACACTATTTTTATACCTCACATTTATATGAATTATTCTCACAAGGAAAAATAGAGACACCAGGCCCATCCTCCACAGCCTCTCCTAATAATCAGACACTACCAGTGTATTTCTGGTGAGGGCATACCTGGTCATCTATATCAATTTTGACAAAGAAGAAAAAATTGTTTGAGCACTGTGATCTTTGCAATTGGTCTATACCATTTTTAGCCCTGGTCAACAAATCTCATCTATCAGATTGTGATGCTGCCAAATGGACACTAGGGGCACTGTTGCCTAACACAAATGTCCTGGAATAACAGCCCTAGGGAAATTTTTTTTTTTTTTTAAATTTTTATTGCATTTTAGGTTTTGGGGTACATGTGCAGAATGTGCAAGATAGTTGCATAGGTACACACGTGGCAGTGTGTTTTGCTGCCTTCTGCCCCCTCACCCATATTTGGCATTTCTCCCCATGCCATCCCTCCCCCACTCCCCCCCCCGCTGTCCCTCCCCTATTTCCCCCAATAGATCTCAGTGTGTGGTGCTCCCTTCCCTGTGTCCATGTGTTTTGCAGAGAAAACTCTTTCTGCTGAAAGAAGTGTAGTGGTCATTTCAAACAGAAATCACAGAAATAGGAGGGTATTTATTCTATTTTTTTGCACTATGTTCCCCTCTCCATCTTTTCATTTTCTCAGAATTGAAACCCCTCTCTTCTCAACATACACATGAGTACACACACACACACACACACGCACACACACATACACACAGTCTTCAGTCAAATCCTGGAAAACCTATCTTCACTGGCAAGATAGAGGGCTGCCTACCAAATGTATACTCAAAGTCCTACTGTTCTAGAATTTTATAAAGTTGGGCTCTTAGCCACAACACAGGAAGGAAGGGTCCTTTCAAATAAAGAACCTACTAACAAAGCATTTTTTCTGCCAATCAAATCAGTGATGAAGACCTGTGGATTTTATCATAACATCTAACAAATCTAGACCTCTCCAAACTTTTTCTGGTTTTGCTATTCTTTCCTATTTTAGATGTTTATTATCTCTTATATAGAATATCTTCAGTTTTGTGTTTCACTTCTTTCCATCAATCTTCCACTCTTTTCAAAGTGGTCTTTGTAGAAATCAGATCCCAACAGACTTTTCACTGCTCAACTTTAAATGTTCATTTCCTCATCACTACTTGATAAATATTCCCCAATTCTTCTTCTGAGTACTTAAAGTCCACTGTATTAGCTCCATTCCACTATTTTTGAGTGATTTTGGTACATCCTTAATTTACTACAGGGTTAGTATTTTTTTTTTAGTGTACTTTAAGTTCTGGGATACATGTACAGATCATGCAGGATTGTTGCATAGGTACCCATATGGCAATGTGGTTTGCTGCCTCCACTCCCCCGTCAACTATACTGGTATTTCTCCCCATGTTATCCCTCCCCAACCTCTCCACCCCCGCCAATGTCCCTCCCTGGGCCACCATCTAATAGACCCCAGTGTGTGATGCTCCCCTCCATTTGTCCATGTGTTCTTACTGTTCAACACTAGCCTATGAGTGAGAACATGCTGTGTTTGATTTTCACTTCTTGTGTCAGTTTGCTCAGAATGATGGTTTCCAGGTTCATCCATGTCCCAACAAAGGATACAAACTCATCTTTTTTTCTGGCTGCATAGTATTCCATGGTGTATATGTGCCACATTTTCCTTCTCCAGTCTATCATTGATGGGCATTTGGGTTGGTTCCAAGTCTTTGCTATTGTAAACAGTTCCACAATGAACATACATGTGCATGTGTCTTTATAATAGAATAATTTATAATCCTTTCGGTATGTGCCTAGCAATAGGATTGCTGGGTCAAATGGAATTTCTATTTCTAGGGTCCTTGAGGAAGTGCCACACTGTCTTTCACAATGGTTGAACTAATTTACACTCCCACCAACAGTGTAAAAATGTTCCTATTTCTCCACATCCTCTCCAGCATCTGTTGTCTCCAGATTTTTAATGATCACCATTCTAACTGGAATGAGGTGGTATCTCAATATGGTTTTGATTTGCATTTCTCTAATGACCAGTGATTATGAGCATTTTTTCATGTTTTTTGGCTTCATATATGTCTTCTTTTGAAAAGTGTTTGTTCATACCCTTCTCCCATTTTTGAATGGGTTTGATTGTTTTTTTTCTTGTAAATCTGTTTTAGTTCTTTGTAGATTCTGGATACTAGCCATTTCTCAAATGGGTAGATTGCAAAATGTTTTTTCCCACTCTCTTAGTTGCAGGTTCACTCTCTTGATTGTTTCTTTTGCTGTACAGAAGCTCTGGAGTTTAATTAGGTTCCATTTATCTGTTTTGGCATTTGCTGCCAATGCTTTTGGTGTTTTTAGTCATGAAGTCCTTGCCTATGCCTATGTACTGAATGGTTCTGCCTAAGTTTTTTCTAGGCTTTTTATGGTGTTAGGTCTCATGTTTAAGTCTTTAATCCATCTGGAGTTAATTTTAGTGTAAGGTTTCAGGAAGGGTCCAGTTTCTACTTTCTGCACACTGCTAGCTGGTTTTCCCAGTACCATTTATTAAACAGGAAATCCCTTCCCCATTGCTTGCTTTTGTCAGGTTTGTCAAAGACCAGATGGTTGTAGATGTGTGGCATTGCCTCTAAGTCCTCTCTGTTCTGTTCCAATTGTCTATATCTTTGTTTTGGTACCAGAACCATTCTGTTTTGATTAATGTAGCTTTGTAGTATAGTTTGAAATCAGGTAGTGTGATGCCTCTGGCTTTGTTCTTTTTGCTTAAGATTGTCTTGACTATATGGGCTCTCTTTTGGTTCCATATAAAGTTTAAGGTGGTATTTTCCAGTTCTGTGAAGAAGGTCATTGGTAGCTTGATAGGGATAGCATTGAATGTATAAATTACTTTGGGCAGTATGGCCATTTTCACGATGTTGATTTTTCCTAACCATGAGCATGGAATGTTTCTCCATTTATTTCTGTCCTCTCTTATTTCCTTGAGCAATGGTTTGTAGTTCTTCTTGAAGAGGTCCTTTACTTCTTTTGTTAGCTGTAATCCTTGGTATTATATTCCCTTTGCAGCAATTGCGAATGGGAGTTCACTCATGATTTGGCTCTCTGTTAGTCTGTTATTGTTGCATAGGAATGCTTGTGATTTCTGCACATTGATTTTCTATCCTTAGACTTTGCTGAAGTCACTTATCAGTTTAAGGACATTTTGGGCTGAGATGAAAGAGTCTTCTATATATATAATCATGTTGTCTGCAAATAGAGATAATTTGACTTCCTGTTTTCCTAATTGAATACCCTTTAATTTTTCTTCTGTCCTAATTTCTCTGGATAGAACTTCCAATACTATATTAAATACGAGTGGTGAAAGAGGGCATCCTTGTCTAGTGCCAGAATTCAAAGGGAATGCTTCCAGTTTTTGGCCATTCAGCATGATATTGGCTGGAGATTTGTCGTAAATAGCTTTTATTATTTTGTGATATGTTACTTCAATACCTAGTTTATTGAGAGTTCTTAGCATAAAGGGTTGTTGAATTTTGTCAAAGGCCTTGTCTGCATCTGTTGAGATAATCATGTGATTTTTGTATTTGGTTCTGTTTATGTGGGGATTACATTAATAGACTTGTCTATGTTGAACCAGCTTTGTATCCCTGGAATGAAGCCTACTTGACCGTGATGGATAAACTTTTTGATGTGCTATTGCAATCAGTTTGTCAATATTTTATTGAAGATTTTTACAACTATGTTCATCATATATATTGGCCTGAAGTTTTCCTTTTTGTTGAGTCTGTGCCGGATTTTGGTATCAGAATAATGTTAGTCTTATAAAATGATTTGGGAAGGATTCCCACTTTTAGTATTGTTTGGAATAGTTTCAGAAAGAATGGTACGAGCTCATTTTTGTACATCTGGTAGAATTCATCTGTGAACCTGTCTGGATCTGGACTTTTTTTGGTTGGTAGACTGTGAACTGCTGCCTCAAATTCTGCCCTTGTTATTGGTCTGTTCAAAGTTTCAACTTCTTCATGATTTAGGCTTGAGAGGGTGCAAGTGTCGGGTAATTTATCCACTTCTTCCAGATTTACTGGTTTATGTGCATAGAGTTGTTTGTAGTAATCTCTGAGTGCAGTGTATATTTCTGTGGAGAGTGGTGATATCTGCTTCATTGTTTATTATTGCATCTATTTGATTCTTCTCCCTTTTCTTTTTTATGAATTTGGCTAGCGGTCTATATTGTCGATCTTTTCAAAAAACGAGCTCCTAGATTTACTGATTTTTTGAAGAATTTTTTGTGTCTCTATCTCCTTCAGTTCTCCTCTGATCTTAGTTATTTCTTGTCATCTGCTAGCTTTTGAGTTTTTTTTTTATCTTGCTCCTCTAGCTCTTTCAATTTTGATGATATAGTGTCGATTTGAGATCTTTCCTCACTTCTGATGTGGGCAATTATTTCTATAAATTTCCCTCTAGACACTGCTTTTAATGTGTCCAGAGATACTGTTATGTTGTCTTTGTTCTCACTGGTTTCAAAGAACATCTTTATTTCTGCCTTCATATTGTTTGTCCAGTCAACATTCAGGAGCCAGTTGTTCATTTTCCATGAAGATGTGCAGGTCTGAGTTAGTTTCTTAATTCTGAGTTCTAATTTGTTTGCACTGTGGTCTGAGAGACTGTTATGATTTCCATCGTTGTGCATTCGCTGAAAAGTGATTTGCTTCGAATTATGTGGTCAATTTTAGAGTAGATGCCATGTGGTGCTAAGAAGAATGTATATTCTGTGGATTTGGGGTGCAAATTTCTGTAGATATCTATGAGGTCTGCTTGGCCCAGAGTCTTGGATATCCTTGTTTATTATATGTCTCGTTGATCTGTGTAATCTTGGCAGTGGAGTGTTAAAGTCTCCCATTATTATTGTGTGGGAGTCTAAGTCTCTTTCAGGTCATTAAGAACTTGCTTAATGTGCTTGGGTGTTCCTGTATTGGCTGCATATACATTTAGGATTGTTAGTTCTTCTTGATGCATTGATCCTTTTACCATTTTGTAATGCCCTTCTTTGTCTCTTTTAATCTTTGTTGGTTTAAAATTCATTTTATCAGCAATCCTGCTTTTTTTGCTCTCCATTTGCTTGATAATTCTTCCTCCATCCCTTTATTTTTAGTATATGTGTGCCCTTGCATGTGAGATGGATTTATTGAATACAGCACACTGATGGGTTTTGAGTTTTTATCCAATTAGCTAAGCTGTGTCTTTTGATTGGGGCATTTAGTCTATTTACATTTAAGGTTAATATTCTAATGTGTGAATCTGATCCTTCCGTTTTGATGTTAGCTGGATGTTTTCCCCATTAGTTGACGTATTTTCTTCATTGTGTTGATGGTCTTTACCATTTGGTATGTTTTTGTAGTGGCTGTTACTTGTTCCTTTTCTTGCTTAGTGCTTCTTTCAGAAGCTCTGGTGAGGCAGGCCTGGTGGTGATGAAATCTCTCAGCAATTGCTTGTCAATAAAGTATTTTCTTTCTCCTTTGCTTATGAAGCTTAGTTTGCTGGATATGAAATACTAGGTTGAAAGTTCTTTTCTTTAAGGATGTTGAATATTGGCCCTCAGTCTCTTCTGGGTTGTAGGGTGTCTGCTGATAGATCCTCTGTGAGTCTGATGTGCTTCCCTTTGTGGGTAAACCGACCTTTCTCTCTTGCTGCCCTGAGCAGTTTTCCCTTCATTTCAACCCTGGTGAATCTGACAGTTATATGCCTTGGGGTTGCTCTTCTTGAGGAATAGCTTTGTCGTGTTCTCTATTTCCTAGACTTGAATGGTGGCCTGGCTAGCTGGACTGGGGAAATTCTCCTAGATAATATCCTAAAAAGTGTTTTCCAGCTTGGATTCATTCTCTCCATCATATTCAGGTACACCTATCAAATATAAATTAGGTCTTTTCACATGATCCCATATTTCTTGGAGGCAACGTTCATTTCTTTTCACTTTTTTCTCTATTCTTGCCTTCTCATTTTATTGCATTGAGTTGATCTTTAATCTCTGATATCCCTTCTTCTGCTTGGTTGATTCGACTATTGAAACTCGTGTATACTTAACAAAGTGCTCATGCTTTGTTTTTTCAGCTCCTTGAAGTCATTTATATTATTCTCTAAGCTGTTTATTCTAGTTAGCATCTCATCTAACCTTTTTAATAGGTTCTTAGTTTTTTTGCATTGGGTTAACATGGAGAATCAATCTGATGAATTGACAGAAACAGGCTTCAGAATGTTGGTAATAACAAACTTATCAGAGCTAAAAGGAGGAAATTTTTAAAAAATTAGAAATATCTTAAGGTAAAAGTGAAAACAAAACATATCAAAACATGCAGCAAAAAATGTAGTAAGAAGTAATAGCAATAAATGACCACCTGAAATCCAACAATCTAACTTTACAGATCAAAGAACCAAAAAAAGAACAGACTATGCCCAAAGTTAGCAAAAGGAAGAAAATAATAAAGACCAGAACAAAAATAATTCAAATTGAAAATAGTTTCTCTTTCATTTATAATTTTATTTTTCATTTGCTCTTTTCACAAAAAAATAAGGATTACAAATATATATACATATATATTCCAACAATCGGAGAACATTAAACAACATGATAAATTTCCAGAAACATACAACCTATTAACATTAAATCAAAAAGAAATTTAAAAATATCAACAGACCAGGAGAAGATTCAGGATGGCGCTGCAGGAGCAGCTCAGGATTGTAGCTCCCAGTGAAAGTACAGAGAGTGAGTGGATGCCACATTTCCAGATGGATCTTTATTGCCCACAGACCAGGAGATTCTCAGACAGAGAAGTCCCATGGGTCGCCAGCATGGCTGTTTTGGCTGGCATGGCTGTTTCAGCTGGTGCCGCAGTGCAGCAGCTCTCCGTACAAAATGCACTGGTCTGGTTGCCCTGTTAAACTGGCAATTGGAGATCCCGGAAGGCAGATTAGCCCATTCATCTGATTAAATGGGACTGAAACATAGAGTCAGGCCAGGAGATTCCTGGGCAGCAACGTTGTTTCAACCGATGCAGTGGGTTACCACACAGGAAATCACACAGATCCCAGCGCCCTTTCAGCAGGCAACTGGAACACCTGGGAGAGAGTCAACCATTAAACTTTTAAAAAAAAGGCTCTGAGGCAGGGAGCCAGGTGATCAGGCTTGGTGGTCCCCATGCCCACAAAAACAAACAAAAAAATGGCAATTGGAAATGCTCGGGGTTGAGTTTCACAACAAGCACAGCTAAATCCAGAACGGTCCAGCTCTGTGGGGGGGGGGGCGTCCGCCATGAGGCACTCCACCCCTACGGAGGTAGTCTGCCATTGTTGAGGCAGCCTGCCATTGCCGAGGCAACGTGCCATTGCTGAGGCAACCCGCCATAACAGAGACAGTCCGCCATCACAGAGGCGGGCCACGATTGCTGAGGCAGTTCTATCCATACCCATATAAACAGGACTGAAGGGAAATACACATGGCAGCAGGGCGGAGCCCATGGCAGCAGGGCAGACCCCACAGCAGATCAGCAAAGCCTCTGCAAGCAGACAGTGACTAGGCTGCCTCCTTTCTGGGCAGGACAGCCCTGAAGAAAAAAAGGCAGCAGTGCAACGGATACTCATAAATAAAGCCCTAACTGCCCAAGACAGAGCATCTGGGGAAAAAAAGAAGCGGGTTTATGAGTTCTGCTGCAGCAGACTTAAACGTACATGCCTAGCAGCTATGAATGAACAACGGAGCTCCTATAAAGAACAGGCTGTCTTCTCAAGCAGCTCTCTGACCCCCGTGTATCCAAAGAGTCACCTCACAAAAGACTGAACAGACTGACATTTGGCCGGCATCATTCTGGGACAAAGCAGAAGATAAAACTGGTAGCAACCCTTACTGTTCTGCAACTGCTGCAGGTGATCCCCAGGCAAGCAGGGCCTGGAGTGGACCTCGGCAGTCCTACAGCAGAGGCGCCAGACTGTTAGAAGAAAAACTAAGAAACAGAAATAACTTCATCATCAACAATCTGGACGTCCACTCAGAGACCCAATCGAAAAATCAGCAACTACTCAGACGACAGGTGGATAAATCCACAAAGATGGGAAGAAAACAGCACGAAAACTGGGAAAACACCTGAAACCAGAACACCTCACCACCTACAAAAGATCACAACTCCTCACCAGCAAGGGAAAAAAGCTGGACAGAGAATGAATGTGATGAAATGACAGAATCAGACTTCAGAAGGTGGGTAATGAAAAACTTCCATGAGCTAAAAGAACATGTTCTAAATCAATGCAAAGAAACTAAGAACCTTGAAAAAAGATTTGATGAAATGAT
>CM052670.1:61551161-61578473 GCA_028533165.1 Leontopithecus rosalia | reverse complement strand
GCAAATCAAAACTACATTGAGATACCATCTCACGCCAGTTAGAATGGCGATCATTAAAATATCTGGAGACAACAGATGCTGGAGAGGATGTAGAGAAATAGGAACACTTTTACACTGTTGGTGGGAGTGTAAATTAGTTCAGCAATTGTAGTAGACAGTGTGTCGAGTCCTCAAGGACCTAGAAATAAAAATCCCATTTGACCCAGCAATCCCATTAGCGGGTATATACCTAAAGGACTATAAATCGTTCTACTATAAGGACACATGCACACGAATGTTCATTGCAGCACTGTTTACAATAGCAAAGACCTGGAACCAACCCAAGTGCCCATCAATGATAGACTGGACTGGGAAAATGTGGCACATATACACCATGGAATATCATGCAGTAATCAAAAATGATGAGTTCGTGTCCTTTGTAGGGACATGGATGAATCTGGAGAACATCATTCTCAGCAAACTACACAAGAACAGAAAATGAAATACTGCATATTCTCACTCATAGGCAGGTGATGAAGAATGAGAACACATGGACACAGGGAGGGGAGCACTACACACTGGGGTCTATTGGGGGGAATAGGGGAGGGACAGTGGGGGGGTGAGTTGGGAATAGATAGCATGGGGAATAATGCCAGTTATAGGTGAAGGGGAGGAAGGCAGCAACTCACACTGCCACTTGTGTACCTGTGCAAGTAGTTTTTGTGTTTTTCACATGTACCCCAAAACCTAAAATGCAATAAAAAAATGACAAAAAATATCAACAGGCCTAGAACAAGAAAATAGATAAAATCAGTAATCAACAATGTCTCAACAAAAAATAACCCAGTACCACTTGGCCTTAGTGGTGAATTTCACCAAAAATTTTTTAAAATTAGTGTCAATCCTTATCAAACTCTTCTAAAAAAATTTCAGAGAAAGGAACACGTATAAACTAATTTCACAAAGCCAGTATTACCTTGATATCAAAACCAGAGAAAGCCATTAGGAGAAAAGAGAATTACAGTCCAATATTCCTGATGAAAACAGATGCAATAATGCTCAACAATTCAACACTACCTTAAAAAATTATTCAACTTGATTAAATGAGATTTATCCTTGGAATGCAAGAATTGTTAAACACACATAAATCAATCAGTGTGGCACACCACATGAATAGATCAAAAGTAAACACCATGTAATCATCTCAATACGTGTAGCAAAACAGAAAAAATTCAATATCCATTTATGATATTGAATCCATATTCAAGGGTGAAAAGCTGAAAACTCTTTAACACCAGAAAGAAGACAAAGACGCCCATTCCTGCCACTTATATTCAACACAATATTAAAAGTTCTAGTCAGAACAGTTAGAAAAAAAAATAAAATACATCCAAATCAGAAAGGAAGAAATAAAATTATCCGTTTGTAGAATATATTATCTTATATGTAGAAACCCCTGAAGATGGCAGTAAAAGACTATCAAAACTAACAAATGAATTCAGTAATGTTGCAAAATACAAAACTGACATACAAATATCAGTCACATGTCTATGCATGAAAAATGAACTCTCATAAAAGAAATTAATAAAGGAATACTATTTACAATAGCAGGAATAAAATAAAATACTTAGAAACAACCTAACCAAGGAGAGAAAACATTTGTAGAATAAAAATTACAAAACAATAAAGAAAGAAATTAAAGCAGATGAAAATAAATTACAAGATATCCCATGTCCATAAATTGGAAGAATGAATACTGTTATACTGTCAATATCATCTTTTCAAAAAAATTTTTATTGCATTTTAGGTTTTCGGGTACATGTGCAGAACATGCAAGATAGTTGCATAGGTACACATGTGGCAGTGTGTTTTGCTGCCTTCTGCCATCATCTTAAAAAAGATTTACAGATTCGATGTAATCCCTATCAAAATTCCAATGGCATTTTTCACAGAAAGGGAAATACCAATCTTAAACTTTGTCTGAAAGTACAAAAGACTCTGAATAGCCAAAACCATCTTGAAAAAGAATATCAAAGCTGGCCTCACACTTCTTGATTTCAAATTTCAAATTATATTTTAAATCTATAGTAATCAAAACAGTATGATACTGCTATACAAACAGGCACGAAGGACAGTGGAAAAACATAGAGATCCCAGAAATAAACCCATACATACACACTCAAATGATCTTTCATAAGATTGCCAAGAATACAAAATATTCAAAGGACAGACTCAATACACTGTGCTAGAAAAACTGAATATATTGCTTCTCAGCCTTTTGGCTAGACCAAGTATAGGAAAACTAGATTATCTACTTGCAAAATAGTTAGATTGAACACTTATCATACACCATTTGCCAAAACCAACTCAAAATGGATTAAAGACTTAAACAAAACAAAACAAAAAATGAAATTCCTGGGGAAAGCTCCATGACATTTTCATTGTCTCTTTTCACAAAAAATGATTATTATAATTTCTTCACAATAATTTATTGGATAGGACATGAAAAGCAGTGAGAGTATAAAGGAAAATAAACCAGTGGGACTACATCAAACTAAAAAGATTCTGCATTGCAAAGAAAATAACCACACCATAGAAAGGCAACGTACACAATGGGAGAAATTATTTGGTAACTATACATCTGGTAAAGGGATAATGTCCAAAATATATAAGGAACTCACACAACTCAAAAGCAAATAAGGAAAAATGACATTAAAATGGGCAAAGAACTTGAAAGACAATTTTTTTTCCAAAGAAGACATACAAATGTCCAACAGGTATATGAAAAGGTGGTCAACATCACCAATCATAACATAAATGCAAATAAATTGTTCATGAGATATCACCTGACACCTGTTAAGATAAATATTACCCAGAAGTCAAAATAAAGTGTTAGTGAGGATGTAGAAAAAATGAAACCTTTATACATTGTTAATACAAATGTAAATTGGCATAGTCATTACAGAAAACAGTATAGAGGCTACTGAAATTAAAAAAAAATGGAACTATCATTTGACCCAGCATCCCCCTTCTTGGTATATATTCAAAGGAAGTGAAATCAGCTTCTCGAGGAGATACCTGCATTCCTATGTTCACTGCAGCTTTATTCACAATAGCCAAGATTGGGAAAAATATACATATCCATAACAGATGAATGGATTCGAAAATATAGGGTGTGTGTGTGTGTGTGTGTGTATACATATATATGTGTTGTGTGTGTGAGTGTGTGTGTGTGTGTATAGTGAAAATATGCTCAGCCTTATAAAGAAGAAAATCCTTCCATTTCTAACAAGATGGATGAATCTGGACAACATTCTAAGTGAAATAATCCAGGTTGAAAACAACAAATATTGCATAATCACTTATATGTGGAATCAATCTAAAGATAGTCAAACTCACAGAAACAAATAGTGAATTGGTGATTTCCAGGGGGCTTGACGGGGCTGCGGGGTGGTGAGTGTGGAAAGGGAAATAGATAAATGGTCAAAGTATACAAAGATTTATTTATCTGAGATGAATAAGTTTTGGGGAGCTAATGTATAGCTTGTTAACAATAGTGTACTGTATACATTTTTTCATTTAAATTGAACTTTATTACTATAGGTGCCAGTTTTCGTCTCTCCTGGTTCCATTAATGAGCAAGCCCAGAACTATATAAGTTTAAGCAAAGTTTCCAAAGATGGTAAAGCTAAGAACAGCAAAGTAATAGGGACAAATAGGTCACTTTTGGTAATGATACACAAATTAAACTTTCAAAACACATGCATAGTTTTATTCATCTACTTAGAGCTAATCTTTTCACAGAGCCTCAGCAAAATTCGAGTGTGCAAAATGCATTTCTAAAACGTAATGCAAGCAAACCCTTCACATTTATACTGGTGGGAAACACAGAGAGGAACTAGCAAGTCACATTAGGAATAATTCAGTTTTTTTTAATGACAAGAATTGCACAGTTTATTATCCTGGGACAATTGTTACAGACATAATATTTAAAATTTTCTAAGCAAGGTGCTTTTAGCAATAAAAATTTTTAAAGTTGGAAAGAGCAAATAACTTGGAGCATAGTTCACATAGAATTCCAAATTAAAGTAGATTCTATTATCTCCCTACATTTTGCATATGATGCTTTGTATAACACTTCTTTAAAACACTGAAAAACACTGCATGCTGAAACGTTTCTCAAAGTGCAGAAGAAATGGCATCATCACGTTACTTGAAGAAGGTGCTGAGGGGAGAAGAAAAGGGAGGGAAGAATCCGTTTACTATTTCTCACATGGAATAGCCACTTACAGATTAAGAACAAAAAAGATAGAAGGATTCAAGATGGCTGAATAGGAACAGCTCCATAGTGCAGTTTCCAGCAAGAGCAATGCAGAGGGTGAGAGCTCACCACATTTCCAAACAAGTTTTCATTGCCCACAGACCAGGAGATTCTGAGGCTGAAAAGTGCCAGGAGTTTACAGCATGGCTATTTCAGCTGGTGCCACAGGTTGGCATATAGGAACTCACATAAATCTGGGCTGCCATTTCAACTGGCACCTGGAATGCCTGGGATACAGAGCTGCCAATTCAAGTGAAATGCAGGGGCTAAAACAAGGAGCCAGGCGATCTGGCTCAGCAGGTACCACCCCAACAAAACAAGCAATCTGAAACACTCTGGTTTGAGAGTTTAGCAGAAAGCACAGCTGGACCCAGGACAGTCCAGCTCAGTTGGGGAAAGGGCATCTGCCACTACTAAGGCAGTCCATCAATACCAAAGCAGTTCACACAGCAGCTGGGCAGAGCTTGTGGCAGTTCAACAACACCTCTGCTGGCAGACTGTGACTAGACTACTCTGTGTGGGGTAGGGCATCTAAGAGAAAGTCAGCAGCACATCAGGAACTTATAAATAAAGATGACCTTCCTAGGACAGAGCACCTGGGACAAGAGGTGGTTCAGCTGCAGCAGACTTAAAGTAGCTGCCTAGCAGCTCTGCATGGAACAATGGCACTCCCAGAACAGCACTTGAGCTCCTTTAAGAGACAGACTGTCTCCTCAAGCAGCTCCCTGACCCCCATAAACCTAAAGAGATACCTCATAAGGAAGAGTTCAGGCCGACATCTGGTGGGTACCCTTCTGGGATAAAGATAACAGAAGAAGAGACTCGCAGCAACCATTACTGTTCTGCAGCCCCTACAGGTGATCCCCAGGCAAGCAGGCTAGAGTGGACCTCCAGCAGTCCTACAGCAGAGGGGCCTGACTGTTAGAAGGAAAACTAAGAAAAAGAATCAAATAGCTTCAACATCAACAAAAAGGACGTCCGCTCAGAGATCCCATCTGAAAGTCACCAAACACAAAGACCACAGGTAGATAAAGCCACTAAGATGGGAAGAAACCAGTGCAAAAAGGATGAAAACACCAAAAACCAGAATGCCTCTCTTCCTCCATGGGATCACAACTCCTCACAGCTAGAGATCATAGATGGATGGAAAATGAATCTGATGACTGAGAGAAACAGGCTTTGGAAAGTGGGTAATAACAAACTTCTCAGAGCTAAAAGAACATGTGCTAACCCAATCCAAGAAACTAAGAACCCAGAAAAAAGGTTAGATGAGAAGCTAACTAGAATAAACAGCTTAGAGAAGAATATAAATGACTTGATGGAGCTGAAAAGCACAGCACGAGAACTTCGTGAAGCATACACAAGTTTCAATAGCAGAAGAAAGGATATCAGAGGTTGAAGATCAACTCAATGAAATAAAATGAGAAGGCAAGAACAGAAAAAAAAGAGTGAAAAGAAATGAACAAATCCTCCAAGAAATACAGGATTATATGAAAAGACCTAACCTATGTTTTATAGGTGAACCTGAATGTGATGGAGAGAATGAATCCAAGCTGGAAAACACTCTTCAGGATATCATCCAGGAGAACTTTCCCAGTCTAGCAAGAAAGGCCACCATACAAGTCCACGAAATGCAGAGAACACAACAAAGATATTCCTCAAGAAGAGCAATCCCAAGTCACATAACTGTCAGCTTCTCCAGGGTTGAAATGAACGAAAGATTGCTAAGGGTAGCCAGAAAGAAAGGCCGGATTATCCACAAAGGAAAGCCCATCAGACTCACAGTGGATGTCTCAGCAGACACCCTACAAGCCAGAAGAGACTGAGGGCCAATATTCAACATCATTAAAGAAAAGAACTTTCAACCTAAAATTTCATATCCAGCCAAGCTAAGCTTCATAAGTGAAGGAGAAAGAAAATCCTTTATGGACAAGCAATTGCTGAGAGATTTCGTTACCACCAGGCCTGCCTCACCAGAACTCCTGAAAGAAGCACTTAACAAGAAAAGGAACAACCAGTACCAGCCACTACAGAAATGTACCAAATGGTAAAGACCATCAGTAAAATTAAGAAAATATGTCAACTAATGGGCAAAACATCCAGCTAGCACCAAAATGGCTGTCTCCTCAAGCAGGATCAAATTCACATATAGCCTTAAATGTAAACAGGCTAAATGTCCCAATCAAAAAACACAGAGTGGCAAATTGGATAAAAAGTCAAGACACAAAAAACCACTTCAAAAAATCTATAAATCCAGGAGTTGGTTTTTTGAAAAGATCAATAAAATAGACAGACCACTAGGCAGATTAATAAAAAAGAGAGAAGATTCAAATAGATGCAATAAAAAATGAAGAAGGGGATATCACCAGAATTTCCACAGAAATACCAACTACCATCAGAGATTACTACAAACAACTGTATGCACATAATCCAGTAAACCTGGAAGAAGTGGACAAATTCCTGGACACTTGCACCCTCCCAATCCTAAACCAGGAAGAAGTTGAAACCTTGAATAGTCCAATAACAATGGATGAAGTTGAGGCAGCAATTAATAGCCTATCAACCAGAAAACTTCCAGGTCCAGATGGGTTCACAGATGAATTCTACCAGATGTACAAAGAGGAGCTGATACCATTCCTTCTGAAACTATTCAAAACAATACAAAAGGATGGAATCCTTCCCAAACCATTTTATGAGACCAACATCATCCTGATACCAAAATCCGGCACAGACTCAACAAAAAAAGAAAACTACAGGCCAATATCCATGATGAACATAGATGCAAAAATCTTCAATAAAATACTGCAAACCAATAGCAACAGCACATCAAAAAGCTTATCCACCACAATCAAATAGGCTTCATCCTGGGGATGCAAGGCTGGTTCAACTTATGCCTTGTTTAACTTAATTACATTCACAGACTTATGAATGTAATTCACCACATAAACAGAACCAAAGACAAAAATCACATGATTATCTCAGTAGATGCAGAGAAGGGCTTTGACAAAACTCAGCAGCCCTTTATGCTAAGAACTCTCAATAAACTAGGTATTGAAGGAATATGCCTCAAAATAATAAAAGCTATTTATGACAAACCTACAGCCAATATCATACTGAATAGGAAATAACTGGAAGCATTCCCTTTGAAATCTGGCACAAGACAAGGATGCCCTCTGTCAGCACTCATATTCAATATAGTATTGGAAGTTCTAGACAGAGCAATTAGGCAAGAAAAAAAATAAAGGGTATTCAATTAGGAATGGAGGAAGTCAAACTGTCTCTATTTGCAGATGACATGATTGTAAATTTAGAAGACCCCATGGTCTCAGCACAAAAATCTCCTTAAACTGATAAGCAACTTCAGCAAAGTCTCGGGATAGAAAATCAATGTGCAGAAATCACAGGCATTCCTATACACCAATAACAGACTAACAGAGAGCCAAATCAATTGCTACAAAGAGAATAAAATACCGAGGATTACAGCTAACAAAGGATGCAAAGAACCTCTTCAAGGAGAACTACGAACCACTGCTCAAGGAAATAAGAGAGGACACAAACAAATGGCGAAACAGTCCATGCTCAGGGTTAGGAAGAATCAATATCATGAAAATGGCCATACTGCCCAAAGTAATTTATACATTTAATGGTATCCCCATCAAGCCACCAATGACCTTCTTCACAGGGCTGGAAAAAGTCACCTTAAACTTCATATGGAACCAAAAGAGAGTCCACATAGCCAAAACAATCCTAAGCAAAAAGAACAAAGCTGAAGGCATCACGCAGTCTGACTTCAAACTATACTATAAGGCCACAATAATCAAAACAGCATGGTACTGGTACCAAAAAAAAGATATAGACCAATGGAACAGGACAGAGGCCTTGGAGGCAATGTCACACCATCTGATCTACAACCATCTGATCTTTGACAAACCTGACAAAAACAAGCAATGGGGAAAGGATTCCTTGTTTAATAAATGGTGTTGGGAAAACTAGCTAGCTATGTGCAGAAAGCAGAAACTGGACCTCTTCCTGACACCTTACACTAAAATTAACTCTAGATGGATTAAAGACTTAAATATAAGACCTACCTAACACCATAAAATCCCTAGAAAAAACCTAGGCAAAACCATTCAGGACATAGGCATAGGCAAGGATTTCATGATGAAAACTCTAAAAGCATTGGCAACAAAAGCTAATATAGACAAATGGGACCTAATTAAACTCCAGAGCTTCTGTACAGCAAAAGAAACAATCATTAGACTGAACCAGCAACTAACAAAATGGGGAAAAAGTGTTTGCTCGCTACCCATCTGAGAAATGGCTAATATACAGAATCTACAAAGAATTAAAACAGGTTTACAAGAAAGAAAAAACCATTCAAAAGTTGGTGAAGGATATGAACCGACACTTTTCAAAAGAAGACGATTATGAGGCCAATAAACATATGAAAAAATGCTCATCATCACTGGTCACTAGAGTAAAGCAATTCAACACCACATTGAGATACCACCTCATGCCAGTTAGAATGGCAATCATTAAAAAATATGGAGACAACAGATTCTGGAGAATATGTGGAGAAATAGGAACACTTTTACACTGTTGGTGGGAGTGTAAATTAATTCAACCATTGTGGAAGAGAGTGTGGAGCTTTCTCAAGGACCTAGAAATACAAATTGCATTTGACTCAGCAATGCCATTACTTGGTATATATCCAACAGATTATAAATTGTTCTGTTATAAAGACACATGCACACCTATGTTCATTGTGGTACTGTTTACAGTAGCAAAGAGCTGGAACCAACCCAAATGCCCATCAATGATGGAGTGGACAAGGAAAATGTGGCACACATACACCATGTAATACTATGCAGCCATAAAAAAATGAGTTTGTGTCCTTTATAGGGACATGGATGAATCTGGAAACCATCATTCTCAGCAAACTGACACAAGAACAGAAATTCAAACACTGCATGTTCTCACTTACAGGCAGGCTTTGAACACTGAGAACACATAGACACAGGGAGGGGAGCATTACACAATGGTATCTATTGGGGGGAATTAGGGAGGGACACTGGGGGGTAGGGAGGTTGAGGAGGGATAACATGGTGAGAAATGCCAAATATAGGTGACAGGGTGATGGAGGCAGCAAACCACTTTGCCATGTATGCAACAATCTTGCATGTTTTGCACATGTACCCCAGAACCTAAAGTGCAATTATATATATATATATATATATATATATATATATATATATATATGAAAAAGAACAAAAAGTATACAACAAAAAACTAAATCACTTCCACAGCTTATAAAATAGTTCCAGTTTGACAAGATCTATAACTTTAAACAGACAGCACCAGTTGGACAATAGAATGAGCATTTCGTACTGCATAAAAATTAGTGAGGTGGTAAGAATCATCAACTATCTCAGGCATTACTACATGACCTTTCCAATTTTTTTAAATGTACATGCGAGGCACATTGATATAAAAATAGATCTCTGGCCAAGAAATATATTAAATAAGCAAATTAAAATTTTGACTTTGCAATCCTGGCAACATCAAAATATAACCAACTAGCATTGAACCACACATCTTTCTCATAATCCTCCACCTCATTTGGTGTTTCCCACTCATTATTTTGGGTTCAATCACCTTCGGCTTTGGGCATGTGCTTGAGAAATGAATTTTCTTCTTGTCAAGCAGCATTCTTACCAAAGATTTCCTTTGCTAAGTAAAAATATACAAAAGAAAGAGAATAGTTGGATTTTTTCATTGATTTGATGTAAATTAAATATGATTGATTCAGGGCAGTATTATTTCTCCTGTATATACAAACAAAAAATAAGTTCCCAGCTTACATAGACAAATGTTTTCTAAAAGTTCAGCAACTAATCAATGACACTACGTCTTTTAAGCCATTCTTCCCAATTCTTCTTTCTGAGGCAGAGAGAGGAAGTAATAGAAACAAAGCTAAGCTGTAAACTATTTTCAGTAGCAGAAGACATTTAGGCCAACAAGTGTACTATTAATAGAATTCTTATGTTTCTAATTTATTGTCCTTCATAGGCCAATACCAGCTAAGAATTAGTTACTTGTACTCATTCCCTCCAAAAGAGAATATTATAAGTCACTCACTCTTGTTAGTGTCTGTGTTATAGAAAAGGTATCAAAGCACCCTGTGGTATATGTATGGCATATAGTAATGTACAAAGTGCATCACATTCTTGATTTTAAGTTTCTCATAGCAGCGGCAGAATTAATCTAAGACAGAAAACAGTTCTATTTTTATTCTTAAAATGTAACAATATCTAATCAAAGGTATTCAGGATCATAAAAGGATCCTCCTCTATAAAGAATAAATGAAAACAGACTAATAATAATAGACAAATGGGGTAAATTAAAGGCATTCATTCATATTTACATACTAAAACCACTTTTGTTAACACCAAATCTTTACATTTAGGAAAAGAAATAACCATTTTAACATAAAGCAGATATTACTAAGGCAGCATCCATTTTCAGAGCTTTTGATTAGCACCTGAGGAAAAACAGTATATGGAAAGCTATATAATTTGCCTCAAGTTAATTTGTTGGTCTGAAAATTACAACTTTTATATGTACTGAAAGTAAAACTAAATTAGAAAATAAATGTTTGTAGCTGTTTTAATAAGGCTGTAGAAAAGGGATACTGGCAGGGCTTGGTGGTCACACCTGTAATCCCAGCACTTTGGGAGGCTGAGGCTGACAGATTGCCTGAGGTCAGGAGTTTGAGACCAGTCTGGCCACATGGTGAGACCCCGTCTCTACTAAAAACACAAAAACATTAACAAGCATGGTGGCATGTGCCTGTAATCTCAGCTATTCAGGAGGCTGAGGCAGGGGAATTGCTTGAACCAGAGAACTGGAGGTTGCACCACTGCACTCCAGCCCGGCTAACAGAGTGAGACTCTGTCTCAAAAAAGAAAGAAAGAAAGATGTACACACAGTTTACATAGCAAAAAGTAGAAACAACCCACATGTCTACCAAATACTGCAAAATGTAGTATATCCATGCAATCAAATATTATTCAGCCATGAAAAGAAACAAACTACATGAATAACCCTTACAAAACACCATCAGTCCTCATTTGGTTTTGCCCTTCCACTTGCTCTTGTTTCTTAACACAGAACACAGAGCTCTATGGCATTGCTTATTGCCTGAGACACCAGATTACTTTCCCTGGATAATAAAGGCAGGCACAATTCCCACCACTACCACTGCAGCTGGTGTTCTCTTACAAGCACCACCTCCTGGCTGGAGGCCAATCAATATGGTTATGTAGTGACAAGCTGTGAACTTTTTTCAAGAAGCAACACAGAAACTTAACAGGAAAACAGAAAGAAACCACAGATCCTCTGAAAGAAGCAGTGGGCTGCAGCCTACACCATGAGCCAGGAAGAAAATTGTTAAGTCCTCAGGGTGTAATGAGGAGAGAGACTGCCTCCAGGATATACTCTCCACTGGGGAACCTGGCAAGCAGTGCACAGTGGAAGGCCTTACCCCTATCCAGTGCTAGATCTGATTTAGTGAGCAGTGGAGAGTACATGAGAAGGAGCAGCATCAGGATGTGATTTACATGCACTCCCAGACTCCAGCAAGGATGGAGGGAAGCAATTCCTGATCCTACCTCACAAGGAACCTTGCAGAAGTCAGCTAGGTAACTCAGGTGGCAGTCCCCGGTTGATAGAAGATCCCAACTGAGATTCATGGTATAATCTCAATTGGGGACAAACCCCCTTGGCCAGAAGGGAGGGGCAAGGAAGAAGAGTGCTACGGTCACAGGTTCAAGTGTGGAGTGGTTGGGCCCTGGCCTGAAAGCCATGCTTTCTGTCTTGAGGAAAAAGACTTACAGCCTGGAGCAGTTTTGAGTTCTGAGTATAGACTGCCTAGTTCTGCTAGTGGAACAATAAGGTGTGGGAGACATGCCTTGACAATTGTGTGGGGGCTGGGTGGGGCTTACTGCTGCCTGCTACTCCCTCCCCTAAATGCAGATTCTTCTGTGTAGCAGAGGCAGCTGCACTCCTCCATGGAACATTACATCAGTGACCAGATAACTGGTTATCTGATCCCCACTGGGGCTGCTGCTTACACCCACACATGGGGAGCCAAAGTGTAGACTTGCCTGACTCAGCCCCCACTTGGCTTTGGCATTCCATCTGACATGCTAGTTTAACACAAAATGTAGAAACTTTTGGGAGCTCTATAGCCCTGCTGATTGCCTGAGACACAAGGTTACCTTCACCGGGTAATATAAGGCAGGCACAATTTCCACCACTACCACTGCAACTGGTGCTCTCTTACAAGCACCACCTCCTGGCTGGAGGCCAACCAACATGGTCCAATACACTATATGTGAGCAAAGTAACACAGTCAGTGCCCAGGTACAAGAAAACTTGTACAAGATCTCAGCTATCACCATTGCCTGCAGCACCCTGGTCAGCCAGGAAGTCTTGAGTATCCACTACTACAACTGGCTTTGAAAAACCAACACACTAAGGCTGTTTATAACCAGGGAAGTCTCACTGATTGGGGTGGCAGGAGAGTGAGAGCTGGTTCTGGTACCTGCTTCTGGGAGACTTGAGGAAATGTGATATCACTAGATCCCTTGCAGACATGCCCCAGCACCATCCTCGAGTATGGCAGTTCTACCAGGTGGCTAGACCAAGAAGAGTAGCAGGATTCACAGTAGTCTTTCCCTCAGGGACTCCTACTCCTAGGGGAGGGGAGAGTGTATGACATCAAGAAAGTACCCTGTGGGACAAAAGAATCCAGAGAGCAGGCTTTGAGTTCCAGAACTTTCTGCGTGTAAAAAGTTTCATTAAGCACAGGCCCAGGAGCAGTACTAGACTCAGTGAGGAAAGTCTATGGCTCTGCCCAAATAAGCAGTCCTGGTACTTATGAAGGGCAATGGAGAAGGTGACTTCTTCTCCTTGCCCACCAATGCCGACATAGCTGAGACTTCTCTCATAAGAGCTCAGTGTTAGGTGAACCTGTAGACAGCCTCTCTGAGAACTTCAGAGTGACTGCATCCACAAAGGAGTGCCCTCCAGGCTCAGGGTTGAATGACGGGTAGAGTTATGATCCTTCTCTATGTAAAACGTCAGCATTTCTGCTAGTGAAAAGAGATGCCTATCTGATACGAATAGCTGGAACCCTGGGTCAGGACTGTGACTTGGAGGTAGATCACTTTCCTGCTGGCCTGGCAGGGTAGCTAACGTGGCTCCCTCCCTTCCCCTTGAAAAGACAGTGTGTTTCACTGACAGCTCCCACAGCCAATTCTATCAAGACTCAGAGCTCTGTGCAACTTTGGATATTGGATTTACCCATTTGCCTTAGCCTTGCCCAGTTTTTACCCATGGACACTGCCTACTGGTCTGAAGCCTGAACTGTTCAAATGAAAGAATAAGATAGAGAGAAGAAAAACAAATAAATAACAGTGCACACTACTGGGGAGCAAGATAAACTTCACGAGACTTCTGCCTTTGAAATCCCAGAAGAGACAGTGAACCTGCTCACATACCAAGTATATCACTACTAGAACCAGCTTCTGAGAAAGCCATGATAAAAAGACTGTCTGTAACCAAGGAACTCACACAGAGTTCACCACTAACAGCATCCAGAGTCAAATTAGGTTAATGAACTATAAACATTTAAGTCACATCCCCAAAGAGAAAAAAAAAGAAATTTTAAAATATGCATTCATGTAAAAAATTAATTCAAAAAAGACAAAATAGTTTGTCAAAATCAGAAGAAGCCAAAAACTTATTCTGGCAAAATGAAAAAACATGGTTCTTAAAGGTCCCAAAAACATCACACTAGCTCTCCAGCAATGGACCCAAAGCAAGATAAAATCTTTGAAATGTCAAATAAAGAATTCAAAAAGTTAATTATTAAGTTACTCAAGGAAATACAAAAGAAAAGTTAACACCAACATAAAAAATAAGAATAATTCAGGATATAAATGAAAAATATCTAAATTAGAGATAGACATTTTAAAGAAAAACCAGGAGGTGGTTAAAAAATGGCAGAGAGAACACAGGACTAAAGTGCAGCTCTTACTTGGATGAACAGAACAGTGTCAGAAGACTCACACTGCAAACTTTTGCTCCAAGAACCACCTCAGGAACATATGAGGAAAACCAAACTAATTCACAGACCCTTTGAAAAAAAGCAGCTTGCTGCTGCAAGTTCTGTAAGACACCCAAAAAATTATGAGTTTCCAAAGTGAGAGAGGAAATGTCTGCCTCCAAACATACATCACCATTGAGAAACCTAAAAATCTAGATCTGAAAGAAAGATTTAACCTTACCTATAGCTGAAATGGATTTAGGGAGCTGAACAAAATACAAAAGTAGAAGGAGCAGCAGGAAGAACCCTGTAGGCACTCTTGGTCCTCAACTCAAGTTTAGGGAAGCCATTTCTTATCTAACAGAGGTCCTTGGGGAAGGGAAGGCAGACATAAAGAATTGAGGTGGAATCACAAGATAAAGGAAGTTCATAGCTGAACTTTGTAATAATTTCAACTGAGCACAAATTTGCCTGAAAAGAATCTGGGGGAGGGCAAAGAAGAAGTACAGATACAAGTGCAGAAGCCTCAGACAAAAGTGCAAGAAAGAAGGGAGGGGTGAGGCCTGAGAACCCTGCTTGTTTTCTCAAGGGGAAGGCTTGAACTGTGAGGTAAGTTCTCTGCTCTGCTTGCCAGCTGCCCAGATATAAACTCAGTGCTGTTGGTGAGGCACAACAGGAATGAGATTGATCTTGCTGACTGCATGGAAGCTGAGTAAAGGCCTGTCACTGCCAGCTTCCCTGGTGTTCTGTATGATGCAGTAGAGGTAGCCACAATTCCCCTAATGACATAACCTCATTGGCCTGAGAACCACCTTTCTTCTCCCACAGTGGCCACAGAAAGCCCCACTTAAGGAGAGTCTGAGCTCAGACCCATCTAACCCTGCACCCACCTAATGGTTTTTATCTGCATGCCCTGGTAGCCAAAGAAAAAAGACAGACTCCTGGGAACTCCATGACTATACTCATCACCTGAGAAACCAGAGTACTTGTCCCTGCGAATACAGGACAAGATTGAATCCCCCTTCTACGACTGCAGCTAGTACTCCTGGAAAACACAACCTCCTGGCTGGAGGCCAACCAACTCAAGCCATTACGTTAATTCCTAACAGAACAACCTTGCTCCAGAGGAGGAGAAAACAACAGCTAATTCCCCCGCCTTCAACACCCTGGCTAACCAGATGTCCCGAGTGATAACTTCACTGTTGGCATGACAAGAATTTGAGAAAACTGGTGCACTGAAAAAAAAAACTACAACTCCCACAGAGTCCACTACACTCCTGAGCTAATACTCCAGCACTGGAGCAGGTGCTCGTATTCTCAGCTGGGAAACTGAAGATGAGCCACATCAGAAGACTCTTTGCAGACATTTCTCTGCACCAGCCAAGAACCAGGTAGCCCTGCTGGGTGGCTAAATCCAGGAGGGAAATCACAATTACTGTAGTCTGGCTCTCAGGAAGTCCCATCCCTAGGGGAAGCGGGAGAGCAGCACATCAAAGGATCACCCCATGGGAAAAGAAAATCTGAACAGCATCCCTTGAGTTCCAGATCTTTCAACTGAAACAGTCTACCTAAATGAGAAGAAGCCAGAAAAGTAATTCTGGTTATATGACAAAACTAGGTTTTATAACAACATCAAAAGATCACACTAGCTCTCTAGCAATAGCTCCCAACCAAGGAAAAAAATATCTGAATTGCCAAAGAATTCAGAAGGTTGATTATTAAGCTACTCAAGGAGGCATCAGAGAAAGAAATTAAAAAAAGCAATATGGGATATGGATTTAAAAAGCCTCCAGAGAATCAGATATCGTAAAGCAAAGATAATCACAACTTCTGGAAATAAAAGACAAAAATAAATGCAAAATACACTGAAAGGTTAAACAATAAAATTGAATAAGCAAAATAAAGAAATTCACAGATCAAAGAAAGGGCTTTTGAAGTAACCTAACCATCAAATACAAAGAAAAAATAAAAAATGAATAATATCTCCAAGAAATTTGGGATTATGTTAAATGACCAAACATAAAAACAATTGTTGTTCTTGAGAAAGAAAAGAAATCTAAAAGTTTGGAAAACTTATTTCAGGGAATAATTGAGGAAAACTTCCCTCGTCTTATTAGAGATCTAGATATCCGAATACAAGAAGCCCAAAGAACACTTGAAAAAATTTATTGCAAAAAGATCATCCCTACAAATACAGTCATCAGGTTAACTAAAGTCAAGATGAAGAAAAGAATCTTAAGAGCTGTGAGATAAAAGCATCAGGTAACCTATAAAGGAAAAGCTATCAGATTAACTGCAGATTTGTCAGCAGAAACCCTTCAAGCCAGAAAGGAATGGAGTCCTATCTTTAGCTTTCTTAAACAAAGTAATTATCAGTCAAGAATTTTAAATCAAGCAAAACTAAGTTTCATAAGTGAAGGTAGTATGGTTTGGCCCTACATCTCCATTCAAATGTCATGTTGAGTTATAATCCCCATAAGTCAAAGTAGGAGGTTATTAAATCAAGAAAGCAGATTGCCCCCATGCTCTTCTTCTGATAGTGAGTGAGTTCTCACAAGATCTGATGGTTTAAAATTGTGGCACATCCCCAAGTCATGCTCTCTCTTATTCTGTCATGTAACATATACATGACTTACACTTCACCTTCTGCCATGATTGTCAGATATCTGAGGCCTCCTCAGGCATGCAGAATTGTAAATCAATTAAACCTCTTTTCTTTATAAATTACCCACTTTCAGGTAGTTCTTTATAGCAGTGTAAAAACTGACTGATACAGGAATTTTGTACCAAGAGTAGAGCACTGCTATAAAGATACCTGAAAATATGGAAGCCTTTGGGACTGGGTAACAGGCAGAGGATGGAACAGTTTGAAACGCTCAGAAAAATATAAGAATGTGTAGAAAAGTTTGAAACTTCCTAGAGACCTGTTGAATGGTTGTGACCAAAATGCTGATAATGATATAAACAATGAAGTCCAGGCTGAAGTGGTATCAAATAAAGATAGAAACTCACTGGAAACTGAAGCAAAGGGCACTCTTGTTATGAAAAAAGACTAATGACATTATGCCCCTTCCCCAAATATCTCTGAAACTTTGAACTTGAAAGAAGTTATTTAGGGCACCTGGTATAAAAAGTTTCTAAGCCACAAACCATTCAAAATGTTGCCCGGCTGCTCCTAATTGTACAGTCATATGCATTAACAAAGAAATTGTTTGAAACTGGAACTTATGTTTAAAAGGGAAGTAGAGGGTAATAGTTTTTAAAAATTTGCAGCCTGACTTTGTGGTAGAAAAGAAAAACCCAGGGTGTGTTGCACCACCGGAGGCTGGGCAAGTCTCAGCGCTGCTCGGCACTAGACACCACTCGGCAGTCGTAGGCCACTCACACCCGGCCTTGTGTGGCTGCCCTCCGCAGAGTTGCACCGCCAACCCTCACCCACCCAACGCCACCGGCTGCTGGACTGGCTGGGACTGGCTCAGCGCAGGGCACTGCTCCTCCGTGCATTTCTGCTCCGGCGCTGCAGCCCGCATCCGCCCACTTCCGGCTGTGCCCCTCCCACGTGGAGCCGGCTGTTAGTCGGCGCCCACTGCCCCGTGGCAGCGGTGGAGCCAGGAAGCGCGCAGCGGCCAAGCGTGCTTGAGCTTCAGGCCTCTGGCCTTCCCTCCTTAGGGCAGCCCGCGCCCCGGTGCAAGGGAGCAGTCCTTACTGAGACACGCCTGGTCTGGCGATGCGATGATCTTCTTCGGCTTCGAGCAGAGTGTAGAGGTGGAAATCCTTCTGAATGATGCTGAGTAGGAAGCAGGCGAGCACAAGACGGAGGACGGGAAGTAGGAGAAATATTTCCTCTTGTACGATGGGGAGACGGTCTTCAGGAAGGTGCCTTGCGCTCAAGAACCCCAACAAGCAACTAGAGCACCAGGGCATCAAGATAGAGTTCATCGGGCAGATCGCTATTTCCTTCGAGCTACCATCAGCCGCCACCTCAATGATGTTGTCAAAGAGACGGACATTGTCGTTCACACACTCAGCACATACCCGGAGCTGAACTCTTCCATCAAGATGGAGGTTAGGATTGAGGACTGTCTGCACATTGAATTTGAGTACAATAAATCCAAATACCACTTAAAAGCTGTCATTGTAGGGAAGATATACTTCCTGCTGGTGAGAATCAAAATCAAGCATATGGAGATAGACATCATCAAGCGGGAAATGATGGGTACAGGCCCCAACGTGTATCACGAGCATGACACAATAGCCAAGTATGAGATCATGGACAGGCAGCAGTGAGAGGAGAGCGCATCCCGATCCGGCTCTTCCTGGCAGGGTATGAGCTCACGCCCACCATGCGGGACATCAACAAGAAGTTCTCTGTGTGCTATTACCTCAACCTGATGCTGATAGATGAGGAGGAATGGCACTACTTCAAGCAGCAGGAAGTGGTGTTGTGGCGGAAGAGTGACATCCTATGGAAGAGCATGTCCCACTAGGCAGCAATCGCCTCACAGCACTTTGAGGGCACCACCTCCCTGGGTGAGGTGCGGACCCCCAGCCAGCTGTCTGACAACAACTGCAGGCAGTAGGCCCCCAAGGCCAAGAAGCTGCTGGGCGTCCACCCAGCACCCCTCTCTACCAACACCAGTGTCTGGGGGTGGGGGTGGACCTTGTGAGACTCAGTTGACCTCTTACTTGCAACCTAAAAACAAATCATGTTTTTGACTTATTTTATCTGGAGAACCCAAGGGACTCGGGGTGGGAAGCAATCTCTCCTTGGGATTCTGTGGCCAATGTGGGATAGGAGAGGTATCACCCTGGAAGCCAGCCTATCTGGGGAACATGAGCCTTCTGTCAAGGCCTTCCTCACGGGGCTACCATGTGTCTTACAGGAGGGAGAGTAGAGAGCATGCATCCTTGGCTCCTTGCTCTCCAAGCTTCCTGATACAGGATCTGAACATGTCCGTAGGTTTCTGAGCTGCCAACAGGGCCCTGGGTGGTCTCGTCTTGTACTCCTCTCTACTGTCCCTGAGGTAGTGGCAGGAGTGGGGCCAGCCGCCACTAAATGGCAGGGGGAAGACTCATGGTTGGGAAGCTACCTCTTTGGGAATCTTGGATGTGGTGATCTCAAGTTCCCACAGGTCACCTCCTTCTGGCCCCTCACTGCTGGGACCCAAGTACCTCCCTTCTCCATCCTCTCTGGATTGTCAGTAATGTCCTGAAACAGAAGCCTGTGGAATGGCTTTGGGCACAGAGAAGCCCTGGGGTCAGTGTCATGCATGGATGGCAGCAGTGTTGAACCCAGGAAGCTGAGCCCAGTCCACCAAGGAAGATCAGAGCATGGCAACTGCCTGCCTTCACATGGCTCCACTTGGTAACCCCCAGGTCTGGGCTGTTTTAGGTATTGCTCCATGTGTCCCAACAAGCCCTTAGCAAGAGGGCCTGTTTCACTTTAGAAGCAACCCCAGGAAGGGGCCTTGATCTCTCCACCTCCCTGAGAGTGGACCCTCATCTCTCCTCAGTCTCCATTTCGTTTCTGGGAATTGGGGCTTAGTTTTGAACCCTTAGCAAGGCTGTTCTTACTAATGCCCAAGCCCCTTTACCCTTCTTCCTGCAGGTTACACAGGGGAGACCGGAGCCTCTGCAGTAGACTGCTGCCACACTTTTGAATCATTCTGCTTGCCAAATAATGTCATCTTCACCGGTTGATTGACCCAAGTTTAGGACCATTGGTACTATGTGTTTAAAAAACACATATACAAAAATTCTTGTGAATATTCTTGTCATGCTAGAGAGGAAGGCACTTCTCCCTCTATGGCTGTGTGCTGGGGCCTAAGTTGTTTACCGTCCTTTTTCTGCCTCCCCTGGAAGTGACAGGCATTACTCTCTTGTTGGCTTCCCTTCCCTTAATAGAAAGACCAAGCAGGCCTCACTGGCCAACAGGTAGAGTATTTGGCGGTCTGAGTTCTCAGTAATTTGGAAAGTTAAGGGGGTTGGTTCCTGTGTCACCTTTCAGTTAGTGTGGGAAAGACAGCCTCCTGTTTTCCTGAGATCAGTGCAGTCTCAGGCCTTTGGCAGGGCTCATGGATCAGAACTGAGACTGGAGGGAGAGGCATTTGGGGTGGCCGGGGTAACTAGGGACAGCAAAACCAAGGAAGGCAAGGTTGTTTCCTCCATGCAGTGTCCTGTGTTCAGGTGCGATGCACAATCCTCATCAGAACAGGATCACCCATGCACTGCCCTTGATGAACAAGATTGGGGCTTAAGTGGATGAGGGAGGCAGGTTCTGGGTTCCTTGCCTTTTCAGAGCATGAGGTCAAGCTCTGTATGCCTCCTTTTCCTAGTTGGTATTCTAACTAGAAGCATTTGTCAATTCCTTTGCCTCCCAACTGACAACATATATTCATTTTCCAACCTTCCTATCATCTTAAACCTTTCTTCTGGGAGAACTAGAAGATAGATTTTGCTTTGATTCTCTCAGGCGCTGTGCACAAGCCAGGTCTTCTGTTTTCTCTTACTCTATCCACATTATTGCCTTCTCTATCCAACTGTGAAAGTGAGGGGAGGCTCTTATCACCCTCTCTTAAGGTCCCCAAACCTGGGAGTGCATAGGTACTAAATCAAGCAGTGCAACTTGTAATTAAGCAGCTGCAGTGTTTACATGTTTGTTAATGTGTCATCTTTTCAATGGCCGTATTTTAAAAAAAACATTTGTTTTAATGGTCTCTCTGATTAAAGGAAACCCCTGTGGCTTTGGAGGAAAAAAAAAGGAAAAAGATAAGAAAAACTAATTTTCTAGAAAGAAATGCAAGCCAGCTGCAGAAAATTACATAAGAGAAGTCAAATGTTAATAGCCAAGACAATGAGGAAAATGTCTGTAGGGTCTGTCAGAGACCTTCATGGCAGCCCCTCCAATCACAGGCCAGGAGGTCTAGGACAAAAAAAATGGGTTAGTGTGCCAGGCTTAGGGTCCAGCTTTTCTGTGCAGCCTTGGGACATGGTACCCTGCATCCCAGCAGCTCCAGCTCCAGCTGTGACTAAAAGGGGCCAAGATACAGCTAGGGCCATTACTTCGGATGGTGCAAGCCCCAAGATTTGGCAGCTTCCATGTGATGTTGAGCCTGTAGGTGCCCATGACTTTGAAAGCCTTTACCTAGATTTCCGAGGATTTATGAAAACACCTGACTATCAAGACAGAAGTCTGTTGCAGGTGTGATGCCCTCATGGAGAACCTCTACTCGGGCAGTGCAAGAGAAAAAATGTGGGATTGGAGCCCCCACATAGGATTCCCAATGGGGCAGTGCATAGTGGAGCTGTGAGAAGAGGGCCACCATCCTCCAGACCCCAGAATGGTAGATCCACTGACAGCTTACACCACGCACCTACAAAAGCAGCATGCATTCAATGCCAGCCTGTAACAACAGCCATGGGGGCTGTACACAGCAGAGCCACAGAGGCAGAGCCACACAAGGCCTTGGGAGCCCATCCCTTGTATCAATGTGACCTGGATGTGAGACATGAACTCACAAAACGTTATTTTGGAGCTTTAACATTTAATGACTGCCCTACTGGGTTTCTGACTTGCAAGGGGCCTGTAGCCCCTTTGTTTGACCAATATCTCCCTGTTGGAATAGGAGCATTTATTCAATGCCTCTACCCCCATTGTATCTTGGAAGTAACCGACTTGGTTTTTTTTTTTTTATCACTTTACAAGTTCATAAAAAAATGAACTTGTTTTGTCTCTGATGAAACACTGAACTTGAAATTTTAAGTTAATCCTGGAAGGAGTTAAAACTTTGACAAACTGTTGGGAATTCTTAATTGCTTTTTCAATGTGAGAACATGAGATTTGAAAAAGTCCAGAGGCATAATGATATAGTTGAGCTCTATGTCCCTACCCAAATCTCATGTTGAACTATAATTCTTGTGTGTCAAGGGAGAAACCTGGTGGGAGGTAATTAGATTATGGGAGTGAATTTCCCCCATACTGTTCTCATGATAGTGAGTTCTCAAAATTTCAGACAATTTAAAAGTGTAGCACTTCCCCAATTGCTTTCTCTCTTCTGCCACATGTAAGACATGCCTTGCTTCTCCTTCACCTTCTGCCATAGTTGTAAGTTTCATAAGGACTCCCTAGCCATCTGACACTGAGTCAATTAAACCACTTTTCTTTATAAATTACCCAGTCTAAGTTAGTCCATTATAGCACTGTGAAAACATACTAATACAGAAGAGATAAAGTCTTTCTCAGACAAATAAATGCTGACAGAATTTGCCACTACCAAACCAGCACTACAAGAAATTCTAAAAGAAGTTCTAAATCTTAAAACAAAACCTCAAAATACACCAAAACAAAACCTCCTTAAATCATAAGTCTCGCAGGGCCTATAAAACAATTACACAAGAAAAAAAGATTCAGGCAACTAGTAGCATGATGAATAGAACAGCACCTCACATCTCAATACTAAAGTTAAATGTAAGTTGTCTATACGCTTCATTTAGAAGGTACAAAATGGAAGAATGGATGAAAATCCATCAACCTTGGGTGTTGCCTCACCCAGGAAGCACAAGGTGCTAGGGGACTCCCTCACCTAGCCAAGGAAAGCAATTAGGGTCTGTCCCCTGCTCTCAGCCCAGATACAGTTCTTTTCCCATGGTCTTCAGAACCCCCAGACCAAGAGATTTCCTCTGGTTCCTACAACACCAGGGCCCTGGGTTTTCAGCACAAAACTGGGTGGCTGTTTGGGAAGACACTGAACTAGCTGCAGCAGTTTTTTTTTTTCATACCCTAATCACTCCTGGAACACCAGAGAGACAGATCTGTTCACTACCCTAAAAAGGGGGCTAAAGCCAGGGAGCCAAGTGATCTAGCTCCATGAGTCCCACCCTTATGAAGACCAAAAAGCTAAGATCCACTGGATCAAAATTCTTACAGCTGGCACAGAAGTCTGAGCTCAACCTGGGACATTTGAGCTGACTTGGTTGAAGGGCGTCCACCATTGCTGAGACTCAAGTAGGCAGTTTTAACATCACAGTGTAAACAAAGTTGCCAGGAAGTATGAACTGGAAAGAGCCTATGGGAGCTCAGCAAGGCCTCTGCAGGCATATTGTGTCACTAGATTCCCGCCTTGTTGGGAAGGAGAAAAAAACAGCAGCCCATCACGGACTTATAAATAAAGGCTCCAACTTCCTTGAACAGAGTGCCTAGGAAAAGGGGAGGTTGTGGGTACAGCTCCAGCAGACTTAAACATCTCTGCCTGACAGCTCTGAAGAGAGCAGCAGATATCCCAGCACAGAGTTTGAGCTCTGATAAAAGATAGACTGCCTGCTCAAGTGGCTTGCTGACCCTTGTGTATACTGATTAGGAGACACCTCCCAGTAAGGGCTGACAGAACCTCATACAGGAGAGCTCTGGATGAAATCTTGTGGGTCCCCGTCTGGGTTGAAGTGACCAGAGGAAAGAACATGAAGCAAACTTTGCTCTTCTGTAGCCCCTGCTGGTGATTCCCAGGCAAATAGGGTCTGAAGTAGATCTCCAGTAAACACCAGCAGACCTGCAGTAGATAAATCCACTAAGACAGGAAGAAAAAAGTGCAAAAAGGCAGAAAATTCCAAAAACCAGAATGCCTCTTCTTCTCCAAGGGAACACAACTTCTTACAAAGAAGGGGACAAAACTGGTCAAATAATTAGTTTGACAAATTGACAGAAGCAGGCTTCAGAAGGTGGATAATAATAAACTTCTCTGAGCTACAGAAGCATACTGTAACCCAATGCAAAGAAGCTAAGAACCTTGAAGGAAAAGGTTAGACAAAATGGTAACTAGCATAATCAGTTTAGAGAAGAACATAAATGACCTGATGGAGCTGAAAAAGAAGTACAATAAGTTTCAATAGCTGAATTGATCAAGTGGAGGAAAGGCTATCAGAGACTGAAGATCAACTCAATGAAATAAAGTGAGAAGATAAGATTAGAGAAAAAAGAGTGAAAACAAAGGAACAAAGCCTCCAAGAAATATGGGATTATGTGAAAAAACCAAATCTACATTTGTTGGTGTACCTGAAAGTGATGGAGAGAATGAAACCAAGTTGAAAAGCACTCTTCAGGATATGATCTAGGAGAAATTCCCCAACCTAGAAAGGCAAGCCAACATTCAAATTCAGGAACTACCAAGAACACCACAATGACACTCCTTGAGAAAAGCAATGCCTAGGCATATATTCAACATTATTGAAGAAATAATTTTCAACCCAGAATTTCATATCCAGCCAAACTAAGCTTCATAAACAAAGGAGAAATAAAATCCTTTGTGAACAAGGAAGTGCTGAGAGATTTTGTCACCACCAGGCCTGCCTTACAAGCACTCCTAAAGGAAGCACTAAAAATGGAAAGGAACAGTCAGTACCAGACACTGCAAAAACATACCAAATTGTAAAGACCATCAATGCTATAAAGAAACTGCATCAAGCAACATGCAAAATAACCAGCTAGCATCATAATGGCAGGCTAAAAATCATACATAACAATATTAACCTTAAATGTAAATGGACTAAATGCCCCAATTAAAAGACATAGACTGGCAAATTGGATAGAGAGTCAAGACTCTTTGGTGTGCTGTATTCAGGACACTCATCTCACCTGCAAAGACACATATAGGCTGAAAATAAAGGAATGGAGGAAGATTTACCGAGCAAATGGAAAGCAAAAAAAAAAAAAGGCAAGGATTGCAATCCTAGTCTCTAATAAACTGGACTTTAAACCAACAAAGATCAAAACAGACAACGAAGGGCATTACATAATGGTAAGGAATCAATGCAAAAACAAGATCTAGCTAGCTTAAATTTATATGCACCAAATACAGGAGTAACCACATTCATAAAGCAAGTTCTGAGAGATCTAAAAAGAGACTTGGACTTCCACATGATAATAGTGAGAGACTTTAACACCCCACTGTCAATATTAGACAGATCAACAATATAGAAAATTAACATGGATATTTAGGACTTGAACTCAGATCTGGACAAAGCAGGCCTAATGGACATCTACAGAACTCTCCACCCAAAATCAATAGAAAATACATTTCTCCTAGCACCACATCACACTTATACAAAAATTGACAACATAATTGAAAGCAAAACATTCCACAGCAAATGCAAAAGAAGAGAAATAACAAAAAACAGTCTCTCAGCCCATAGTGCAATCAAATTAGAATTCAGGATTAAGAAATTAACTCAAAACTGCACAACTACATAGAAATTCAACAACCTGCTCCTGTATGACTACTAGATAAATAATAAAATGAAGACAGAAACAAAGATGTTCTTTGAAACCAATGAGAATGAAGACACAATGTACCAGAATCTCTAGGATATATTTAAGGGAGTGTGTAGAGGAAAATTTATAGCACTAAATGCCCACAAGAGAAAGGAGGAAAGATCTTAAAAAAAGCAGGGATTGCAATCCTAGTCTCTGATAAACTGTACTTTAAACCAACAACGATCAAAACAGACAATGAAGGGCATTACATAATGGTAGGGAATCATGTTCTCTCTCATTGGTGGGTGGGTATTGAACAATGAGAACACATGGACACAGGGAGGGGAGCATCACACACTGGGGTCTGTTGGTGGAGGTTACGGGAGGGACAGTGTGGAGTGGGGAGGTTGGGGAGGGATAACATGGGGAGAAATGTCAGATATAGGTGATGGGGATACGGAGGCAGCAAACCACCTTGCTATGTATATACCTATGCAACAATCCTGAATGATCTGCACATACACCCCTTAACCTAAAGTACAATAAAAAAAATTTTTAGAAAACAACACTACTATATTTTTCTCTAATTTCTAAAAGATGTTAATTAAAGTACTGCGCCCTTTAATTATATGCTTTGAAATTAGATGCATTTTCCTCTCTAATATGCCAATTAATTAAGAATACTATGGGAGAGGGGAGGAAGATGGCGCTCTAGAAGCAACTCACAACTGCAGCTCTCAGTCAAGACGCAGACGGTGAGTAAACACCGCATTTTCAGATGGATCTTTATAGCCCACAGAGCAGGGAAAAGCCCAGGTGTAAGAGCCACGCAGGACTCAAGCACAGCGCTCTCCACTGGCACGGCCAGGCAGCCAGCGCCGCAGCACAGCAGCAAGGCCACGAAACACACAGGTCTCAGTGCCCTGTTAAACTGGCAATTTGAGACTTGGGAGGGCAGATTGCTATGTTCATCTGATTGAACGGGTTTTGGATGGTGAACCAGACCAGGAGAATTCTGGGAGGTGAATTGGGAACCAGCGCAGTAGGTGGCTGCACGGGAAATCACACAGATCCCGGGGCCCTTTCGGACTGTGGCTGAGGCACCTGGGAGAGAGTCAATATTACAACTTAAAAAAAAAAAAAGCAAAAAGGCTTGAAAGCAGGGAGCCAAGTGATCAGGCTCGACGGGTCCCACCCCCACAGGCACAAGCAATAAGGTGATTCGGAGTGCCGGGGGTTGAGAGTTCTACTGCGGGAAGAGCAGAACACATGACTGTGCAGCTCGGTGGGGGAGGGGCGTCCGCCATAGCCTAGAGCTTCAGCCCTTACTGAGGTACCCGCCCACTGCTGCTGCAGTCAGCCTTTGCCGAGGCAACCCGCAATAACAGAGAGACTCCGCCAACAGGGCAGAGCCCACATCAGCAGGACAAAACCTACATCAGTAGGGCGGAGCCCAAAACAGCAGGACGGAGCCCACAGCAAAAGGGCGGACCTCGTGCCACCAGGGCAGAGCCTCGGCAGCTGAATAGTGACTAAACTGCCTCCTAGCTGGGCAGGACAGCGTAACAGATACTCACAAATAAAGCCCTAACTCCCCGAGACAGAGCATCTGAGGAAAAAATCCAGTTTCATGAGTTCTGCCACAACAGACTTAAA
>CM052670.1:61530805-61550661 GCA_028533165.1 Leontopithecus rosalia | reverse complement strand
TGCAGCAATCAAAAATGATGAGTTCGTTTCCTTTGTAGGGACATGGATGAATCTGGAGAACATCATTCTCAGCAAATTGACTCAAGAACAGAAAAGGAAACATCATATATACTTACTCATAGGCGGGTGATGAACAATGAGAACACATGGACACGGGGAAGGGAGTACCACACACTGAGGTCTATTGGGGGAAATAGGGGAGGGACAGCAGAGGGGGCGAGAGGGGGAGGGATGGCATGGGGAGAAATGCCAAATATGGGTGAAGGGGCAGAAGGCAGCAAAACACACTGCCACGTGTGTACCTATGCAACTATCTTTCATGTTCTGCACATGTACCCCCAAACGTAAAATGCAATAAAAAATTTTAAAAAAAGAATACTATGTAAATTTTTGGAGCAAAATATCAGTAATATTTTATTCAATAAATTACTAATAATCAAAGTTAAAAACTTCAACGTATAATATTAAAATTTTTTTTTGAAATTAATGGAAACAGTGACATAAGTTATCACAACTCCTGAAATAAAGCAGAAGCCATGCTAAGAAAAAGTTTACAGCACTAAGTGTCTACATCCAAAAGTCTGCAACCTCACAAATTGACAAACTAACAACACCTCTCAAGGAACTAGAGACAAAAGAACTAACCAAACCCAAAGCTAGCAGAAGAAAGAAAAAAATAACAAAGATCAGAGCAAAATGAAATAAAATTGAAGCAAAAAAAGTACCAAAGATCAATTAAACAGAAAGCTGTTTTGGAAAAAACAATATCAATAGACTATTAGGTAGATTATCTCAGAAACAAAGAGAAACATTTTATATAAGCTTAATTGAAAAGGAAGAATTGCAACCAACAGCACAGAAATATAAAAGTCCGTTTGAGATTACTATGAACATCTGTATGTATTCAAGCTAGAATGTCTAGAGAAAATGAATCGATTCCTTGAAACATACAACCCTCATAGCTTGAATCAGAAATAGAAATTCTGAACAGACCAATAGCAAGCAGTGATATTGAATCAGTAATATAAAATTTGCCAGAAAAAAAGCGCAGGGCCAGATGGATTCACATGCAAATTCTACCCAACATTCAAAGAATTGGGTACTGTTGAAACTCTTTCAAAACACTGAGAAAGAGGAACTGTTCCCTAATTAATTCTCTGAAGCCAGTATCTCCTCAATATCAAAGCCAAGAAGGGACATGATAAGAAAAAGAAAACAACAGATTCATATCCCTGATGAACATAGATGCAAAAATACTCAACAAAATACTAGCAAACCAAATTCAACATTAAAAAGTTAATTAACCATGATCAAGTGAGTTTCAGCTGAGGGATGCAGGGTTGTTTCAACACATGCAAGACAATAGATTCGGAAAAAGCATTTGATAAATTTCATCATCCCTTTATGATAAAAACCCTCAACAAACTAGGCATAGCAGGGATACACCTCAAGATAATAAAAGCCATATATAAAAACCCCACTGCCAGCACTATACTGAATGAAGAAAAGTTGAAATCATCCCCTGAGAATAGGAATGAGACAAGAATGCCCACATTCAACACTTCTATTCAACATAGTACTGGAAACACTAGCCAAAGCAATCAGATAAGAGAAAGAAATAAAGGATGCTCAAATTGGAAAAGAGGAAGTCAGATTATCTCTGCTGATATGATTTTATACCAAGAAAACCCCAAAGACTCCTCCAAAACATCTCCTAGGTTTGATAAATAAATTTGGTAGTCTCAGGTTATAAAATCAATACACATAAATCAATAGCACTGTTACACACCAACAATGACTAAGCTTAGAACCAAATCAAGAACTCACTTCCTGTTGCAATAGCTGGAAAAAATAAAATGAAGTATCTAGGAGTATTAACAAAGGAGGTGAAAGAAATCATAGATGACACAAACAAATGGAAATATATGCCATGCTCATGTGGTAAAGAAAGAACACTCATACACTGCTGTTGTGAATGCAAATTAGTACAACTTTTATGGCAAGGAGTATCTAGATTTCTCAAATAACTGAAAGTAGATCTACCATTTGATCCAGAAATTCCACTTCTAGGTATCTACCCAAAGCAAAAGAAGCCATTGTATAAAAAAGAAATTTGCACATGTATGTTTATCGCAGCACAATTCACAATTGTGAAGACATGGAACCAACCTAAGTGCCCATCAACTGAGGAGTGGATAAATAAAATGTAATATATATATTCCCTAATTTATTCTATGAATATACTAAGTATACACACACACACACACACACACACACACACACACACTAAGGAATACTACTCAATCATAAAAAGGAATGAAATAATGTAATTTGCAGCAACTTGGATGAAGCCAGAGGTCATTATTCTAAGTGAAGTAACTCAGGAATGGATAACCAAATACACTATGTTCTCACTCATAAGTGGGAACTAAGCTATGGGTATGCAAGGACATACAGAGTGGTAAAATGGACACTGGAGACTCAGAGGAGGAGAAAGTTGGAGGAGGATTAGGAACAAAAAACTGCGTATTGGGTACAACGCACAGTACCTGGCTGACAGGTACACTAAAATCTCAGACTTTCCCACTATATAATTCATCCATGTAACCCAAAACCACTTGTACCCTTATAGCTATGAAAGTTTTTAAAAGAATCAAAATTGAAATTAAAAATTAAGAAAATGAAATAAATACTCTGAATAGGTCTATGTCTATTAATGATATTGAATCAATAACTAATAACCTTACAAAACAGAAATCACCAGGCCTTGGTGGGTTCAGTGGTGAATTCCATGAAACATTTAAGGAAGAAATTATACAAATCCTGTACAATCTCTTTCGAATGATAGAAGCAGAGTAAATACTTCCTAACACATTCTATCAGGCTGGCATCACCCTAATACCAAAACCAGGCAAAGACACTACAAGATAAGAAAACCATGGATCAATATCTCTAATGAACATAGATGCAAAATTCCTCAACAAAATACTAGCAAATTAAACCCAACAATGTATACAAATAAGTATACACCTCAATCAAGTGCAATTTAGTCCAGGTATGCAAGGCTGGTACAATATTAGAATATCAATTAATGTAATCCATACCATCAACAAGCTACAGAAAAAAAAACACTTGATCATATCATTAGATGCAAATAAAGCATCTGACAAATCTAACACCTATTCATGTTTGTTAAAAAATCTTAGAAAACTAGGAAATAAGGGGAACTTCCTGAACTTAATAAAAACATCTATTTTAAAAACCCAGTAATGACAGCAAGAACAACAAAAAATCCAGTAACTAACATCATGTTTAATGGTAAGAAAACAGAATCCTTTCCATTAAAATCCAGAACAGGACAAGGACATCTCCTCTTGTCATCCTTTTCAATAACATACTGGATGTCCTAGCTAATGCAATGAGACAAGAAAATGAAGTAACAGGAATACTGACTGGGAAGGATGAAATAACATTGTTTTTGTTTATCAATTACATGATAGTTTATGCAGAAAATCTGAAAGAATCAGCAAAAAGTTGGAACTAATAAGCAGTTTTAACAGTTGAAGGAGACAAGTTTAATATACAAAAGTCAATTACTTTTCTTTTTTTGTTGTGTTTTGTTTTGTTTTGTTTTGTTTTGTTTTGTTTTTGAGACAGAGTTTCGCTCTTGTTACCCAGGCTGGAGTGTAATGGTGTGATCTTGGCTCACTGCAACTTCTGCCTTCTGGATTCAGGGAATTCTCCTGCCTCAGCCTCCTGAGTAGCTGGGATTACAGGAACGCGCCACCATGCCCAGCTAATTTTTTTTTTGTATTTTTAGTAGAGACTGGGTTTCACCATGTTGACCAGGATGGTCTCGATCTCTTGATCTCGTGATCCACCAGCCTTGGCCTCCCAAAGTGCTGGGATTACAGGCGTGAGAGTCAATTACTTTTCTATAGGCAGCAATGAACAAGTAGAATTTGAAATTACTAACACAATCTCATTTACTTTAGCACCCCAGAAACGAAATACTTATATGGAAATTTATCAAAATATGTACAAGATTTATATAAGGAAAACTACAAACTTCTGATGAAATCAAAGAAGAACTACATAAATGGAAAGGTGGTCCATGTTCACAGACAGGAAGACCCAATATTATTAAGATGTCAGTTCTTCCCAATCTATAGATTCAACATGATCCCAGTCAACATCCCAGCAAATTACTTTGTGGATATCAACAAACTGGTTCCAAAGATTGTATGGAGAGGCAAAATACCCACAACATAACACAAGTGTTGAAAAAGAACAATGTTGGAGGACTGACACTACCCAACTTCAAGACTTACTATAAAGCAACAATAAGACACTGTGATATTGATGAAACAATAAACAGATCAGTGGAAAAATAGAAGCCTAGAAATAGAAATAGATCTACATAAATAAAATCACCTGATCTTTAAAATGAGGTGAGTGCAATACAATGGAGAAAATATCTTTTTTTTTTTATGAGACAGTCTTGCTCTGTCACCCAGGCTGGAATGCAGTGGTGCAATGTCAGCTCACTGCAACCTCTGCCTCCCAGATTCAAGCAATTCTCCTGCCTCAGCCTCCCCAGTAGCTGGGATTATAGGCGAGTGCCATCATCCTGGCTAATTTTTGTAGTTTTAGAAGAGATGGGTTTTCATCATTTTGGCCAGGCTGGTCTAGAACTCCTGACCTCAGGTGATCCACTGGCCTCAGCCTCCCAAAGTGCTGGAAAGGATCATCATTTTTACAAATGGTTTTGGAATAACTGGACATCCACATGCATAAAAATAAATCTAGACACAAAAAAATAAATCTAGTACATTTTTATGTACTCTTCATAAAAATTGACTTAAAATGGATTACAGATCTAAATATAAAACACACAACTGTATAACTCCCAGAAGATAACATATGCAAAAATACAGATAACCTTGGGTTTGGTGATGGCTTTTTAGATGGAACGCCAAAGCAACAATCCGTAAAAGAAAGAATTAATAAGCTGGACTTCATTAAAATATATTGCTCTGGTAAAAACACTATCAATAGGATAAAAAGGCCACACACTGAAAGAAAATATTTGCATAAGACACATATGATAAAGAGCTGTAATCTAAAATACCCAAAAAAATCTTTAAAATAAAACAATAAAGAGGCAAGCATCTCACACAAAAAAAAGACTAACGACTTGAATAGACACCTCACCAAGAAGATATATAGATGGCAAATAAACTTCTGAAAAGATGTTCCTCACTATATGTCATCAGGGATGTGCAAATTAAAACAATGAAATACCACTACAGACTTTTACAATGGCCAAAATTCAGAACACTGACCTCACCAGATTCTGGCAAGGATGTAGAGCAACAGGAACTCTCAGTCATTTCTGCTGGAGATGCAAACTGGTACAGCTACTTTTGAAGACACTTTGGCAGTTTCTTACAGAACTAAATACACTCTTACCAAATGATCCAACAATCTCTGTCCTTGGTATTTACCAAAATGAGCTAAAAATGTATGTCCAAATGAAAACTTGCACATGAATGTTTAAAGCAGCTTTATTCATAACGACCAAAACTTGGAAGCAACCAGGATGTCTTTCAGTTGGTGGGTGGACAAATAAACTGCGGTACATGCAGGAAATGGAACATTATTCAACACTAATAAGAAATGACTTATCAAGCCATGAAAAGACATGGATGAATCTTAAGTGCATACTACTAAGTGAAAGAAGACAATCTTCAAAGGTTACATACTGTATCATTCCAACTATATGACATTCTGGAAGAGGCAAACAATGGTACCAGTAAATAGATCAATAGTTTCCATGAGTTGCAGAGAGGGAGAGATGAACAGGCAAAACACAGAGTATTTTTAGGGCAGCAAAAATACTCTACATGGTACTGTAATGGTGGATACAAGTCATTATATATTTGTCCAAACCCACAGACTGTACAACACCAAGAGTGAATGCTAATAGAAAACATGAACTTTGGATCATAATTATGTGTCAACACTGATCCATAGATTGTAACAAATGTACCACTCTGGTGGGAGATGTTGATAATGGGGACGGCTACGCATGTCGGAGATAGGGAAATCTTTGATCCTTCCTTTTGATTTTGCTGTTAATCTAACATTGCTCTAATAAATAAACTCTTTAAAAATAAATTTAAATAAATGTAGGCTTTGCATGCTATATGACCTATGTCAAAACTACTCCAACCCAGCATTGTTCAAAACAGCCATAGAATATGGGTAAACAAATTGATATGAATGTGTTCCAATAAAACTTTATTAATATAAAAGTCAGTGGGCCATATTTGGCCCATAAGTATAGTTTGCCATTCTTTGATGTGCACACTTGAACATGGTTTGTCTCTCTGGTTCTTGGCCCTCCATGAGTCTTTGGGTATGAGCTATCCCTGTCATAAGTTCCCTGCCCCAGACTATTGGATTAGTGTCCAGGTAACCTCAGAAGAGGAAGATTTAGGTAAAACCCTTATGTCAAAATATGAAAGTTATCACCTTCTCCCACCAAATCTGTTCTTCTCACAGTAGCCCCAATCATATTGATTGGCAACACTGCTCATTCAGGCATTGAAGTTATAAATCTGGTTGTTAACTTCAACTTATCTCACTCCTCACCTGCCAACTGGTTGACAAATTCTGTTGATTTCCCCCAAAATGATTACATCTTCCCCCTCCTCTCTCTCCCCTCATATCCTATCTTAGGCCTAGGCTCTTACCATCTCTTGGTTAGACTACTGTAATATCTTCCAGCAAAACCAGGCTACTTGCAGTCCCTCAAGTATGTTGTGCTGTTTTGCATATGTTTGCCACTACGTATTTCCTTTTGCCTGGAATCCCCTCCTCCATTAAATCCTACTCCCATCTCTTATCTTCTTGGTGAACTCCTAGTCATCATTCAACACCCAACTTGAACTTTCCCTTTCACCCTTAATCATTGCCTCCTCAAAGCTACTTGGTTTAAATAGTATACCCTTGACAATACCAAGATACATGTTTCAAGAGCCCCACATTAATGAATATTGGAAAATTTAAGTATACATGTCAGAACCTTAGGGCTCAAATAATTAATTGATCTACTAAATATTGTAACTAAAATGAACTCTGCATTTCATTTCATCATGGATTTAGTAACATCAACCATAAAAATAGCTTAATCTGGAAAGAAACAATAAAGCTCTTATCATTTTAGGCAATTCACTGCATATATAACCATAAATAAAGAACAGAGAACAACCTTGTAGAAATACTTGCTCCCACACAGTAGTCACACAGAATGTGAATCACACATGCATCTCAGTAAAATCACAAATTTCTTAACGTAAAAGACCTTTGGAAAAAACTGTGTGTCAAATCCATAAATGCCAAGAGCCTGCTATACTTCTATTATTGTACTTATGTCAATGAACAACTATGGCCCCAGTGAGAACATAAGCTTCTTGGGGTCAGGCCCACTATTTTGTCATTCTTTTTGTACCGAAGTTGATCTAACAGGAAGCAACCACTCCAGAAGCATTTGTTGAATTAAATTACCTCCTAATTGATCTTCCTACTGCCAGGCCATCTTCCTCTCCAAAATCGTGCCAGTTATTTTACAAAAACATAACTCTGATGTCACTCCATTTCCCCCAAACCTTTGATGGCTGTTCATAAACTGCTTTACAGGATTATGTCCCCATTCCCTGCTAGGACATATAAGAGCCTTCACACCATGGCCTCATATTCCCAGTCTCATTCTTAGCCTCTGCTCTTCACACACACTCTCTTCAAGCCACACTAGCTGTTCCTAGAACATTTTTGGACTTTCATTACATTATGACTTTGTAAATGCTATTTCCTCTGTCTGAAAGATTCCTCATCTTCTCATCTGCCTGGACCTCCTGAATTTATCAATATAGGTCAGCTTAAATATCACTACCTTTGTAGCTTTCCCTGACCCCTCTCAGTATCACTGTTTCCCTCATTTTTTTTAATACCAGTCTGTCTATTCTAAAAACATACTAAGCTGATTCTGTGGGGAGGAAAGGGGGAAGGAGGGAGTGCCCTGTCAAAGGACTTACCCAAGCAGTGACTGCGGCACTACGTGTTAAGCATATTGTTCCAGCAGCAGTGGGAGGATGGGGCTGGATGGCCTTCATATGAGATGCTATGGGTTGCATCTTTCACGCTGCGTGTGTAAGTGTGTGTGTGTGTGCGCGCGTGCGTGCGTGCGTAACTGTGGTGGGGTAGCAGGGAGAAAGAGAACGAAGGGGGAGAAAGAGAACGAAGGGGGAGAAAGAGAACGAAGGGGGAGAGAGAGAGACAGAAAGAAACAGAGAAGAGGGCGGACGCAGTGCAGTAAGAGCTGATGGGCGGACCCAAATTTCTTCTGCTTCACGATTTTGCTGAGGTCTAGCCCTGCATCCAGCCTTGAAGCAAGGGGTGGGGAGGAGGCGGAAAGGGGAGGAACTGCACTCCCTATGAGCATGCTAGCCCCGACTGTTTGAGGGACCACCCTTCAGCTCCAACATGGCTAGCTCCTCAACGCCGTGACTCAAGCCTATTGTGCCAGGCAGGGCGCATTCAGCAGTGCAGCCCCACAGGTGGCAGCGGCTCGGCGAGAGGGCTCCCGCCAGGCTAGGCAGTGGAGTGCCGCACAGCACGCTTTCCCGCCTCCCAGCCGCCACCCAAGCAGTTCCGACCCAGCGCCAACAGGCCTGCTTGGTCGATCTTCGAGCCAAAGATGCCGCGAGGCTGGAAGATGGCTCTGTCTGGGGGGCTGCGGTGCTGCCGCCGGGTACTGTCCTGGGTGCCAGTGCTCGTTATTGTTCTCGTCGTGCTCTGGTCCTACTATGCCTACGTCTTTGAACTCTGCCTGGGTAAGTGGGGCTCGGCACCTAAGGTGGGGAAATTACGCTCCAGTATAATCGTTTGCCCTACCTTCACACTGTTCTTAAGCCCTCTCTCTGCGGTTTTCCTTTTGCTCCATAGAGAGTTCCTTGTCCCCAGCCTCTGGGTTCCCACGATATTTCCTGTGCCCTCCCACCAGGGTCCCACCCTGTCTCCATCGTCTCCCACCTAGGGTTTCTTATTTCTTTGCCCTACCCACAAAAATGCCCTGGCTCTTCCCACGAGGGCCCCCATTTGCACCTTGTGCTCTTCTTCTGGGGGCCCCCGACTCTACCTAGTTGAGGAAACAACATACCCTGTGTCTTTAAACTGTTTGCTGACACTAGGAATCTCACCAACGCATCCAATTAGCAGCCCCACCATTTTCCCTCCTACTAAAATCTTACTAGGATTTCCTACTTGAGGTTTCCTACTGAGAGTCCCAAAATATTTCCTCCACTCTCTTACTAGCTTTCCTTTTTCCCACACTGGAATCTATCGTTTTCCTGTGATCCTCTCATACTGGCTGATATCATATCTTCGTCCGCTTGTGACCCCACAGTCCACTCTATGCTACCCCATTAAGATCTTCCCTTTTCACACGGTGGTGAGCCCTCCAGTTTTTTTCCCCTGTGGGCTCTCACCATTTAATCATTTTCTATAATGGGACTGGGATTCTATAATACATCCTCTCCCATCACACTACAGGCCCTGATTATATTATACTGGAGTTCCCTCCAGTCTCCTGCCTTCTTGCTTTGAGGAGCATTCAACTTCTTCCTATTAGGAGCCCCACATTATTTTCTGACACCTCATACTGGTGACCCTGCTATTGTCACATGATGATAGTGCCTTGTCCCGTGTCTTCTACTAGAGTCTCCTCTTTTACCCTCCCACAAGGGTTCCCATAATTTATCTCCTATCCTATCAAATGGCCGCTACTTTTCTAATCATTATTCATATTTGTTATCTTTTTTTGGGAAACTCACTCCCCACCTCCCACGGTGTTCTTTCACTGTTAGCTCCACATTCTGCCATCCTCTTCCTTTGGGGTTTCTTATTATTTCCTCTTACTTCTCAATGGATTGCACTTGTCTCGTCTTCTCACATTGGTGAAACCCCATTCTTTCTTATTGGGGTTTCTTATATTTTCCACCCCTCCCAATGGGCATATCATTTCTCATTCTCTCTCATTAGACTACCCCTTTCTTTTTTTTATTTGAAGTTTCATTTTATTTTAGTCTATAAGTATTGCTATTTGTTTAAAGCACTCACATAAATCCATTTCACCCAAAAAGGATACATAAAGTGCTTCCAGCAGTACAAGCATGGGTGGCACGGCCTTTCCAAAGGTTTTCCACTAGAGTCTAGAGAAAATCTAAACAAATTCTATTATTTTCTCTTTTACCCTGCCCTGTCACACTGAGGAGCACTCTATCCCCTCCTTATATGCTAATGGTGCTTGAAAATGGTTCTCACAGTATAGCTTGTGCATTCAAACTCAGAATTCTACAATATTTCCTGACACAAACCCCAAGTCTCTCCCTTATGTTATTCCCACTTTCCACTTTAATTCTCTGCCTCCATTCACCATTCTTATTATTAATGGCCTTGCAATGCTCATATCAACTCACAATGGCATTTTCATATTATATCCTGTCTTGTTACAATAGAGTCCCTGCTTTTCTCACGATGAAACTTCCCCTTGTTCCTGTCTTCTTACACTGAAGAATCCCTGTCTCCTCTCAAAAGAGATTCCACTAATACTTATTGTCACTTTGACACTAGAATTCCTCCGCCAGCACCCTTGAACTTGTGGCCTACAGTGTTCCCTATTCATCTAGTGTGGGGCTGCAATATGTTTCTACTCCTGTCACATTAGGACTTCTATCTCATTGGACATCCCTCACTCCCATGTCCTTCTGAGACTTCTTTATTTTTTTACACCAAACTCTTCCCACCTTAAAAATGATGGTAAGGATGCCGCTTTTTTTCAACTCCAGGACCTGAATCAATTTGTAACTTTCTTCTATTACATATTTACAAAGCAATAGTCTACCCCAGGTAGACAGGGATAAACTAGGGAGGCAGAAGATGATCCTCTTTTCCAATATAGAATTTCTACATTCTAATTCTATAACTTTGGTATTCTCATTCTAATTAGCTCTGTGCATCACAATTTGAACTTTTCTTATTTCTTTCTTGGAGATATTATGGAAAATGCAGAAAGAGCTCTTAAAAATAAATTTCATTAGCTGCCTTCGTAGATACAAGTTAGCCTAGTTTTCTTTTGTATCTTGATTCAGTATTGGGATGCATTAAGTAGACTACACAATGACTGGGAAGCTTTTCTATACTCAGACATCACTACTTTGGCTTTTTGAATGATTGATGGAAGGGTCAAAAGTTCAGCACCATTATTATGGTACAGATATTGCTCCTAGAATCAATGCCATATTGTAAGCAACTTATTTTGGAGTTTTTCAATGTTGACTAACATGAGCTTCACCAAGATATATTTTAAAAAATTAATAATGATAATGCCTAACACTTATATAGTCCTTACTCTGTGCCAGAAAATATTCTTAGTTCTTTAGATAGATTAACTATATATTAATTCATTTAATCTTCACAATATCTATATGACGCAATTACCATTACTATTTCCATTGTACAGATGTATAAACTGAGGCACAACAGATCAGCAAACTAAGGTAAAGACTAAGTTAGGACAAATAATTGTCTTTCTATAAGTTCTTCTTTAATCATAATATTTACAGCTGAAAGGAAGCTTAGGACCTATTTGTTTTGTTTTAGTTAACATACTTGCACTGCACTGCTACATGCCAGTACTATTTCTAGGTGACTACACACACATACAGACAGATACACAGACATTTAATCTTTGTAACAACTTTCTAATGTATATACTATCATTATGACCAGTTTACAAAAAAGTAAACTGAGGAACAGACAGAATAAGTAGCTTACTTAAGGTCACAGAGCTAGTAAATGGCTAGACTTAAAACCCAGGTAGTATGTTGCCACAGTTTCCTCTAAACTAATACAGAGATAAAAACTTGTAACTTACAAGCCAGATGTAGCCTTCAGATGTATTTTGTCTGGCCTGCACAGTGTTTTCTTAACATTTGGCATCAGTTTCCATCATTTAAAAGTCAGGAGAATAAGGTAGCTTTGACTTTCAACTCTGGCTCCACCCGTCAATCCTGCCATCATCAATTTAACAATCTTTTAACGTATCAGAAACCTATATTTCAGAAAAGTTAAATCAAATTTTCCTAAGGCCACACATTTAGTAATAGTGGAGAGTTGGAAATCCAGGCAGCCTGATACCAAGCTCATACCTTTTCCAATACAAACAAATTAACAGATTTGCATTTCAATAGGACTCAAAAAGTAACATTAAGGATCTTCTTTCCAGTTATAAAACCTGAAGTCTTCCTCCATAACGTTACATTAGAGTTGAAACCAAAAGTGATATTTTTGTCCTGTAATTCTTAGAGTTTGAATTCTGCCATTTACTATCCAGCAGACCTGGGGCAAGTACCTTCACTCTCTCGACCTCATTGTCGCACATGTACCTTGGTTCTATAGTTGTTCATCCACATGACAAATGGTTACTTAGCACTCACTATATGCCAATTATTACTGCAGTGAGGGTTAAATAACATGGTGCCTAAAAAGCATGCATCACAGTTCACAATACATTGTAAGAGCTGTGGATTAGTAACTTGTTATTACTAAAGATATAAAGGATTCTTCCTGACCTAGAAAAATAAGAAGCTTCAATTTTTAGAGAGGATAGAAAGTAACAGTGTTCATTTTATTGGGGTGAAATTTATATAACATAAAATTAACTGTTTTTAAGTATTTATCTCAGTGCCATTTAGCACTCAAAAATGCTGTGCAGCCATCAACTCTATGTAGTTCCAAAATGTTTTTGTTATCCCAAAAAGAAACCTCATAGGCATTAAGCAGTCACTCCCTGTTCCCTCTTCTCCCAAGTCCTAGCCAACTATTAATCTGCATTCTGTCTCTGTGGATTTTCCTATTATGGATGTTCCACATAAATAGAATCATAAAATATGTGTCCTTTTGTGTATGACTTCTTATTAACACGTTTTTGAAATCCTTCAACATTGTATTATGTAACAGTAATTTATCCCTTTTAATGGCTAAATAATAGTCTATTGTGTATATATGTGTGTGTGCGCGCACACACACATAGACATATACATATACATACCATTTGTTATTCATTCATCCATTGATGGACATTTGGGCTATTTCCACCTTTTGTCTCTTCTGAATAGTGCTGTTACAAACATTAATGTACAAGTATTTGTTTCATTATCTTAAATTCTTTTGAGTATATACCAGGGAGATGCATGGAGATTATTAGGCTATATGGTAATTCTATGTGTAACTTTCTGAGGAACCTCCAAATTATTTTCCACGGTGGCTGCACCATTTTATATTCCCATCAGCAGCACAGAAATGTTACAGTTTGTCCACATTCTCACCAAGACTTGTTATTTTCAGTTTTATTTTTATTATAGCCATCTTAACTGGGTGTGAAGAGGTATCTCATTGTGATTTGGTTTGTATTTCCATAATGACTAAAAATATTGAGGAGCTTTTCATGTACTTGTTCTCCATTAATATATTTTCTTTTGGAAAATGTCTATTCAAGCCACTGTCCATTTTTTAATTGGGATTTTTAAATTGAGTTGTCTTTTTATTGTTGAATTTTAATATTTCTTCATGTGTTCTCAATACTTGATACTTATCGGATAAATTATTTGTAAATATTTTCTCTTGTACCTGATAGTATCATTTTATACACAAAGATTTTAATTCTAATAAAATTCAGTTTATCTATTTTTTATTTGTTACCTATGCTTTTGGTGTTATATTTAAGAATCTATTACCAAATGCAAATACCATAAAGATTTACCTTTGTGGGTTTTGCTTTTTTTGTTTTGTTTTGTTTTGTTTTGAGATAGAATCTCACTGTGTTGCCCAGGCTGATCTCAAACTCAGCCTGGGTTTAAGTGATCCTCCCACCTTAGCCTCTCAAATGGCTGGGACTACAGGCATGTGCATTGTGCTTTGTTTTGCTTTGTTTTTTCTTTGTTTTTACACAGAGGCTTGCTTCTTCGCCCAAGCTGGAGGGCAATGGCTCAATCTCGGCTCACTACAACTTCTTCCTCCTGGCAATTCTCCTGCCTCTTCCTCCCCGGAAGCTAGGATTACAGGCACATGCCGGCATGTGCGACTAATTTTTGTGTTTTTAGTAGCGACAGGTGTCACCATGTTGGACAGGCTGGTCTTGAACTCCTGACCTCAAGTGATCCACCTGCACTGGCCTCCAAAGTGCTGGGAGTGCCCTGTGTTTTCTTATAATATTTTTATGGTTTTCGCTCTCACTTTAGCCATTCTGAGTTAATTTTTTGTATCTGATGTAGGATAGAAGTCCAGCTTCTCTTTTGTTGAATGTGGATATCTAGTTATCCTAGCACTGCTTGTGGAAGAAACTATTCTTTTCCCTGCTGGATGGTCTTGATATGATCGTAAAAGTATCAATTGACTGCAGATTTATGCATCTAATTCTAGACTCTCATTTCTGTTTCATTAATTGATTTATTTATTTGTCTATCCTTCTGCCAATAACATACTGTGTTGACTTGTTATGCATTTTGAAATCAAGAAGTGTGAGTTCTCCAGCTGTATTTTTTTATAAATTATTTTGTTGGCTGGGTGTGGTGGCTCAAGCCTGTAATCCCATAATTTTGGGAGTCCAAGGCAGGAGAATTACTTTAGCCCAGGAATTTGAGAACAGCCTGGGCAACATAGTGACACTCCATCTCTACAAAAAATAAAAATTTAGCCGAGCATGGTGGGACATTCCTGGGATCCCAGCTCCTCAGAAGGCTGAGGTGGGAAGATTGCTTGAGCCCAGGAAGTCAAGGCTACAGTAAGCTGCAAATGTGCTACTACACTCCAGCCTGACCAAGTGAGACTGTCTCAAAAAATAAAATCATTTTGTCTATTTAGGTTCCCTTGCAATTTTGTATGAATTTTCGGTTCAACTTTTACACTTCTGCAAAAACAGAATTTTTTTTTTTTTTTAGTAGGAATTGCATTGAATCTGTATATTGCTTTGGAGAAAATTGCCACCTTAACAATACCAAGTCTTCCAATCTGTGAACATGAGATGCTTTTCCATTTATTTCAGTCTTTAATTACTTTTCAGTACGTTTTATAATTTTAGGTGCATTCATCTTGAGCCTCCTTTCTAAAATTTATTCTTAAATTTTTAATTCTTTTTATGTTATTATGAATGAAATCATTTTCTTAATTTTATCTTCTGATTATTCACTGCTAGTGGAAAGAAATAAAACTGATTTGATGTGTTGACATTGTATTTTGCAACTTGCTGAATTTGTTTATTAGCACTAAGTTTTTGTGGAGTCTTTAGAATTATCTATATATAAGATTATGTAATCTACCAATAAAGATAATTTTACTTAGTCTTTCCATTCTGAATGCCTTTTACTTCTTTTTGTTGCCAATAGAAGTAGCAAAATAGCAATCCTGGTCTTCTTCCTGATCTTAGGGGGGAAATTTTTAGTGTTTCACCATTGACTATACTGTTAGCTATGGATTTTCCATAAATGCCTTTTATCAAGTTGAAGAATTTCTCTTCTATTATTAATTACTTGAGCATTTTTTTATTCCAGATATTACGTCTCGTACCCAACAATTATTTTTTCTGATCCTCTCCTTCCTCTTACCCTTCACTTTCAACTAGACCCCAGTGTCTGTTTTTGCCTTCTTTGTGTTCATGAGTTCTCATCATTTATAAGTGAGAACATGTGATATTTAGTTTTCTGTTCCTACATTAGTTTGCTGGGATAATGGCCTCCAGCTCCATCTATGTTCCCACAAAAGACATGATACCATTCTTTTCTATGGCTGCATAATATTCCATAGTATATATGTACCACATTTTCTTTAATGCATCAGCCACTGATGGGCATGTAGGTTGATTCCATGTCTTTACTGTTGTGAATAGCACTGCAGTGAACATTTGCCTGCATGTGTCTTTATGGTAAAATGATTTATATTCCTTTGGGTATATGCCCAGTAATGGGATTGATGGGTCAAATGGAATTTCTGTTTTTAGGCCTTTGTGGAATCACCACACTTTCTTCTACAATTGTTGAATTGATTTACACTCCTACCAGCAGTGTACAAGTGTCCCCTTTTCTCCACAACTTTATAAGCATTGGTTATTTTTTAACTTTTTAATAGCAATTCTGAGATGGTATCTCATTATGGTTTTGATTTGCATTTCTATAATGATCAGTGATATTGAGCTTTTATTCATATGCATGTTGGCCGCATGTATGTCTCCTTTTGAAAAGTGTCTGTTCATGTCCTTAGCCCACATTTTAATGGGTTTGTAAATTTGTTTAAGTTTCTTATAGCTGCTGGATATTAGACTTTTTTCAGGTGCGTAGTTTGCAAATGTTTTCTTCCATTCTATAGGTTGTTTACTCTGTTGAGATTTTCTTTTGCTGTGCAGTAGCTCTTAAATGTAATTAGATCCCATTCATCAATTTTTGCTTTTGTTGTGATTGCTTTTGCCATCTTTGTCATGGATTCTGCCTGTTCCTATTTGCAGGATGATAAGCCTATGTTGTCTTCCACGGTTTATATTGTTTTGGGTTTTACATTTAAGTCTTTAATCCATCTTGAGTTGACTTTTATATTTGGTGTAATGAAGGGGTCTAGTTTCAATCTTCTGTATATGGCTAGTCAGTTATACCAGCACCATTTATTGACTAGTGAATTCTTTCCCCATGGCTTGCTTTTGTTAGTTTTGTCAGAGATCAGATGGTCATAGGTGTACAGCCTTATTTCTGGCCTCTCTATTCTGTTCCTTTGGTTTATATGTCTGTTTTTATACAGTACCATGCCTTTTTGGTTACTGTAGCCCTGTAGTATAGTTTGAAGTCAGGTAACATGATGTGTTCAGGTTTGCCCTTTTTGCTTAGGATTGCCCTGGCTATTTGGCCTCATTTTTGCTTACATATGAATTTTAAAATAGTTTTTTTGCAGTTTGATAAAGAATGTAATTGTTAGTTTGATAGGAATAGCATTGAATTTCTAAACTGCTTTGGGAAATATGGCCATTTTAATGATATTGATTCTTCCTGTCCATGAGCATGGGATATTTTCCCATTTGCATCATCTCTGATTTCTCTGAGCAGTGTTTTGTAATTCTCTTTGCAGAGATCTTTCACCTCCTTGTTTAGCTGCATTCTTAGGTATTTTATTCTTTATGTGGCAATTGTTAATGGAATTGCTTTCCTGATTTGGCTCTTGGCTTATCTATTGTTGAATACCAACTTAATTTAATAGTATACAAATCCTAGCTCTTACAACTCTGTTGCCCCCTTTATGCTGTTATTGTCACACGTTACGTCTTTACACATTGTATACGCCTTAACGTAGATTTATCATTGTGGCTTTCTGCATTTTTCTTTTAAATTAGATAGTAAATAAAAAAGAGTTTTAAAGCAACTAAAATACAGTATTGCTTGCTTTTGTAGTTACCTATGTAGTTACCTTTACCAGTGTTCTTTGTTTCTTTGTATAGCCTGGGTTACAATGAGTGCCCTTTCAGTTTTTCTGGAGAATGCCCTTTAGCATTTCTTGCAGGGATGTTCTACTAGTGATCAGCTCCCTCAGTTTTTGTTTATCTGGGAATGTCTTATTTTCTCTTTCATTCTTTGAAGTATAGTGTTGCTGGACGTAGCATTCTAAATGTAGGTGGACAGATGTTTTTATTTTTCTTTTAGCAATTTAAATATGACATTTCACTGACTTCTAACCTCTGTGGGTTTTCAAGAGAAATAAACTGTTAGTCTTATTATGTTTTGTATGTAAAAAATCACTTTTTCTGCTTTCAAGATTTTCTCTTTGTCTTTTGACAGTATGACTATAATGTGTCTTAATTGTGGATATCCTTTAGTTTATTCTATGTGGAGTTCATTGCACTTCTTGGATGTTAAATTCTTATTTTTAACCAAATGTGTGAAAGTTTTTAGCCATCATTTTTTGAAATACTCTTTCTGTTTTGTTCTCCCTTTTCTCTCATTTTGAATTCCCTGTTATGTGTATCTTAGTATGTTTGAATATGGGATATATAGTAGAGGGTAGGCTGTATTATTGTATATATTAGAGTGTGGGCAGCTGTCCTCACAGCCTCTGCTGATCTGGGATGTGGAAGATGGCAGGCAGACAATTTAAAATGTCACAGTGTCCTCTTACTACAAAGTATCAGTTCTTTTCTTCACCAAATCTTCCTCTCTGGTTGTTGTAACAATTTTACTAGATTCCAGGGTTCTTCAAAAGTTTCTTCTGACAGTTTTTGCCAGCTCATTAGTTGCTTTTGAGGAGGAATGTAAGTCTGGAGTACTCTCAGTTTGGATGCTCAACATTATTCATTCTGAGGCTAAAACATAAAAATATCTATGATATAATTCTACTCAAAAGGTAGAAATTCTTCAAAGAGAGAACAAATAAAAACTGCTCGGACAGAAAAAAACAAAAGAAACATTTTCTAGAAACCAAGTTTCTCTAGAAGTAAAAGGTATCCATTCAAGCCTATAGGAATCATGGTATTATCACATTTAAAATCGTTTTGTGTCATTCATATGACAAACAGTTAAATGTATCAGACCTGACTAGTAACTTATTGTAACAAACTCCTAATATAATTCCAATGGTTTTTAAACCTAACTCAGAAATACCTGCTGAGGCTTTCAAATACAAATTTCTGCACCTCTACCTAAAGCCCTGTTAAGTGAAGAGAGCCCTGGAATGTATATTTTTATTATGCTTCCTAAGTAAGTATTAAGATCATCCAGGTTTGAGAAGGATTGCCTTAAAAGTTAATGAATGCCTGTTGTGAATAATTTTTTCAAAGCAGTAAATAAAGACTGGCCTGATTAGCTTTCTTTCAACAGAAAACACTCAGAAATGTGTCTCGGTTCCCTATTTCAAATTATTTTCTCTCTCCTAACCTAGAATCTGAGAAACAGCTAAGTGAAAAAGTGGGGGGAATCAAATTTATTTTGACATTGAGAAAATTATTTCAAAACCATCATATGTAACTCTGGGAACCATAAAATTTTATAAAAATCAGACTTCTTTTGTCCTAAACTTATTGTAAAATGTAACCCGACTAAACAATTTCTTTTTTGTAGAAAAATGATAATTATTTGCTAACAATAATTAAGTACTTATGTGCAAAGCACCCAAGTGCTTTACACATATTTTATTACTTAATTCTTATAACAATCTGATAACTTAAATAATTTTATCTTCATTTTACAGGTGAGGAAACTGAGGCACACAGTGATTAACTTGACCAAGATGACTGATAAACGATCTGAGGAAATAGCCCCTAGAACGTAGTCTCATTCTGTTTAGACTTTTTTCCTATTTTTCTGATCCTTAACTGTTGATCATTTTGTATGAAAACCATCTTTTGTTTTTTTAAAGAAAGCATGTTTACATATGCCTTTTATTGCTGGATCTCTACCTGGCCTGTTAGAGCCCAATAGAGAAAGAAACATTGAAAATCATCTTGATTAAACAGCTAGTCACAATTGAAAGCCATGCTGAAGGTTTAAGATGAAGGAAGATAGCAAAGGATGGAATGTAATTATCCTTGCCTTCCCTCATCTTTGGCTGGTGGTTTTCTTTCTTTTTTTTTTTTTAATTTTTGTTGCATTTTAGGTTTTGGGGTACATGTGCAGAACATGCAAGATAGTTGCATAGGTACACACGTGGCAGTGTGTTTTGCTGCCTTCTGCCCCCTCACCCATATTTGGCATTTCTCCCCATGCCAT
>CM052670.1:61517684-61530305 GCA_028533165.1 Leontopithecus rosalia | reverse complement strand
TGCTGTTTTGATTACTGTAGCCTTGTAGTATAGTTTGAAGTCTGGTAGTGTGATGCCTCCCGCTGTGTTCTTTTTGCTTAGAATTGACTTGGCTATGCGGGCTCTCTTTTGGTTCCATATGAAGTTCATGGTGGTTTTTTTTCCAGTTCAAGCAGTTATTTTTGAGTGTAGCACACCATGAGTCACACTCTCAACCTCACCTCTAGGAGCCTGTCAGGACTTTAGTTATAGGTCTATAAGCAAGAGAGGTGTTGGAGATGGCTCCTGAGGAGAATCAACATTATCTAGTCTGGCAACTGCCTCAGGAAAGGCCATGAGTGTTTCTTCAGGCAGCACAGGGTTTATCACCCCAGACAAAGGTGGAAAGGTAGATGGTAGCACTACTAGGGATGGTGAAGCTGTTTCTTCTGGCAAAAAAAGGTTCATCAGAGTATACCAACGCAGTATCCCCAGCTTCATCAGCGTCCTTCCACATATTTCCATTATTTTCCAATCAATGCCCTCCCTTTAACAGTAGACACCTGGTGAGTCTGTGTATGCATCTTTCATTGCAGACCAGCCACTCACATGATAACAGCTTGTGTCTGTTTTCCCACAGTTTCAGCTCTTTCTCTGCAAGAGATCAGACTCTCATGTGGGACAGTCTTAGAAGATTTGAAATTTAGTATCTGCTTCTGATGGTGGTAGTTAGAATTCCTGAGTTCATCATTTTCTTTCATTCATCACTTTGTCCACTGAACTTAGGAGCAATCAACCAGCTTCATTATGTTCCTTGGTTCTCCACATATGGTCAAAGGTATTATGTATAGAGTCACTAAACTCCTCGCCTCTCACAAGGGGTGAATCAGGAATGTCAAACACATTTATTTTCCATAACTCAATTAACAATTCATGCCAAGAACAATCAGTGTTCTCCATACTATTTGGAGTAGAGTCCTTAGCATTGTTGGGTCTAATAGTATTAAGCAGCCAACTCAGGAAACCCCAAAACCAACAAAAGAACTCTATCCTTAATATTCTGTTCCTCTAGAACCACTCCTGGCAACAAAAGCCAGTCCGAGTTCCAAAACTGAAGAACTTGGAGTCCAATGTTCAAGGGCAGAAAGGGTCCAGCATGGTAGAAAGATGTAGAGTTGGAGGCTAGGCCAGTCTATTCTTTTCACATTTTTCTGCCTTCTTTATACTCGCTAGCAGTTAATTAGATGGAGCTCACCTAGATTAGTGGTGGATCTGCCTTCCCCATCTCAGTGACTCAAATGTTAATCCCCTGACTCAAATGTTAGTCTCCTTTGGCAGCACTCTTGCAGACACTCCCAGTATCAATCCTTTGCATCCCTCAATCCAATCAAGTTGACACTCAGTATTAACCATCACAAATAAGCACATGAAAAGATGTATGGAATAATATGCAGCTATTAAAACAGATGAGTTCATGTCCTTTGCAGGGACACGGATGAAACAGGAAACCATCATTCTTAGCAAACTGACACAAGAACCAAAAGCCAAACACCGCATGTTCTCACTCATAAGTGGGTGTTAAACAATAAGAACACATGGACAAAGGGAGGGAACATCACACAAAGGGGCCTGTTGGTGGGTAGGGGAGCTAGGGGAGGGATAGCAGGGGTGGGGATATTGGAGGGCATAACATTAGGAGAAATACCTAATGTAGATGACAGGGGGATAGATGCAGCAAACCACCAAGGCGCATGTATACCTATGTAACAAACCTGCACTTTCTGCACATGTACCCCAGAACTTAAAGTACAAAAAAGTAAGAAGTAAAATAAAAGATGCCAAATATAATTAATCATTAGATTAATGCAAATTAAAACCACAGTGAGATAATATCTCACACCCATTAAAAGTTTATTATTAAAAAAACTGGAAAACAGCAATTGTTGGTGAGGAGGTAAAGAAATTGAAACATTTCAGGGCTGTTGGTGGGAATGGTAAATAGTGTAACCACTATGAAAAACAGTATAATAGTTCCTCAAATAGTTTAAAAAATGGCACAACCACAGGGTCTAGCAATTCCACTTTTGGGTTTGTACCCAAAAGAATTGGGAGCAAGGTCTCAAATAGATAGCTGTATACCTATGTTTATAGCATTATTCACAATAGCCAAAAGGTGGAAACAACCCAAGAGAATCGGTAAGTAAAATCAAGTATACACATACAATGGAGTATCATTCCACTTTTGAAAGAGAAGGAAATTCTGACACATGCTAAAACATGGATGAAACTTGAGGGTATTATACTAAGTGAAATAAACCAGTAACAAAAGGCAAATGTATACTTGTATGAGGTACCTAGAGTAGTCAAATTCACAGAGAAAGAAAATAGGATGGCCTTTGCTAGGACTGGGAGGAGAGGGAAATATGGAGTTGTTTAATGAGTATGAGTATAGAATTTCAGTTTGGGAAGGTGAATAAAGTTCTGAAGGTGGATGGTAATGATGTTTGAACAATAATGTGACTATACTTCATGCCACCGAACTATATACTTTAAAATGGTTAAATTTTATGTTATACATATTTATCACATTATTTTAAAGAGGACCAAGGACTTAAATGTAAGATCTAAACTTAAAAACTCTTTGAATAAGACTTAGTGGAAAATCTTTATTATTTCGGATTTGGCAATGGATTGTTTGATATGACAACAAAAGCATAAGCAATGAAAAAAAACAGATAAATTGACTTCATCAAAGTTAAAAAAATCTTTTGTACATCAAACAACACTATCAAGAAAATAAGATGACCATCCAAAGAATGGGAGAAAATATTTGCAAGTCATATATTACATGTGTCAAGTGTTTAGAATATATTAAGAATTTCTACAAATAACAAGAAAACAATCCAATATAAAACTGGTGAAAGGATTTGAATAGACCTGTTTCTAAAAAAAATATGTACATGCCCCAAAAGCACATGAAAAGATGCTTCCCATCATTAACTGTTAGAGAAATTCAAACAAGACCATGATAGATACCTACTAGGACAGCCAAATTAAATAAATGAATGAATGAAAAATAATAAGTTTTGGTGAGAATGTGAGGAAATCAGAATATTTTTACATTGCTACTAGGAATGTAAAATTGTGTAACAGATGTGAAAACAGCTGTGCAAATTTTTGTAAAGTTAAATATATAATTACCATGCGACTCAGAAATTCCACTTCTAGATATATGCCCAAAATAATTAAAAACAGGTGTTCAAACAAGTACTTACATATGACTATTCATAACAGCTATTCACTATAGCCAAAAGGTAGAAACAGTCCAAATTTTCATGAGTGAATAAATGGATAATGAAAGTGTTGTACATCTATATGCTGGCTGGAATGCGATTCAGCCATGAAAAATTATGTAGTATTGATACATGGCACAACATGGATGAACCTTGGAAACATTATACCAATTGAAAGACAACAGACACTGAAGGCCACATACTTTTGATTACATTTATATGAAATATTCAGAAAGGCAAATCCATAGAAACAGAATGTAAATTAATACTTGCCAGGCTGTGGGGATATGGAGAAATGGAGAATGACTATTACTGGGTATGGAGTTTCCTATTGGGAAGATGAAACTCTTCTGGAACTAGATAGTAGTGATAGTTGCACAACACTCTGTACTAAATGCCACTGAATTGTACACTATAAAATGGACATGCTAAATGGAAGTTATTTTATGTGAATTTTGTCTAAATAAAAATAACTGTCATTGTCATCTTATGAAGTTGGGAACTTCATAGTGTTAACCTGGATGAGATGATGACAGAATTTAGACATCCACTACAAACATCTAACATTTAAGACCACGTCTTTATTACTTTTAACTTGTAAAAAGAAAAGGAGAGTATGTTAGGCCAATTTAATATCCACAATATTATATTATTTAATACCAAGTATAACATAATCTATTATCAATTGCCTCATTCAAAATGTGTTTACTAGCTCATTGAATTAATTCTTTTTAGGATTCTTTAATTTTTTTATTTTTCATTTTTAACATTTATTTATTATACTTTAAGTTCTGGGGTACATGTGCAGATGATGCAGGTGTGTTACATAGGTATGCACGTGCCATGGTGGTGGTTTGCTTGCATCCATTGCCCCATCATCTACACTAAGTATTTCTTCAATGGTATTCCTCCCCAATATCCCCATCCCCTGCTATTCCTCTCCTAGACCCCCACAACCAGGCCCCATTGTGATGTTTCCCTGCCTGTGACTGTGTGCTCTCACTCTTCAACACCCAATTATGAGTGAGAACATGTGGTGTTTGGTTTTCAGTTCTTGTGTCAGTTTGCTGAGAATGATGGTTTCCTGTTTCATCCATGTCCCTGAAAAGAACATGAGCTCATCCTTTTTTTATGACTGCATAGTATTCCATGGTGTAAATATGCCACATTTTCCTTATCCAGTCTATCATTGATGGGGGTTTGGATTAGTTCCAAGTCTTTCCTATTGTGAACAGTGCTGCAATAAACATATGTGTGCATGTGCCTTTATAATAGAATGATATATAATCCTTAGGGTATATACCCAGTAATGGGATTGCTGGGAGAAATGGTATTTCTAGTTCTAGATCCTTGAGGAATTGCCACACTGTCTTCCACAATGGTTGAATTAATTTACCCTCCCACCAACAGTGTAAAAGTATTCCTATTACTCCACATCCTGTCCAGCATGTGTTATCTCCTGATTTTTTAATAATTGCCATTCTACCTGGAGTGAGATGGTATCTCAATATAATTTTGATTTGCATTTCTCTAATGACCAGTGATGATGAGCTTTCTCTTCATGGTTTTGTTGGCCTCATAAATGTCTTCTTTTGAAAGTGTCTGTTTGTATCCTTAGCCAACTTTTTGTTGGGGTTGTTGGTTTTTTTCTTGTAAATCTGTTCTAGTTCTTTGTAGATTCTGGATATTAGCCCTTTGTCAGATGGGTAGATTGCAAAAATTCTTCTGTTATTTGCTGGTGGTTAAATCTACTGATAGTTTCTTTTGCTGTGAAGAAGCTCTTTAGTTTAATTAAATCCCATTCGAATATTTTGGCTTTTGTTGCCATCACCTTTCGTGTTTAGTTATGAAGTCCTTGCCTATGTCTATGTCCTGAATGGTATTGCCTAGGTTTTCTTCTAGAGTTTTTACAGTGTTAGGCCTCATGTTTAAATCTTCAGTCCATGTAGAGTTAATTTTTGTATAAGGTGTAAGGAAGGGATCCAGTTTCAGATTTCTGCATATGACAAGCCAGTTTTCCCAACACCACTTATTAAATAGGGAATCCTTTCCCCATTGCTTGTTTTTGTCAGGCTTGTCAAATATCAGATGGTTGTAGACATGTGGCATTATTTCTGAAACCTCTGTTTTGTTCCATTGGTCTATATCTCTGTTTTGGTACCAGTACCATGCTGTTTTGATTACAGTAGCCTTGAAATATAATTTAAAGTCAGGTAGCATGATGCCTCCAGCTTTTTGTTGTTGTTGTTGTTGTTTTTCTTAGGGTTGTCTTGGTTATTTAGGCTCTTTTCTGGTTCCATAAGAAGTTTAAGCTGTTTTTTTCCCAATTCTATGAAGAAAGTCATTGGTAGTTTGATGGGGATAGCATTGAATCTATACATTACTTTGGGCCATATGGCCATTTTCATGAAATTGATTCTTTCTAACCATGAGCATGGAATGTTTTTCCATTTGTTTGTGTCCTCTCTTATTTCTTTGAACAGTGGTTTGTAGTACTCCTTGAAGAGGTCCTTCATATCCCTTGTTAGTTGTATTCCTAGGTATTTTATTGTTTTCATAGCAATTGTGAATGGGAGTTCACTTATGATTTGACTCTCTTTTTGTCTATGATTGGTGTATAGGAATGCTTGCAATTTTCGCACATTTATTGTGTATCCTGAGACTTTGCCAAAGTTGCTTATCAAATCTCCAAAATCTTAAGGAGATTTTGGGCTGAGGCGATGGAATTTTCTAAATATGCAATCATGTCATCTGCAAACAGGGACAATTTGACATCCTCTTGACTTGTTTGAACACACTTTATTTTATTATTTTGCCTGATGGCCCTAGCCAGAACTTCCAATACTATGTTGAATATGAATGGTGAGAGAGGGCATCCTTGTCTTATGCCAGTTTTCAAAGGGAGTGCTTCCAGTTTTTGCCCATTCAGTATGATATTGGTTATGGGTTTGTCATAAATAGCTCTTATTATTTTGAGATACGATCCATCCATACCTAGTTTATTGAGAGTTTTTAGCATAAAGAGCTGTTGAATTTTGTCAAAGGCCTTCTCTGCATCTATTGGGATAATCGTGGTTTTTGTCTTTGGTTCTGTTTATGTGATGGATTACATTTACAGATTTGTGGATGTTGAACCAGCCTTGCATCCCCAGGATGAAGCCAACTTAATTGTGATGGATAAGCTTTTTGATGTGCTATTGGATTCAGTTTGCCAGTATTTTGTTGAAGATTTTTTGCCTCAATGTTCATCATGGATATTGGCCTGAAATTTTCTTTTTTGGTGGCATCTCTATCAGATTTTGGTGTCAAGATGATGCTGATCTCATAAAATGAGTTAGGGAGGATTCCCTCTTTTGTATTGTTTGGTACAGTTTCAGAAGGAATGGTACTATCTCCTCTTTATGCCTCTGGTAGAATTTGGCTGTGAACCCATCTGATCCTGGACTTTTTTTGGTTGGTAGAGTATTAATTGCTGCCTCAACTTCAGACCTTGTTATTGATCTATTCTGTAATTCAACTTCTTCTTGGTTTAGTCTTAGGAGGGTGTCAGTGTCCAGGAACTTATCCATTTCTTCTAGATTTACTGGTTTATGTGCATAGAGGTGTTCGTAATAATCTCTGATGGTAGTTTGTATCTCTGTGGGATCGGTGGTGATCTCCCCTTTATGATTTCTTATTGCATCTATTTGAATCTTCTCTCTTTTCTTTTTTATTAGTCTGGTTAGCATTCTGTCTATTTTGTTGAACTTTTGTAAAAACCACCTCCTGGATTTATTGATTTTTTGAAGGGTTGTTTTCTTTTTGTCTCTGTCTCCTTCAGTTCCTCTTTGATTATGGTTTTTCTTGCCTTCTGCTAGCTTCCGAATTTTTTGGTGTTGCTCCTCTAGTTCTTTTAATCATGATTTTAGGGTGTCGATTTTATATCTTTTTTTGCTTCTCTGGTGGGCATTTAGTGCTATTAATTTTCCTCTAGACACTGTTTTAAATGTGTCCCAGAGATTCTGGTACATTGTGTCTTCGTTCTCCTTGGTTTTAAAGAACATCTTTATTTCTGCCTTCATTTCATTATTTCTCCAGTAGTCATTCGGGAACAGGTTGTTTAGTTTTTATGTAGTTGTGCAGTTGTGCATTTTTTTTGTATTTCTTTGTGTTTTTTAAATTATATTTTAAGTTCTGGGGTGCATATGCAGATCATGCAGGATTGTTACGTAGGTATACCCATGCCATGGTGGTTAGCTGCATCCATCCCCCCATCATCTACATTAGGTATTTCTCCTAGTGTTGTCCCTCCCCAGACCTCACCCTCTGCTATCCCTCTGAGTTCCTTAATCCTGAGTTCTAATTTGATTGCACTGTGGTCTGAGAGGCTATTTGTCATAATTTCCATTCTTTTGCATTTGCTGAAGAGTGTTTTACTTCCAATTATGTGATCAATTTTAGAATAAATGCAATGGGGTGCTGAGAGGAATGTATATTCTGTGGTTTTGGGGTGGAGAGATCTATAAATGTCTATTAGGTCTGCTTGGTCCAAATGTGAGTTCAAGTTCTGGATAGCCTTGTTAACTTTCTGTCTCATTGATCTATCTAGTATTGACACTGGGGTGTTAAAGTCTCCCGCTATTATTGTTTGGGTGTCTGAGTCTCTTTGCAGGTCATTAAGAACTTGCTTTATATATCTAGGTGCTCCTGTATTTGGTGCATATATATTTAGGATAGTTATCTCTTCTTGCTGCATTAATTCTTTTACCATTATGTAATGCTCTACTCTGTCTCTTTTGATCTTTGTTGGTTTAAAGTCTGTTTTATCAGAGGCTAGGATGGCAACTCCTGCTTATTTTTGTTCTCAATTTGCTTGGTAAATCTTTCTCCATCCCTTTATTTTGGGCCTATGTGTGTCTTTGCACATGTCTTTGCATGGTTTCCTAAATACAGCACACCAATGAGTCTTGACTTTTTATTTATTATCATTATTATTATTATTGAGACGGAGTTTCACTCTTGTTACCCAGGCTGGAGTGCAATGGTGTGATCTCAGCTCACCACAACCTCCGACTCCTGGGTTCAGGCAATTCTCCTGAGTCAGCCTCCTGAGTAGCTGGGATTACAGGCATGCACCACCATGCCCAGCTAATTTTTTGTATCTTTAGTAGAGACGGGGTTTCACCATGTTGACCTGGATGGTCTCGATCTCTTGACCTTGTGATCCACCTGCCTCGGCCTCCCAAAGTGCTGGGATTACAGGCTTGAGCCACCGTGCCTGGCCTGACTTTTTATCCATTTTACCAATGTTTGTCTTTTGATTGGGGCATTTAGCACATTTACATTTCAGGTTAATACTGTTATGTGTGAATTTGATTCTGCCATTTTGATGCTAACTGGTTGTTTTGCCAATTAGTTGATGCAGTTTCTTCATTTCATTGATGGTCTTTACGGTTTGATATGTTTTTGCAGTGGCTGGTACTGGTTGTTCTTTTCCATGTTTAGTGCTTCCATCAGGAGCTTCTGTAGGGCAGACCTGGCTTGTCCATAAAGGATTTTATTTCCCCTTCACTTATGAAGCTTAGTTTGGCTAGATATGAAATTCTGGATTGAAAATTATTTTCTCCTAGGATGTTGAATATTGGCCCCCAGTCTCTTCTGCCTTGAAGGGTTTCTGCTGAGAAAGCCGCTGTGAGCCTGATGGGCTTCCCTTTGTTGGTAACTCGATCTTTCTCTCTGGCTGTCCTTAGCATATTTTCTTTCATTTTGATCCTGGTGAATCTGATTATTATGTGCCTTGGGGTTGCTCTTCTCAAGGAATACCTTTGTGGTGTATTCTCTATTTCCTGAATTTGAACGTTGGCTTGACTTGCTAAATTGGGGAATTTCTTCTGGATAATATCCTGAAGAGAGTTTTCTAGCTTGGATTCATTCTCTCCATCACTTTCAGGTACACCAATCAAATGTAGATTTGGTCTTTTCACATAATCCCATATTTCTTGGATGCTTTGTTCATTTCTTTTCGCTCTTTTTTCTCTAATCTTGGCTTCTCACTTTATTTTATTCAGTTTATCTTCAATCTCTGATATCCTTTCTTCTGCTTTATTGATTTGGCTATTGAAACTTGTGTATACTCCATGAAGTTCTTGTGCATACTTCACGAAGTTCTTGTGCTGTGTTTTTTAGCTCCATCATGCCGTTAATGTTCTTTTCCATTCTGGTTATTCTTGTTAGCATTTCATCTAACCTCTTTTCAAGGTTCTTAATTTCCTTGCTTTGGGTTAGAACATGCTCCTTTAGCTCAGAGAAGTTTGTTATCACCCACCTTCTGAAGCCTGCTTCTGTCAATTTGTCATACTCATTCTCCATTTCATTTTGTTCCTTTGCTGGTGAAGGGTTGTGAGCCCTGGGGGGAGAAGAGGCATTCTGGTTTTTGGTGATTTCAGCCTTTTTGCTCTGGTTCTTTTCCATTTTCATGGATTTACCTACCTTTGGTCTTTGAAGTTGGTGACTATTGAATGGGGTTTCTGAGTGGACATCCTATCTGATGTTGAAGTTATTTCTATTTGTTAATTTTCCTTCTAACAGTCAGGCTCCTCTTCTGCAGGTCTGCTGGAGTTTCCTGGAGGTCAGCTCCAAACCCTCCTTGCCTGGGAATCACCTGCAGGGCTGTAGAACATTAAATATTCCTTCCTATGGTAGCTTTGTCCTAAAAGCCTACCTGTCATATGTAAGTCAGGACTCTCCTGTATGATGTGTCTCCCAGTTAGGACACACAGGGGGTTAAGGAGCCACTTGAGGAGGCAGCCTGTCCCATAATGGAGCTCAAGCACTGTGCTGGGGGATTTGTTGCTCCCTTCAAGGCTGCTGGGCAGGGACATTTAAGTCTGCTGAAGCAGAATCCACAATCTCCCCTTTTCCCAGGTACTCTGTCCCAAGAAGGTAGGGGCTTTGTAAGACCCTGACTGGCTGTCATCTTTTTTTTCTGAGATCCTCTGCCCAGCAAGATGGGAACCTACTTGACAGTCTGCCTGCAGAGGCCTTGATGAGATCCTGTGCTGGGCTCTGCCCAGTTGCTGTGTAAACTTCCCAGTGCTTTGTTTAAACAGGCAATGTTGAAACCACGTATGGGAGCCTCAGCAATGGTAGGTGCCCTTCCCCTCACCAAGCTCAGAAGTCCCAGGTCAAGCTCAGACTGCTGTGCTGGCTGAGAGAATTTCTAGCCAGTGGATCCTAGCTTTCTGGTCTTGATGGGGCTGGGACATTCCAGAGCCAGCTTCCTGGCTCCCTGACTTCAGCCCCCTTTTTCAGGGGGAATGTACGATTCTGTCTTGCTGGCGTTCCAGGTGCCACTCAACTAAAACGGCCCCCAGTTTTGTGCTGAAAATCCAGGACACTGGCATTGTAGGTGCTGGAGGGAATCTCCTGGTCTGCGGGTTGTGTAGACTGTGGAAAAAGCACACTATCTGAGTCAGGGTGCCAGAGTGTCCAGAAAAATTCCTAATGGCTTCCCTTGGCTGGGAGAGAGAGTACTCTGGCCCCTTGTGCCTCCCAAGTGAGACTATGCCCCCCGCTGCTTTGGCTTGCCCACCTTGAGCTGTTCCCACTGTCTAACTAGTTTCAATAAGATGAATCTGGTACCTCAGTTGGAAATGTGGATATCCCTCATCTTCTGGTGAGTTCTTGCTGAGAACTGCAGACTGGAGCTGTTCCTAGTTGGCCATCTTGGCAAAAGTCTCACAAGTTTCAATAAGCCTTGTTAGTTTCAGAATTAGGGCATCCAGGCCTAACATTATATTCCAAACCAAAGCCAATTTGTTGAGTAGACATGAGGTATTTATCACATACAAACAGAAAGTACTCTTCCTATGTCTTTCAAATAGGTGCAGTGTACCATAAGAAAGTTGTATTCCAAAGGACATCCCAGAAATTAAAATGCCACCATGAGGTACTAGTTTCAATTATAAAGTTAAAAAGAATCTTTAAAACCTTACACTTTTGTGTTAGCCAGTATAACTGTTCTTCTAAGTAAACAAAATAACCAGTTGTTTTTAATATTAATTTGCAATATTTAGTTAATTTAGTTACTATTTTATAAGATTGATTTCTTTACTTTTGTTTTTTTCTTTGTCTTCAACTTTTTTTTTGGTTCAGGAGTACACGTGCAGGATATGCAGATTTGTCATACAGGTAAATGTTTGCTATGGTGCTTTGCTGCACAGATAATCCCATCACCTAGGTATGAAGTCCAGCATCCATTAGCTACTCTTCCTGACGCTCTCCCTCCCCCAGTCCCAACAGGTACCAGTGTGTGTTATTCCCTTCCCTGTGTCCATGAGTTCACATTGTTCAGCTCCTACTTATAAGTGAAAACATGTGGTGTTTGATTTTCTGCTCCTGTGTTAGTTTTCTGAGGATAATGACTTCCACCTCCACCCATGTCCATGTAAAGGACATGATCTCTTTCCATTTTATGGCTGCATAGTATTTCATAATGTATATGTACCATATTTTCTCTATCCAGTCTATCATTTATGGACATTCAGGTTGATTCCATGTCTTTGCTATTGAGAATAGTGCTTCAATGAACATATGCATGTATGTATATTTATATCTTCATTTAAGAAAAGGTTTAATTGACTCAGCTCTGCATGGCTGGGCAGGTCTCAGGGAACTTACAATCAATGTGTGTATCCTTAAACTAGAATAATTTATATTCCTTTGGGTATATACCCAGTAATGGGGTTGCTAGGTCAAATGGTATTTCTGGCTCTAGGTCTTCAAGGAATCACACACTATCTTCCACAATGGTTGAACTAATTTACACTCCAACCAGCATTATAAAAATATTGTTTTAAATCTGCAACCTCATCTGCATCTGACATCTGTTGCTTTTGACTTTTTAATAATAGCCATTCTGACTGCTGTGAGATGATATCTCATTGTGGTTTTGATGTGTATTTCTTCAATAATCAGTGATGTTGAACTTTTTTTTTTCATGTTTCTTGGCCGCATATGTGTCTTCTTTTGAAAAGTGTTCATCTCTCTAATGACTAGTGATGATGAGCATTTTTTCATATGTTTGTTGGCCTCTTGTATGTCTTCTTTTGTAAAGTGTCTGTTCATTTCCTTTGCCCATTTTTGGATGGACTTGTTTGCTTTTTTCTTGTAGATCTGTTTGAGTTCTTTGAAAGATGCAAATCAAAACCACATTGAGGTACCATCTCACGCCAGTTAGAATGGCGTTCATTAAAAAATCTGGAGACAACAGATGCTGGAGAGGATGTGGAGAAATAGGAACACTCTTACACTGCTGGTGGGAGTGTAAATTAGTTCAACCATTGTGGAAGACAGTGTGGCGATTCCTCAAGGACCTAGAAATAGAAATTCC
>CM052670.1:61489415-61508679 GCA_028533165.1 Leontopithecus rosalia | reverse complement strand
CAGCACTGTTTACAATAGCAAAGACCTGGAATCAACCCAAATGCCCATCGATGATAGACTGGACTGGGAAAATGTGGCACATATACACCATGGAATATTATGCAGCAATCAAAAATGATGAGTTCGTGTCCTTTGTAGGGACATGGATGAATCTGGAGAACATCATTCTCAGCAAATTGACACAAGAACAGAAAAGGAACACCATATATACTCACTCATAGGTGGGTGATGAACAATGAGAACACATGGACACAGGGAAGGGAGTACCACACACTGAGATCTATTGGGGGAAATAAGGGAGGGTCAGCGCAGTGGGGGTGGGGGAGGGATGGCATGGGGAGAAATGCCAAATATGGGTGAAGGGGCAGAAGGCAGCAAAACACACTGCCACGTGTGTACCTATGCAACTATCTTGCATGTTCTGCACATGTACCCCAAAACGTAAAATGCAGTAAAAATAAAAAAAAAGAAGTAAAAGAGAAAGCCACAAACTGGTAAAAAATATTCAACCAAAGACTAGTATCTAAAATATATAAATAATTTCTATAAATTAATACCAAAAAAGGCAAACAACCCAATTTTTTTAATGGACAAAAGACTTGAATAGGTATTTCAGAAGAGGATATCCAAATGTCCAATAAGCTCATGAAAAGGTGCTCAATATCATTAGTAGTCAAAGGGATACAAAATAAAATCACAATAAAATACCACTACACATGATACACTTTGCAAGAATAGACTAATGCAACATACCAACTAGAATAGTTAAAATTAATAACATTGGCAATATCAAATATTTTTAAATAATTCAAAAATTAGGCTTCCTAAAGAGTTTTTTATTTACTTGTTATTAGTCAGCACTTTTACACCAATATTATGAAGTAGGCATTATTTCTTCTACTTTACAGATGAAGAAACAGGTTGAGAATGTCTGATTTGAAAAGTGATTTTCTATGAAGTGATAGAGATGAGACTTAAACACAAAAATTCTGACCACAGATCCTTTTTTTCACCTCAGTCTACCCTTTGGCACAGATAGAATAAATGCTTTCATTACTTTTGAAGATCATTGGCATATCTTTTGCAAGATTAGCAAAATGTGGCACTATTGTGGCAACAAACTCCATACCAGACTAAAACAGTTCAAGAAGTGAGAATATCTAAATTTCCACTTATGAGATTAGAATATGCAGACAATGTTACAAGCAGTCTGATCTCACTTCTCCAAGGGTGTTATCAGTGTCACCTATGAAGTTGGCAGAAATGTGTTACACATCTGATTGCAGCATCATACTATGAATCAATGTAAAGGGCACAAGTCTTGAAATCAGGTGAAATGAGTCTGAGATATAGCATTGCCACTTGTTAGTGGATTAAGTGCAACCTTAGGCAAGGTACTTAATCTCTGTGTTTTATTTTCATTATAAAACAATACACCTATCTCATGCTTTTGGAGATATAGATAAAAGCCAGATTATTGAGATAATTATCCAGAGAATATTATAAGACAAATGGATACCTGAGCTTCAAGGGTAGGTAACTAATAATTTCATTAAAGTAGTTATTGTTGGTTTTAATCTTCTCTATTAACCTTAGATAATAAAGTCTTACCTTTCACTTTTGCTTTCAGTTCCACTTGTCCTACACAGACAAGGAGCGCTACGAAAATGAAGAGAGACCTGAGGTCCAGAAGCAGATGCTTGTTGATATGGCCAAAAAGCTACCAGTTTACACAAGAACTGGAAGTGGAGGTCAGTTCATCCAAAGTCACCTAGAGAGGCAGTTCAGCAAATATCTCAGAAAGGCTAAGTCATATATGTTTTCAAACTACCCTTTTGTTTTCCCCTCTCATCTTCTGAAAACCACTATGGAGATTTTCTCAGCATTTTATTTTTTAAAAATGTTAAACACATCAAAGCTGGAAGAATTGTATAGTAAACACCTGAAGAACCAAGGTTCTTCTGATTTGTCATCTTAATATTTCTAATAAGGATGTTCTAATATTTGTAATAATTCATCCAAATCTTCTGATATGTCATCCTAATATTTCTAATAAGGATGATTATGTTTCACATTTCAAGAATTTAGAAAGTTTACTGTCAGATACTTATATTCATTGGTTCACCATTTATTCAGCAAGTATTTATTAAGTTATATGGCAATTGGGGAAATTTTAAAACTGGATTCTCCTGCTAACATTTTACTATGTTGCTTCATCACATATCTGTCCACATATGCATACCTCTATTTATCTTCCCTCAAGGCATCTTATTTTTCTGATATATTTCAAAGTAAATAGCTGACATCAGTCAGACATCTACCTAAATATTTTATTCTGTTTTGGTAAAATTTACATACAAAACATGCATAATTTTAAGTGTATAATTCCATGTGTTTTAAAAAATGTACATATCTGTGTAACTAAACCCCTATTAAAATTACCATCACCCCAGAAAGTTCTGTCATGCCTTATTTACACTCAGTCCCACCTCACTTCACTCCCCATAGACAACCGCTATTCTGATAGCTTTTCACTATAAATTAGTGTTGTCTGCTCTCAAATTTTATATAGTTGAGATCATAGAGTATATACTCTTGGGTCTGCCTTCTTTTATTCTACATAATGTTTATAAGATTCATCCATCTTTTTGTGTATTTTTTTTATTGCTGAGTAGCATTACATTGTATGAATGTATCACAGTTTATCCATTTCATAGTTGATACATATTTGGGTTGTTTCTAGTGCTTAGTTATTTTGAGTCAATCTGTTATTTTATTGTATAAGTATCTGCGCAAAGACATATCTTCTTTTTTCTTGGGAAAATATCCAACACAGAATTTTACTCCTAGATTTCATCTACATGACTAAAACAGTAAGTACTTGTTGAACGAATCCTCCACCTTTTAAATTTTGAAGTCCCATTGTCTGCCATCAGCAAGCTGAGACCCAGAAAAGCTGGTGGTGTAGTTCTACTTTGAGTCCAAAGTGTAAGCACTAGAAGAAACCATGGTAGAATTTCTACTCCAAGTCCAAAGGCCTCCTGATAACCTTAGAGCCAATGGTGTAAGTTCCAGTTTGAGTCCAAACTTCTGAGAACCAGGAACCCTGTTCACATAAGTCCCAGTCTAAGGGCAGAATGATGTCTTATATCATACAGTCAGGCAGAGAGAGCAAATTCTCCCTTCTGCTGAATTTTTGTCCTAATCAGGTCCTCAATGGATTGTGTGAATCCCACTCACATTGGGGAAGACAATCTCCTTTATTGAGTCTGCTGATTCAAATGCTAATCTCACCCAGAAACACTCTCACAGAGACACTTAGAAATGATGTTTAACCAAATATCTGGGCACACTATGACTCAGTCAAGTTAGCACATAAAATTAACCATCAGAATTAAAACCAAACCAAAAAAAAAAAAAAATGGCAGATAGGGGGCAGGACTAACTTACAGCTCCCACTTGGATGGACAGAACAATATGTGGAGTCTCACACCATGAACTTTTGTTCTGGGAATTACCACAGGAACATAGCAAGAAAGCAGAAAGAATTCACCAATCTTTTGAAAGAAGCATCTTGCTACTGCAAACTCCATGAGACAGCCAAAAACCTGTGAGTGCCCAAAGTGTAGGAGGGGAAAAGTCTAACTCTGAACACACATACTTACTGGGGAATCCGAAAATTCCAATCATGGGAGAAGGATTTAGCCTTACAGCTGAAAGACATTTGGAGAGCCAAGAGAAATATAAAAGTAGAGGAAGCAGTGGGAAGAACCCTGTAGGCACTCCCAGTCTTCAGGGAAGCCCAGGCTAGCCATTTTCTTGTCACTAGGGCTCTCTTTACTTTATTTCATGGATTTCTTGGGGAAGGAACACTGGGAGAAGGAAATTTCCAGTTGAACTTTGTATTAATTTCAACTGAGCATGAATTTTCTTGGGCAGAATCAAGGGAGGGGAACAGGAAGCATAGATATGAGCACAGAAGCTGTGGCAGGTAGAAAGGGGCAGGGCCTGAAGGCCCTGATTGCTTTCTCCATGGGCAAGCTAACAGGGCAAGATCTCAGCCCCGCAAACTGGCTGCCTAGATATAAACTAGGTGCTATTATTGGAGCTTGGTGAGAGTGAGACTGTCTTTGCTGGCTGAATGGGAGTTGGGGGAGGCCTGTGATTGCTGGCTTTTCCCCATGTCCCTGTTGACCTATGTGACATAGCAGAGGCAGCTATAATCTGCCTGGGAACATAACCCCATTAGCATGAGAACCAAACCCGCATTGCCCACAGCAACCACATCAAGCCCCACACAAGGAGAGTCTGAGCTCAGACATGCCTAACCTGCTCTCACCTGATAGCCTCTCTCTACATGCCATGGTAGCTGAAGATGAAACCTCTTGGGAGCTCTATGTCCCTGCCCATTGCCTGAGAAACCAGAATACTTATCCAGGTGACTTTAGGGAAAGATTGAATCCTCCCATGACGACAGCTCATGCTCTCTTGAAAGTGCCATCTTCTGGCTGGAGGCCAACCAACTTAAGCCATTACAACAATGCATAAAAGAACAACCCTGCTCCAAGAAAGGAGAATACAACAGCTAATCCCACTGCCTGCTACATCCTGGCTAACCAGAGGTCCTGAGTTTGTCCATGTGATACCTTCACTGTTAGGACAAACAGCATTCAAGAAAACGAGGGCAATAAACAAACTGCAATCAAGGATCCTCAGAGTCCATTTCACTCCCCTTCTACCTCCACTGGAGCAGGTGCTGGTATCCATGGCTGAGAGAACTGAAGACAGATCACATCACAGGACTCTTTGCAGACACTCCCAAATACCAGTACAGAGTCTGATAGCTCTGCTGGGTGGCTAGTCCCAGAAGAGCAAATAACAGTCACTGCAGTCTGGATCTCAGGAAGCCCCATCCTTAGAAAAATGGGGAGAACACCATCTCAGAATTACTCAGTGGGAGAAAAGAATCTGAACAGCAACCCTTGAGCCACAGAATGTTCCTCTGACATAGTCTACCCAAATAAGAAAGAATGAGAAAAACAATTCAGATAACATGATAAAGCAAGGTTCTTTAACATCCCCAAAAGACCACAGTAGGTCACAAGCAATGGATCCAAACCAAGAAGAAACCTGTGAATTGCCAGGAAAAGAATGTAGAAGGTCGATTATTAAGTTGTTCAAGGAGGGACCAGAGAAAGGTGAAAACAACTTAAAGAAATTTTAAAAATATTACAGGATATGGATGAAAATATCTCCAGAGAGATAGACAGCATAAATTTAATAAGTCCACAACTTCTGGAAATGAAACACACTTAGAGAAATGCAAAAGACACTGGAAAGTTACAACAATATAACTGAAGAAGTAGAAGAAAGAACATTAGGGTTCAAAGAAAAGCCTTTTGAATTAACCCAATCTGACAAAGACAAAGGAAAAAGATTCAAGGAAAAGGAACAAAGCTTTCAAGAAGTTGTGGGATTATGTTAAATGATCATGTTATTCCAAAACCTAAGAATAATTGATTCTGAGGAAGAAGAGAAATCTAAATGTTTGGAAAACTTATTTGGGGGAAAATTTGAGGAAAATGTCTCTGGCCTTGCTATAGATCTAGAAATCCAAATCCAAAAAGTTAAAGAACACCCAGGAAATTCATAGCAAAAAGATCATCACCTAGACACACAGTCATCAAATTATCTAAAGTCAAGACAAAGCAGAGAATATTAAGAGATATGAGACAAAAGCATCAGGTAACCTACAAAGGAAATGCTCTCAGATTAACAGCAGATTTGTCAGCAGAAACCCTACAAGCTAGAAGGAATTGGGGTCCTATCTTTTGCCTCCTTAAACAAAATAATTACCAGCCAGGAATTTTGTGTCCAATGAAAGGAAACTTCAGAAATCAAGGAAAGATAAAGTCTTTTTCAGACAAACAAATGCTGAGAGAATTTTCCACTATCAAGCCAGAGCTACAAGAAATGTTAAAAGGAGTTCAATATCTTGAAACAAAACCTCAAATACATCAACATAGAACTTCCTTAAAGCATAAATCTCACAGGGCCTATAAAACAAAAACACAATAAAAAACGGCATCCACACAACAACTAGCATGATGAATAGAATAGTACCTCAAATCTCAATACTAATGTTGAATGTAAATGGCCTAAATGGTTCACTTAAAAGATACAGAATGGCAGAATGAATAAAAGTCTACCAACCAAGTATCTGTGGTCTTCAAGAGACTCACCTAACACATAAGGACTCATGTAAACTTAAGGTAAAGGGATAAAAGAAGATATTCAGTGCAAATGGATACCAGAAGTATGCAGGGTTAGCTATTCTTATATCAGAAAAAAAAATGACTTTAAAGCAACAACAGTTTAAAAAGACAAAGAGGGACATTATATAATGACAAAAGGATAGTTCAACAGGAAAATATCACAATCCTAAATATATATGTACCTAATATTGGAGCCCCCATATTAATAGAACAATTACTATTAAATTGAGAAGTGAAATAGATGGCAATGCAATAGTAGTGAGGAAATTCAATACTCCACTGACAGTACTAGACAAGCCATCAAGACAGAAAGTCAACAAAAAAAATAGACTTAAACTATACACTAGAACAAATAGACTTAACAGGTATTTACAGAACATTCTACGCAACTACTGAAGAATATACATTCTATTAATCAGCATGTGGAGCATTATTCAAGATAGACCATATGATAGGCCACAAAACAAGTCTCAGTAAATGTAAGAAAATCAAAATTATTTTAAGTACTTTCTCAGGCCACAGTGGAATAAAATTGGAAATAAACTCTAATGGGAACCCACAAAACCATGCAAATACATAGAATTTAAATAATCTATTCATGAATGATTGTTGAGTCAAGAATGAAATCAAGATAGAAATTTTAGAAATTCTTTGAACTAAATGGTAGTGACATAACCTATCAAAGTCTCTGGGATACAGCAAAAGTGGTGTTAAGAGGAAAGTTCATAGCATTAAGTGCCTACATCAAAAAATCTGAAAGAGCACAAACAGACAATCTAAGCTTACACCTCAAGGAACTACAGAAATGAAAACAAACCAAACCCAAACCCAGCAGAAGAAAGGAAATAACAAAGATCAGAGCAGAACTAAATGAAATTGGAACAAACAAACAAAAAAAGCAATATACAAGATAAATGAAACATAAAGCTTGTTCTTTGAAAAGATAAAATTGACAGGCAATTAGTGAGATAAACTAAGAAAAGTAGAGAGAAGAGCCAAATAAGCTCAGTTTGAAACAAAAAGGGAGATATTACAACTGATAACACAGAAATACAAAAGATCATTCAAGGCTACTAAGGACACCTTCATGGGCACAAACTAGAAAACTTAGAGAAGATGGATAAATTCCTGGAAATATACAAACTTCCTAGATTAAACCAGGAAGAAATGAGAACTCTGAACAGACCAATAACCAGAAGCAAGATTAAAATGATAATAAAAATTGCCAACAATAAAATTCCAGGATCAGACAGATTCACAGCTGAATTCTATCAAACATTCAAAGAAGAATTGGTACCACTTCTACTGAAACTATTCCAAAAGATAGAGAAAGAGGGAATCCTTTCTAAATTGTCCTTTGAAGCCAATATTACCCTACTACCAAAAAAATAATAATAATAACATAGCTAAAAAAGAAAACCACTGACCAATATCCCTGATGAATACAGATGCAAAAAATCCTCAACAAAATATTAGCTAACCAAATTCAACAGCATATCATAAAGATAATCCATCATCATCAAGTGGATTTAATAACATGGATTTAGGGTTCACTTAATATAGGCGAGTCAATAAATGTGATACACCACATAAATACCAGTAAAAAAAAAATCACCTGATCACCTCAATAGATGCAGAAAAAGCATTTGACAAAATCCAGCATCCATCCCTTTATGATTAAAATCCTCAGCAAAATCAGCATAGAAGGGACATATGTTAAGGTAATAAAAGCCATCAATGACAAACACACAGCCAAATTGTACTGAATAGGGAAAAGTTGAAAGTGTTGCTCCTGAGAACAAATCAAAGATGCCCAGTTTCACCACTTCTATTCAACACAGTACTCGAAGTCCTAGCCAGTGTGATCAGAGAAGAGAAAGAGAGAAAGGGCATTCAAATGAATAAAGAGGAACTCAAACTGTTGCTGTTTGCTGATAATGTGATAGTATGACTAGAAAACCCTAAAGACTCTTCCAAAAATCTCCTAGATCTTATCAATGAATTGAGTAACGTTACAGGTTACAAAATTAATGTATACAAATCAGTAGCACTGCTATACACCAACAGCAACCAAGCTGAGAATCAAATCAAGAACTCCACCACTTTTACTATAGCGGAAAAATTAAAAAAAAAAAACATTTAGAAATATACCTAACCAAAGACGTGAAAGAACTCTACAAGGAAAACTACAAAACACTGCTGAAAGAAATCATAGATGACACAAACTAATGGAAACACATCCCATGCCCATGAATGGGCAGAATCAATATTGTGAAAATGGCCGTCCTGATGAAAGAAGTCTACAAATTCAATGCAATTCTCATCAAAATACCATCATCATTCTTGACAGAACTAGAAAAACCAATTCTGTAATTCATGTGAAACCAAAAAAGAGCCCACATTAGCCAAAGCAAGAGTAAGCAAAAAGAACAAATCTGGGGACATCACATTACCGGACTTCAAATTATACTACAAGGCTATTGTCACCAAAGCAGCATGGTACAGGTATAAAAATAGGCACATTGACCAATGGAACAGAATAGCAAGCCCAGAAATAAGCCCAAATACTTACAGATAACTGATTTTTGACAAAGCAAACAAAAACATAAAGTGAGGAAAGGACAAATTCAACAAATGGTGCTGGGATAATTGGCAAGCCACAGGTAGAAGAATGAAACTCCATCCTCATTTCTCACTGTATACAAAAATCAACTGAACTCAAGTTGGATCAAAGACGACCTGAAATCATAAACATTCTAGAAGATAACATTGGAAAAACTTTGCTAGATATTGGCTTATGCAAAGAGTTCATGACCAAGAACCTAAAGGCAAATGCAACACAAACAAAAATAAATAGCTGAGACTTAATTAAACTAAAAAGCTTCTGCATAGGAAAAAAATAATCAGCAGAGTAAACAACCCAAAAACTGAGAAAAAATATTCATAAACTATGTATATGAATACAAACAAGGACTAATATCCAGAATCTACAAGGAACCCAAACAAATCCGCAAGAAAATAAAAGCAAACTCCCATCAAAAACTGGGTTAAGGCCTCAATAAACAATTCTCAAAAGAAGATATACAAATGGCCAACAAATGTGAAAAAATGCTCTACATCACTAATTTTCAGGGAAATGCAAGTCAAAACGACAATGCAATACCACCTTATTCCTGCAAGAATGGCCATAACTTAAAAATCAAAGCATAATAAACATTGGTTTGGATGTGATGAAAAGAGAACACTTTTACATCCCTGGTGGGAATATAAACTAGTACAACCACTATGGAAAACAGTTTAAAGATTCCTTAAAGAACTAAAAGTAGATCTACCATTTGATCCAGCAATCCCACTCCTGGGTATTTACCAAGAGGAAAAGAAGTCAGTATATGAAAAAGACACTTGTGCAGGCATGTTCATCACAACAGTTTGCAATTACTCAGGAGTGGAAAAGCTAACATCATATGTTTTCACTTATGAGTGAGAGCTAAGCTATGAAGATGCAAAAGCCTAAGAATGACGCACTGGGATCTACTGGGGGGAATAGGGGAGGGACAGCGGGGCGGGGAGGAGCAGGGGAGGGATAGCCTGGGGAGAAACGCCAAATGTGCGAGAAGGGGAAGAAGGCAGCAAAACACACTGCCATGTGTGTACCTATACAACTATCTTGCATGTTCTGCACATGTACCCTAAAACCTAAAACGCAATAAAAAAAAGAATGATATAACGGACTCTGGAGACTCGGGAAAGGCAGGGTGTCACAAAGGATAACAGACTACACATTGGGTGCAGTGTACACTGCTCAGGTGGTGAGTGCACATAAATCTCAGAAATCACCACAAAACAACTTATCCATGTAACCAAATACCACCTGTTCCCCAAAAACCTATTGAAATTAAAAAAAAAATTAACCATCACACCAAAAGGAGCAGAGGGATGATTATCCTAGGCAAAAGGAACTGCAAGCACAAAAAGCCCTGAAACAGGAGCAATCTTGATTACAAGAGCAGATAGGCAGCCAGTTTCACTGGAACACAGTATGAGGAGAGTTTTGCAAGATACAATTGAAGAGACAGGCAGAGGCTAGATGATACACGCCATGGTAAGGAGTTTGGATTTTATTCTGTGGGTACTGGAAATCCATTGAGAGTTTCAAGTGGAGAGTGATATGATCTGATTTACATTTTGTTTTCATTTTTGTATTTTTAAAACAGGATCTTGCTCTATCACCCAGGCTGGAATACAGTGGTTCATTGATGGCCCATGGCAGCCTCGAACTCCTGGGCTCTAGCAGTCCTAGCAGTCTGAATGGAAGGCCATGCGGACTCCCAAGTAGCTGAGGCCACAGGTGCACACCACCATGCCTGGCTAATTTGTTTTATTTTTATTTTTTGTGGAGACAGGGTCTCACTATGTTGCCCAGGCTGGTTTCAAACTCCCAGTCTTAAGCTATCCTCACACCTCAGTCTCTCAAAGTGCTGGGATTATAGACGTGAGTCACTACACCAGACCTCATGCAGATTTTGACAGATCACCCAGCCACTCTGTATAGTAGGTCTCGTGAGGGGCAAATGTGAAAGCAGAGTGATAAATTACACAGCTATTGCACTCAACGAGCTAAGAGACAATGTGGCTTAAACTAGGATAGGGGCATTTACAGTATATTTTTAAATATGTAAAAAGACCCAGATATGCATGTTCCTCTCCCTTCCCCTTTGACTCAATTATTCCCACAACTTTAGTCACTTGCACACTTCCATTGGTAGAAGTGAACACAAATATCTGCTGAATTAAGTGTCTACTGTGTTGAATCAGTTATATGGGCTTAATGTATACTTTAGATGAAATTATTATACTAGTTCAAATTATTCATCAGTTTAGTTTTTATACTTAATAACCACATTAAACACAGTCATACTCTATCAACGAACCTGGAGAAAATTAGAGGGAAAGTAAAAAACTTTTCATCTAAGGGAAAGGAAGGAAAGAAGGAGGGAGGAAGGGAAGAGGAATGATTTTTTTTATATCAGACTTAGAGTTAAAAGAATCCTAAAATAAGAAGTCATAAAAACTGTACAGGTCACAGCCCTGCCAGCAACTTGTTGTGTGACCATGGGTAAATCACTTGATATGGCCCAGATCTTTATTTCCTTTAGTAAAGAGGTCAGTTAAACTAATTATTCTAGAATGTCTCTTCTGTTCTACAAATTATTCTTCTAGGAACCACTGTATGTTTTAGGAATGTTATCCACCTCATGAAATTCAATCTCTGGAGACAGGAGATAAATTATGAATCCTTATTTTCAGATCAGAAAGGTGGGGGTAAATAGAGGCAAAATGATTTTTCAAGATCCCGCAAGCAGTTGATAGTATAGTTTGTTTTATAATGAAAAATCTTATGACAGATATCCAGATATGAAACTTTCCCTATTCCTTTCAGCCCCCAAAAGTGCTTTCAAAATTGGATCCAACAAGGAAGAAATATATACCCCAATTCTCTTATGTAATCTGTCTTTTGCTTGGCAACTTGAGATAAGTTTGACTATCTATAATCAGTGCATAATAAGTCATCCAGATAAGCTAATAAGATATAAGGTCTTATATTGAGCCCTAACAAGTGCTAACCACCTTATTTTTTTATAGCTGTACGATTCTGTGACCGGTGCCATCTGATCAAGCCAGACCGCTGCCACCACTGCTCTGTCTGTGCCATGTAAGTGATGGCCATATTTCCCCTGAGCTGAGCTTAGCTACTGATGGTTTCCTAGACAACAAAATGACTGATCCTAGCATGTAACCATACCTAGATAAGAGCATTTCCTTTTAATCATAATGAGCATATGCCAAAACTCCTCACACGGATGATGATGATTCAAACTACTCTAAAGATAAGTACAAGAAGTAAGACTACATTTTTAATATAAACATTTTATTTGAGGACAGTTTTAGACTTACAGATTTATTGTGAAGATAGTTCTTATATGTCTCATACCCAGTTTCCCTTATTGTTAACATCTTATATTTGTATGGTACATTTCTTGCAATTAACGAACTAATACTGATATATTATTTTTAACTGAAGTCTACATTTAAATTTCCTCAGTTTTTCCATAATGTCCTTTATGTGTTCCAGTATCCCATACGGGTTACCACATTGCATTTAATTGTCATGTCTCGTCACCTTAGCTTCTCTTAGCTGTGGCAGTTTCTCAGACTTTACTTGTTTTTGATAACCTTGTCAGTTTTTAGGTTTAATGGTCAAGTAGTTTGTAGAGTGTCCTTTGATTGAGATGTTTTTGATGTTTTTCTCGTCATTGTTAGACTGGGGTAATATGATTTGGGGAGAAAGACCATAGAGTAAGGTGTCATTCTCATTACATCATATTAAGGGTACCTATAAACATGACTTATCACTGAAATGTTAATTATGATCATCTGGCTGAGGTCATTTGTCAAGTTTCACCACTGTGAAGTCATTCTTTTCTGTACTGTACTCTGAAAGGAAGCCACTATGCACAGCCAGCATTAAAGGAATGGGAAGTTATGCCCTCCATCCTTGAAGGTGGAGTATCTACACAAATTATTTCAAGTTATTTTGCTCAGGACACTTATTTCGTCTCTTTATTTATTCAATCATTTTTATATCAGTATGAAAGCATGAATATTAATTTTATGTTTTGTGTTATAACTCAATACCACTTTATTTATTTTGTTGCCCAAATTGTTCCAGTTTTGTAAAACCCATTTTTATGTTGATACATGTAATCTTCATGCCTTTCCTCTTGAGTGCTTATTTCACCCACGGTTCTCTTACCTTTGATTCAGATAGAGGCTATGTTTTTTCTTACATGTTTTCCTCTGTATTTTTATTAAACTAAGTATTGAACAAAATTATAGGAGACATCTTGGACCTTTTCTCTGTATTAATAATCTGAAGTTCTCAATCCCTTTGAAAGGTTGGAGTTACAGGCATGTAACTTGCTGCTGACATGATTCCATAAAGTGTTGTTGTGTTTGTCTCATCCTAGGGACAACTGAGGGCCATAGTTTTGGAGTTACTATAGTGGAAATCTGAGAATAGGTGTACTGGAACCATGTAAAAATACTGGTGAAACTTTGAGTGTAATTATGAGGTCTTGCTTCATTTCCATAACCTCTCTTATCACATTGTATTTTGTCCCCTTTGTAGGTGTGTGTTAAAAATGGATCATCACTGCCCCTGGTATGTCTGTTTGGTTCGTTTCTCTCTGATAAAAGGGTCAAAGTTGCTCAATTATATGCACTTTTCTAAGCGTAGTTGTCACATGCCTGTTTATACCACCATAATTCACTGGGTTTTATATTTCTTTAGGGGAAAGGGCAGGGGTAACATTTTAAAGCAAGAATAAATATAAAACCAAAGGTATACTAGTGAATGCCTGGAGTTACAAAGCTAATGGTCTCCTATTCATTAACTTTAGCAATTGAGCCTAGTAACAAAATAAAGCACAAATATTTCTCCTTTTGACATTTCACAATTCAGTTCTGTTTCTAGATGCCTTGATGTTTGAAATATTCTAGAATGTTAAATTCAGCAATTTTCCAAATTTTGTATATCAGATTCAGAGAGCCAGTCTGAAATAACCTAACTACAAAAAGAACATGCTGCAACTGTACCAAGTGTAGCTGCTAAAACTGTAATACATTTTTAGCTACCAGGATCAGGTTTGCTTGGATGTGTTAGGAAACAGCCCAGAGCTATTAGGTAGGCCAGGTGTTACTGTGTCTGTAAATGAAAGAAGAAACAAGTGAGACATGAACTTGTTTTTTCCAGTCTGTTCTTATTAAGGGACTTCTATCTCTATTGGGCTTTTACAAGACACATAATGAAGCAGCAGAACTAGCATGATTCCATTGCTTAGTTCATTTATGTATCAGTGTGCTCTCAATCAAGAGTTGTGGATCTCAAATTAGTTTTTCTTTTTTTTTTAGGGTTAATAACTGCATTGGATTTTCCAACTACAAATTCTTCCTTCAATTCTTAGCTTACTCTGTTCTCTACTGCCTGTACATTGCTACAACAGTCTTCAGCTATTTCATCAAATACTGGAGAGTAAGTTAAAAATATCCTGAAGGGTCCCCCCAGAACAAATGCACACCCACTCCAATTTGTGACATTGTTCACCCTCTATATTTTTACATTTTTAAATAGCTTATACTGTTGAAGTAATCAGAAGATAAGGCACTAAAAACAGGTTTTCTATATTGAATACTCTGAGATTTAGGAAGCTGTAAGATTCTAGTTAAGTTTCTATCACACATGCAAATCTTGCTAAGGCCTTGAGAAACCTAATCTCTTGACTCCTACTGATTTTTTACAATGTGTTTCTTAAGTTGAGTTTTAAAGATCCACTTTTTACCAGTTACAGATTTGAAAAATGTTGAAACTAATTTTAAATCCCTAGTTTCCTAAGAAAAAGGCTAACAGATTACTCCCCTGTTGTTAGAAAATGCTTCCTAATTCCCTATTCAAAGGAAAGTTACAGAATTCCTACTGGACAGAAAGATGTTTTGACTTATCTTCACATATGAACAAAATGAAATGGGGAGGGTTTTTCTGTTTTGTTTTGTTTTTTTTAGCTTTGTGTGACAAACGCTAGGTTAGTAATTTAAAAAATTGAGATCTGATACTGGATCTGTTACCTGCTTCACTGGCTCATTACCAAGATCAAATGAAACAGATGTTTAAAGTGCTTTACCTTTCAAAATGTGATTCTAATAATTATAATGAAATCTCAAAAAAGTCTTTTCATCTACTGAAGACACCAATCATATCCAACTACTTCCTAACAAGAAAAACAAACTTAAAGCAGATTTTTAAAAAATTTACATATGGGTACAAAGTCCAGCAGAAGTATAGTGAAAAATGTTCTTTCTAAATTTCATACTAGTAGACCCCCAGAGATATCTCTTCCCCACAGCTCCAGTACAATTACTAAGACATCCATGATAAAGGCTGTCCAAAGTGAACCTGAATATCAAAAGGCAGATGTGGACAGAACTACTAGTTATTTAGGAATTGCACAAAAGCCTGTATAACAGGAATATTTCACCTCAAATGGAGACATAAAGCTGTAGAGAAAGAACATGAATTTGGTGACCAGAATACAGATTATAATAAACTAAAGAAAAAAGAAAACGAAGGCAATAGGAACCTAAATAGCCAAAAATATTTAAATTATTAATTAGTGCACTGATCCCAAGTAATATAGAAAAGATAGTCTAGAAAATTATAGTGATGTGTGTTTTCCATTTTCCCTTCAACTTACTTAATTAGTTTAGATATTTAATAACTTTAAGAATAAGGAATTATATAATAGATGTAATAATCACTAACTCAGGGACCCAAAAGTTTATGCAAAAATAAAACTTTTTCATATATTTTCTGCAAATATAAAATGCTTCATCATCTCTTCCTTTGTCCCATTCCACAGCTCATGATTATTATAAAATCCACATACTGAGCTACTACTCTGAATGTGAAGAAAATCTGCTCTGTCTAATCAGTAGGGAAAGCATCAGCCTTGGTCTTCACTACAGACCTTTTTTTGGTGCTTAACACAGTAGGCTACTGTTTAGGAACCACCTTTTACCCTCATAACAAAATAAACAATAATGCATTTCACACATTTTGCCTTTAGCCCACTTAGCCAATAATCATATATCACAATGCCAGACAGGTGTTATATGCTTTTTTCATATTGGAAAGATAATATTTGGATATGAATTAATCTTCAGAAATGTGCCAGTATTCACAAGCAATACCAAGAGTGAACATAATCTTATTCTCTTTCTATTCCCTCATTTTTTTCCCCACAATGGACTACCTCATGCCTGACAGATGAGAGGCAAGAGAATCTGTCCTGGCTTGTCCTAAAATGAAAAGGGCATTGACAGTTCAGAGAAATGCTCCTTTGCATTCTCTTTAGCCAGGTAACACTTCAGTGTAGTTTAGGGATGGCTTTCTCAGTTTAAATTGAATCTCCCCTTAAAATAAAAAGTAAACACAGCCATGTATTTTGAAATCTATGTATCAAGGAAACAAGCTGTGCTCCTAACAATAGCAACCTTCATTTGTATAGTACTTTACAGTTTTTAAAGCACTTTCATACTCCTTATCTCATCTTATCCTTACCACAACCCTGTGAAGTAGGCAAAGCACTAATTATTAGTCTCATTCAAATATGATAAAAACTGAGGCTCATAGTAGTTAAGTGACTTGTCTATGATTACCCAGCTTGTAAATTTCAAAGTTAGGACTTTGACCTAAATCTGACCCTAAGCTCAGTGATCTTACACAGTGTACCATGTCCTACTGCCCATTATTGCTCTGCTTTAGAGAAGCTCTAGCTCCATGGGAATAAAGAATTCAGAAAACCATCTGATTATTTCTGTCTTCTCAATATTAAACAATAGCTACTTTTATAAGAGATTGACCTTTGCCTTATGCAAAAAAGTACTAATACATACCTCCTATACTGAGCCGTGAATCTCCTCACAGAGCTATTAATTATTTTAGAAACAAGATAATAACATTATTCAGCCAGTATTCATCTGATCTGCTCTGATGGCTATTGCTTTGAGTGATTTAGCTTAGTTATCTCCTGAGAAGGTATTTTTAAACATAGGGCTATCACCCTCTTCTAACAAAAGAAAAAAGTTTCAGAACTCTTATCAAGGGACAACATAGTAGATATGCTTTGACAGACAGAAAAATGTTCTTTAAGAGTAATTGAGTTGGGGTGAGGGAACAGACTTCAGCTCAGCCACACAGACTGTGGACTGACTTTATATCAGTTCCTCTTGTCCAGCCATTTTCTACTATCCATTTATATGTGAAAAAAATAAGAAGTAAAATAAATGTGAGCTTTAAAATATTTTTAAAATATTCTTTAAAAAATAAAGATTGTGAAAGCAAAAACACAGTCAAGGCAAAGCCAACTGCAAAGCAACATATGGAGTCTTTTCTATAAGTTCAAAATAAAACAAAAACCCACAATCTAGTTCAATTTGGGTGCTTAGGCCAAGAATATATAGAGGGATCATTTCAAAAGGAAGAGTTTCAGGTAAATATTCCTGAAGATTGAAGTTCTTGAGGTAGCCCTTCCCTGGGCTGCTCTGTCCCTATGCAATTTTCACCTGGACCCGCACTCAGCTGACAGCATCTGACTGGCTGAAGAAAAGGGGAAGCATCCTTATCTTCATCCTTCGTTATACAACCTGGAAGATTTCCAATATTTCCATACATAAAAATGAATAAAAATATTCTCTTGAGAAGAAAAAAATCTGTACTATCTGGACTTGCCAAGTATTGCCAAGCCTTAACCTTCTCCTTCCAAACTGGAGTAGAACTAGATCATTAGGAAGTTAAAGTCCACTTCACTTAAGAATCATGTTTAACTTTATTACTAGAGAGCAATTAGAAATATTTCAAAGTGATTCATCACACTGAAACAATAATCATCACAGGGAAGAAGGAAATAAATAATAGTCATTCCCCCAACTGTTCACTCCAAAATTGAAAATGTTTTCTAAGATTCTCTTCAGAAGATAAATGTTATATGCTGCACATGATACAGAACTTTATAACATTCATTCTGGTCTAGGCCACATGTAGGAAAAAAAGGCTGGTGCCACATGGAAAATAAGATGTCCTAGATAACTATAAAAATCTGTAGCTAACTACTTTTACATTTGCCTGTAAAAATTCTGCTTGATTTTTACTGTCTAGACAGCTGTTTCACAGGATGTAATACACCAGCACATTCTACCTCAGCTTTAAAAAACAACCACACAAAATTTACAACAGCTTTAAAATCAGGTTATGACTTATGAGTCAGACATTTTTAAATTCTACCTATATGTTTTAACTTCTTACATACATCACTGTGACATTATTAACACACACATGTCCAAGGAAACATGATATATAAAGAATTCCAGAATAACTTACACTGAGGCAAGAGGATAAGGCATATGACTTCAAGATCTCAAACTAAACGGAGTATAAGCTATAAGAGGTTGCATGCCAATTGTGGCTTGAGTATACCCTTTTTACATTACCCTTTTATAATTGGCACCTAATATACTCTATTTAACACTGAACTGCACTTAAGCAAGGATCCATTTTAGGCTTTGTAGGCTGAGAGCATACTCACAGATATCATCATTAACCTAAAGAACCATATTATAAAAGTTTTACAGAATCTATTTTTAAAATTACAGCTAGACATTTTATACATATGAAAAACTGCTAACCTATATATTAAAAAAAACTAGCCATGCGTTTCCACTTTAATCTTTTGTTTGTTTATTATTTCTTTTCTAGGGGGAATTACCCAGTGTTCGCTCTAAGTTCCATGTCCTTTTTCTCCTCTTTGTGGCCTGCATGTTTTTTGTCAGCCTTGTGATTCTCTTTGGTTACCATTGTTGGCTTGTCAGCAGAAACAAAACCACCTTAGGTAAGACTTAACATTAAGATTAGGAAAAAACATATTAATGTATATCAGATTGACCTCTGGATTGTTCCCAAGTAAAACTTCCAGTGAAGGATTTTAGCTGCAATAACATCCCTCTACCCCCACACTGAGACAGATGAAAATACAATTTACCAAACTAGAAAGGCATAGTGAATGAAGCTTATAACCTAATTATGATAATGAAACCCCACACAGAAACAAAATTGCCAATTGTTTTTTTTTTTTGTTTTTTTTTGTTTTTTTTTTTTTTTTTTTTTTGAGACGGAGTTTCCCTCTTGTTACCCAGGCTGGAGTGCAATGGCCCGATCTCGGCTCACCGCAACCTCCGCCTCCTGGGTTCAGGCAATTCTCCTGCCTCAGCCTCCCGAGTAGCTGGGATTACAGGCACGTGCCACCGGGCCCAGCTAATTTTTTGTATCTTTAGTAGAGACGGGGTTTCACTATGTTGACCAGGATGGTCTCGATCTGTTG
>CM052670.1:61462964-61489315 GCA_028533165.1 Leontopithecus rosalia | reverse complement strand
CCAATTGTTTTTTATAGCGTATACTGGGTAATAGCTACCAAGGTTTATAGCTCAGAAGATTTCTAAAAGGTGTTCACATGAAAAAATTAAAGAAAGAATCAGTACAGAAGAGAATGTCAGAATTTATTATGCACATCTAAAAACAGAGCCCTGACAAAAAATCCAAACCAACCACAACAAGAATCCAAGTGTTGAGAAACAAACAAATCAGTGAATATCTGCAATCATCAAGGGGCTCTTTAGGTACTGTGAGAATGAGATAAATACATTGAACAAGTGATTTTCTAGAAAATTAGTAAAATAAATGAACATATTTTCTGTCAGTTACTCTATAGGCTATTATTTGGAAAACTATATTTCTGATGGATTCCAGTACATTTTATTTCATCGATGGTGAAATAAATATTTACACTGTGCACAAATCAGTATGTGAGGAGTGAGGATAAAATATAAATGTTTTGAATGTTGAACGTTTAGGTAGGATGGATTTGAGAAAAGTTTAGTGCACAAGCTGCTACACATTGGGAATTTATTTGCTAATGATGCTAACAGATAAGAAAGTATTTGCATCTATGGACCATGCATGATGGCTCACTCCTGTAATCCCAGCACTTTAGGAGGCCAAGAAAGGAGAATCATTTGAGCTGAGGAGTTTGAAACCAGCCTGAGCAACATAGCAAGACCACATCTCTACAAATGAAAATTAAAATAATCAGCTGGGTGACATTTCACAATAGCAAAGCCATGGAATCAACCTAAACGTCCATCAATGGCAAACTAGATAAAGAAAATGTGGTACATATACAACATGGAATACTATGCAGCCATAAAAAAGAATATGATCCTGTTTTTTGCAGCAACACAAATGAAGCTTGAAGCCATTATCCTAAGTGAACTAACTCAGGAACAGAAAATCAAATACTACATGTTCTCACTTACAAGTAGGAGCTAAAGACTGAGTACACATGGACACAAAGAATGGAACAACAGACACTGGGGTCTACTTAAGAGAGGGAGGAGTATGGGAGGAGGGAGGGGTTCAGGAAAAAAATACACTTGGATTCTATGCTTAGTACCTGGGTGACAAAACAATGTGTACAACAAACTCCCAAGTCACAAATTTACCTTTAAAACAAACTTGCAGATGTACCCTGATCCTAAAATAATAGTTAAAATATTTTAAAATAATAATCATTAGCTAGGTGTGGTGGCACATGCTTGTGGCTGCAGCTCCTCAGTAAGGTAAGATGGGAAGATTGATTGAGCCTGGGGGAGGTCTGTTTAAGGCTGCAGTGAGCTAAGATTGTGCCACTGCACTCCAGCCTGGCTGACAGAACAAGACCTTTTATCTTTTTTTAAAATAAAGTATTTGTATCCATTTTCTCAACCAAATATATATGTAGCCCCTAGTTGCTATGGTGGTAGATTAGCACATTTGGCTTAGAGAACAGCTACAAAGTGGAAAACCACTAAAAGCTTCCTTATATCAGAGTCTGAAAACAAAGAACAAATTAGAAACAGTCAGATGCAGCTAGAGTCCAACAGTGAAAGCATTTGCTTAATGGGATTACTATGTGTCTAAAATAATGTGCACTAACATGGTCCCATTCTTTATAGTCTTTGAAGTGATTACAGCTCACGAATTGATATATTATCTGAAGTAAAAATCAGTTTCTTACATCGCAGCCTTCAGCATCAACACTTTCATTTTTGAAATGTTTCAAAACCAAATAAATGTCATTACCCTCTCTTTATGTGTCATTACTTTCTTCCCCGCTCTAAAGATGGAGGCCATTTTGATATTGTTGCCACTTAGATTCAAATAAAGTGCTGTTAAATTTGCTCCTATACTCTAAATTCGGCAGCGCAAAATACAAACTACCCCCATGGCTGCTTAATTATTTCTACCACCATGTGTTTCCTGTCTTTTACAAAGAGAGTACAAATTCTTCATATGCAATAACAAGCTTAGTTTGTGATAAGTGATTAAACTGGTTTTTACTAAGTAATTTAGCAATAACTAAAAATGAGGGGTCTGTGCTACCACCGCAAAAAGATATCATAGAACCAAGTCACATAAATGGAGAATTGTAAAATCATGACTATGCCGAAATTTGTTTCTTCATTGTTTTCTTCCTCTTTTCTTCAACTCTCCTGCCCTGCCTTAGAGGCCTTCTGCACTCCAGTGTTTACAAGTGGCCCAGAGAAAAATGGGTTCAACCTTGGCTTCATCAAGAATATCCAGCAGGTGTTTGGAGATAAGAAGAAGTTCTGGTTAATACCTATTGGGTCCAGGTGAGTAAATATTACCAGTGGAAATGTTAGTGCTAGACCATGCCTTAAAGTGGCAAATCAATTTTGATTGCAGTATGCAGCAGGTATCAGCCCAATGTGAAACTCTATTCCCCAAATTCTTCATTTCTAGGTTAGTAAAGACAAATAAAGAGGTGAGGGTATGATAAAATAGATATTCTCATGCTTTATTTGTGGCAATGTACAGTGGCACTACCAATCTTTTATAACTGAATGTGGTAATACCTATCAAAAAACATAAGAATCTACATGTCCAACATCTCAATAATTACATTTCTGGGTATTGAATCTATTCTAAAGACAGAAACAAACTATGCACAAAAATGTTCATCACAGCATTATTTATAGCCAATAATTAGGAAACAACCTAAATATCCAATAATATGGGAATGGATAAATAAATGTGTGTGTGCGTGTGTGTGTGTGTGTGTGTGTGTATGCATGTGTGTGTGTTTCTATTGGGTGGAATATTATATAATCAAAAGTAATGGTTATAAAGCCTATTTCACAAAAAGGGAAAATGCTTACTATATTTTAAATGCAAATGAAAAATCCAATACACTGTGATTAAAAACATAATATATACAGAAGGAAAACAGCAGAAAAGAAATATACCAAAAAAGTTAGAAATTATTTATCTTTACTCCATTTTTCATATTTTGTCACTAATGCTAATATTATTTTATGAACAAAAATATAAAAAGCAAGAGCAAAGATTAATTTAGAGGTTGTAGGTAATTCTTAGGACTACAACAAGAATTCAGGAAAAGCAGTGGATGAGATATTGACAGTCAAGCTAGTATTCTCTGAATGACTTTGTTAACTAGATTGAACCACCATCAACTAAACTAGCTCTGGAGCAGAGCTTGTTTACCGCCTTCTTGCAGCCCCCTTTTGGTCCCCTCCTTAGACGGATACATTTATGTTCACTTAGTTGAGGAAACTTTGTTGTGGTTAGGGTGGCAATTAAGGAAAAATTTCTCCTCTCCTTCATTGATTGCCTTGTTACTTCCTGTGTACCAGTTAGTATTTTACAAGCTCATTTATTTCAGAGATGTGGTGTATCCTATTATACAGTTTATAAATCACAAGGCAAAACTATGTCTGTGGGCAATATTGATTAATAACTGTTACCAGATATTACCTACACTCTATTCACATACTCATACACAAATATGCACACATAGTCACCACATCAAAGGGAAGTGTAAAATGAGTCTTCTCTGGAATAAAGAACAAAATCAAAGCCCATTCACTTATAATCAGTATACTTACATTCTCTTTAAAGTACTATCAATAAAATCTTTCAACTTTCAATTAACCACATACATGAACAGGAAAAAAGGCATAGGCAACATCAAAAGTCATCCATACTTAAATTTGGAATGCATTCAGATACCTAAACGGAACTGTTCAAACTGTAACCTAGGGCCAGGGCCAGCTCAGTTCCCTCCAATACATCCCATCTGTTAGCAGCCAGAAATTAACCAGGGAGTTGACCCTAACTTACCATAGGTAGCCACAAAGCAGGACCCCACAGGTGCATAATTGCCCCAAAATCTGCACTCTAGAGATATGGCTCAATCTGACTCTTTTTCCTAGTTTCTAATAACTTTTCTGCCATGCAAATCAAATAAATAACAGTGCATTCAGGCATTGTCTTTCACCAATTCACACCAGCTTATCTCTACTGTATTCAATGTTTCAGAGACTGGTCATCTTTCTTGAGAACTTAGAATCAAAGCAGTAAAATAATGGGATATAAATTGGTATCATCATCACTAAGTGATATGTATGAAGTCTGCTGTGTGTGCATATTGCCATACTGGGCATTTTGGGAAGCAAATTAAAGAGTTGCTTACAAACAAGACGTTAATGATACAGATAAACAAATAATATATGGAAACTGAGAGCAATACAGCAACTAAATGATGCTATTGTAAGAACCCATGCCACTATGGCCTTAGACAATAAGACTAAATATGCCTAAGAAATCCCCTCTTGTTTTTAAGAGGATTATAACCTTTACAAAAGTCTATGTCAGCTGCAATAAGTCACTGTCTTTCTTTTCCAACCAGCCCTGGTGATGGACACTCCTTCCCTATGAGGTCTAGGAATGAGTCACAGGACCCACTGCTAGCAAATGAAGAACCCTGGGAAGACAATGAGGATGACAACCGAGGTAAGCAGGGTCAAAGACTATGAAGTCCACATTAATACAATCAATGTAATGTGGTGAGTAAATAGGGTCCAGAAAGACTTTATAAGCATGTCAACCTCAAGTGTCCTATGGATAGAGGAGAGTAAGTATGGCCAGATTTGTTTAGTAACCATGGGTAGTTTAAATAAGATTAGATGGCAGCTTGGGAGATCCTTACGAGATATGTGATTCCATGTTTTATATCACCAGTCAGATATAAACCTAGATATCTATGGATTTCTAAACAATCCCAATGCATAGTCACTTGTACTGCTTTGCTTGAATGTGGAGCTCAATTTAATCAATGGGTAACAATTCACCTCTCTCCATCCTCCTTCATTCACACTGATTAATTTTTTTTTAAAATCGTATATTAAATTATTTTAAAAATCGCTTTTCAGTATAGTTTAAATACACTAAAAACTAAAAGATAGTAGTGGAGGTAAGACTACGTATGCATGTAGTCTACTTTTCTAAAAGGAAGAGGGGCAAAGGAAAGCAAATTTCAACTTTCTCCCACCAGGTCACTGGGTCATCCTATGGTATTTTGTAAAGAGCTAAAAGTTGAGTTCTCGTGTAATATATCCCCATTGCCAGCCCTATTCCTTGTCTCCACCTGTTGCTGTGCCTACTTCTGTGCCTCCAATGTTTACTTATGTTGCTAATACCAGCCATTAGAGAGTAGTTTTGGGCTACTGTTCCCAATAATGCAGTAGCTGGCAGCAATTTTGCACAGGAACTTGTAGTAGCTATCACAAACCGTACCTGAGTTGAAGGAGGCTAAATGAGTACATGGAAAAACACCGAAAGCCTTTCTAATTTTTTGTCTAGTTGGATTATCTAGGCCCTGATTACCTGGAAATCTAGTTTTAGAGAAAAGCATGTTACTAGAGCCAAGGAATACAAAACAGCCACAAATCCATAGATAGAAAAGAAAACAGTTCTTGCTCATCCCAAAGAACTTACAATGCAAGCAACTCCCTTACTTTCTCCTGCTGACTATTGGAAAATTCACTATATTTTGACCTACCTTCCTTCAATCTTCAATCTTTCTGAACCGACTTTTATTTACAGCAGTCACAAGTGATAACAACCCTTATTTTGGTGTTAAACCCAAACTCTAATAGAAGCCAAAGACTTAACAGGTCTTTACTTGATTTAAAATAATTCACAATGGAAAAAATTTCATATCTGAGTTTTGTGTTGTCAAGTGGAATACTTAAAATATAGATATAGCACCACATCATAAAGAGGTTATTTTTGGAAGCAGTCTCCAATTCCAGACCTTTTCAAAAATATTCAATTATTAAAATCTAGTATGTTATTTTATAGTTGGTAATGTGCTTTCCTATACTTTTTCTTCATATACTTTCACCCTCAAAACTTTCAGGTTAGATGGGCAGTGTTATTAATAACATCCCCATTTTATAATTGAAGGGACTAACATTCAGAGATGTTAAGCAAACCAACCTCACATATCAAGATATCTTGATTTGAAATTCTGGGCTTTTTCCACTACAATGCTATGTCTCTCCTTTGGACAAGTACATATGAGACAGTGCTGTGATTGCATGCCATTTTATTATCTGAAGCATTCAACTGCTTTTTACTCAATCATAAAATCATAGACTGTAAGGCGCCTTTAGCTTTAGCAAGACGACTATGCCATTGTGGATAGCTGAGGGTTTTTTTTTTTAAGTTCATTGAAGGAGACTCCACAGTCCTCCCTTGTAACACATTTTAGTATCTAATGCAAGTTCTCATGCTGTATTGTCAGGTTGATTCTATATTATCTTCAGTTGCTCCCATTTTCTGTGTATAACAGTCATGTGCAAACATCTCTTACACTTTTAACAACTTAGATTCTTAGGAAAGGTGCTGTAAGTTGAAATTACATGTGCATATTGAACTTAATTTCTTTGAGGAAACAAGTCGAATTTTTATTCCTAGCCCAAAATATGACATTTCATTTACTATAAATTTACTTGTACATCCAGGCACAGTGGTTCATTCCTGTAATCCCAGCATTTTGGGAGGCTGAGGTGAATGTATCATCTCAGGTCAGGAGTTCGAGACCACCCTGGCTAATATGACAAAACACCGTATCTACCTAAAAAATACAAAAAAAATTAGAGGGGTGTGGTGACACATACCTGTAATCCCAGCTACTTGGGAAGATGAGGCAAGAGAATTGCTTGAACCCAGGAGATGCAGGTTGTAGTGAGTTGAGATGACACCACTGCACTGCAGCGTCAGCAACAGAGCAAGACTCCATCTCAAAAGAAAAAATGTACTTGTACATTGCGTAATGTAAAACAAACATTCTAAAGTGTATATAAAATTGTAAAATATGCTAACAATAGCCTGTTAGGTACAAATATAATATCACAGTCAAGAACTACATAAAACCTTTATGTTCTTTGAAATCCCTGCCTTATATTAACATAGCCAATTGTAAGATTAAAAAAAAACCTTTATGAAATCAAGGGATTTAAATAGGCTTCTATTATGTCAGTTTTGAAAATGAAAAGGATTAATGCACAAATATGTAGAAAATGCATAAATCCCCAGTGTATAGATCCATGTAGTCTTCTGAGGAGATTTAACAGGCATCTTTTTAAAGACTTTTGAGAAACTTGGAGCTACATTTTAGCTTTTTGAGGAAATGATCCAGAGATGTCTGTTGTGTTACCACTTTTGCTCATTATAAATTTTCCTGTAGCTTACATAATAAAAATTAAAGATTACAATATAACTCTTTCTGCTCTATTCAAATTGGGATCCATTTCCTTCAAATTGGATGGGTGGCATCTATGGCTCTACCTGTCATAAGCATCATGAATAGTAAGTTGGGTATGATTGTCAGGATGATTCTTAAATGAAAACTGCTGTGGGACAGAGCCTGCCTGTATGTGAAACACATAAAGAATTTCTTCAGCTTTCTCGGGGTGAAGAGGGTAGGAGTAATCCTAGTTCCTTAATATTTCTTGTACAGATGATTTCTCAGTTTTTTACATCTTTATGGCTCTAGTGCCTTTTTGAATGTTCTGTTCCTTTTTTTTTTTTTTTGAGATGGAGTCTCATTCTGTTGCCCAGGCTGGAGTACAGTGGTGCAATCTCAGCTCACTACAACCTCTGCCTCTCAGGTACAAATGATTCTCCTGCTTCAGCCTTCCAACTAGCTGGGACTACAGGTGCATGCCACCATGCCCTGCTTATTTTTGTATTTTTAGTAGAGTCAGGGTTTCACCATGCTAGCCAGGCTGGTCTCAAACTCCTGTTTCTTTATTGTTTCAGTAGTAGCAAAGCCTCTGCCATTTTCCAAGTATCACTCCTTTCAAATTAGTTGCTGAACTCTTTGATTGTGGTCATTTGAGATGCAGTATCCCTGGGAATCTGCAGGAGATAGCCACAGTTAATATTCTCTATGCAGTAAAGTTAACAGAAACATTGACAAAGACTCCAGCAGCAGAGTCATGTTTTTTTTATTTGCAAAGGAATAACTCTAGTTTTTAAATATGTATACTTATTTATTTGTTTTCTTTCATTGTAAAAATTTAAGATTTGCAACATGATGTTTTGAAATGCAAATATATAGTGAAATGATTACAAGTAAGCAATTTATCAAATGCATCATCTCACATAGTTACCTTTTTTGTGTGATGAATACTTAAAATCTACTCTCTTACAAAATCTCCAGTATACAATATAATATTATTATATATAGGCTCCATGCTGTACTTTAAATCTCTATATTTGTTCATCTTACATAACTACTTACTTTGTACACTTTGGCCTACATTTCTTTTGCCCTGCCTACCTCTGGTAACAACTGTTGTATTCTCTGGCTCTCTCTTTGTCTTAGACTCCACACATAAGATAGATCATGCAGTATTTTTCTTTCTCTGTCTTGCTTATACCACTTAACATTATCCTCCAAGGTTCATCCATGTCGTTGTAAATGGCAGGAGGGCCTTCTTTTTTAAAACCGAATAATAATCAATCGTGTATCTATCCCACAATTTATTTATACATTCACCCAACCACAGACACTTTAGTTGTTTCCATAGCTTAGTTACAGTGAATAATGCTGTGGTAAACACAGGAGTGCAGATATCTCTATGAGGTACTGACTTTATTTTATTGGATATATACACAGAAGGGGGATTGCCAGATCATATAATAGTTTTACTTTTCAGTTTTTGGAAAACCTTCATACTGTTTTCCATAATGGCAATACCACTTCAAATCCCCTTAGCAATGGACAAGGATTCCCTTTCCTCCACATCCTCACCAACATTAGTTAACTTCTGACTTTTTGAGAATAACCATCCTAACTGGTGGAACATGATATCTCATGGTGGTTTTGATCTGCATTTCCATAAAGATGAGTGATATTGAGCATCCTTTCACACACCTGTTGGCCATTTGAATGTCTTCTTTTGAGAAATGTCTATTCAGGTCCTTCACCCATTGTTTAATCTAGGTTGTCTTTTTTGTTGTCGTTGTTATTGTTTTTGGTTTTGGGTATTTTTGCTGTTGAGGTGGATGAGTTCTTCATATATTTTGGATATGAACCCCGTATCAGATATGTAGTGTGCAAATATTTTATCCCATTCTGTAAGTTCCATTTCATGTTTTAAAATTTCAAAATTCCAGTTTCTTGTTTCTTTTTTAAAATGTTGGATGTATCACTATGAGGAAACCATACTTATTTTACTTAAAATTATTAATACAAAGAATCTAGGAACTCAAAATTGCACTGAGGTTTTAAAAATATTTTTATAATAGATATACATATTAAGGGGCATATGTGATTTTTTTATGTATTCACAATGTGTGAAGATTAAATCAGGGTAATTGGGATATCTGTCACCTTAAATATTTATCTTTTATTTAATAATATTAAAATTATTTTCTTTTAGCTATATCAAAACGTATAATAGATTATTGTTAACTATAGGCAACTTGCTGATCTATCAAACACAAGGTCTTATTTCTCCTATTGTGTTGTATATTTATTCCCATGAATCAACCTCTCTTTATTCTCCTCTCCTCCCTAATCTTCCCGGCCTCTGGTAACAACCAATCTACTCTCTATCTTTCTGAGATCCACTTTTGTAGCTCCTACATGTGAGTAAGAATATGCAACATTTTTCTTTCTGTGCTTGGCTTATTTCCTTAACATAATGACCTCCAGTTCCATCCATGTTGCTGCAAATGACAGGATTTTAATGTTTTTATAGATGAATAATATTCCATCATGCACATATACCACATTTTCTTTATTCATTCATCCACTGATGAACATTTAAGTTGATTCTAATATTTTGGCTCTTATAAAGTATTAGAATATTAGTGCTACAGTAAACGTAGGAGTGCAGATATCTTTTTGATGCATTGAATTCCTTTCTTTTGAATATATACCCAGTAGTGGAATTGTTGGATCCTATGGTAGTTCTATTTTTAGTTTCCATGAGAACCTCCACAATATTTTCCATAGTATCTGTACTAACTTACATTCCCACCCACAGTGTGCAAGGGTTCCCCTTTCATGTGCTTGGTAGCATCTGTTATTCAATGTCTTATTTTAACAAGGATTGCATGGTATCTCACTGTGGTTTGATTTGCATTTCCCTCAAGATTGGTGATATCGAGCATTTTTCATATATGTTGACCATTTGCATGTCTTCCTGAGAAATATCTATTCAGATATTTTGCGCATTCTAAAATCAGATTACTTGTTTTTTTCTTTCTTTTTGCTATTAAGCTGTTTGAGCCCCTTATACATTCTAGTTATAAATCCTTTGTCAGATGGATAGTATGCGAATATTTTCTCCCATTGCACACTGTTGGTGGGAATGTAAGTTAGTACAGATACTATGGAAAATAGTGTGGAGGTTCCCATAGAAACTAAAAATAGAGCTACCATAGGATCCATGTAAATGTAGACTTAGACCTCGTTTCTCTATTCTCTTCATTGGTCTGTATGTCTGGTCTTATGCCAATATCACGTACCAGGCTGACTTACTTAATATTGCTTTGCAGTAATTTTTTTTCTTTTCTGAGACAGGGTCTTCCTCAGTTGCCTGGGCTGGAGTGCAGTGACACAATCTCAGCTCACTGCAATCTCCACCTCCCAGGTTCAAGCAATTCTCCTACCTCAGCCTCCTGAGTAGCTGGGATTACAGGGGTACACCACAATGCCTGTCTAAATTTTATTTTTTAGTAGAGACAGGGTCTTGCCTTGTTGGCCAGGCCAGTCTCAAACTCCTGGCCTCAGGTGAACCACCCACATCAGCCTCCCAAAATGCAAGGATTACAGGCATGAGCCAGAGTGCCTGACCACTTTGTAGTATATTTTGAAATTAGGTAGTGTGGTGCCTCCACTTCTGTTCTTTTTGTTCAGGATTGCTTTGGCTATTTGGAGTCTTTGTTGTTCCACATATATTTTAGGATTATTTTTTATTTTTTTAGGATAATTTTTTCTATTTCTGTGAACAATACCATTGGTATTTTGATAAGGATTGTTTTGAACCTGTAGATTGCTTTGGGTAGAATGGACATTTTAACAATATTGATTCTTCTAATCTATGAACATGAAGTATTTTTCCATTTTTCTTTCATATCCTCTTTAATTTTTTTCATCAGTGTTTTATAGTTTTCCTTCTATAGATCTTTCACTTCTTAAATTAATTCCTAGGTATTTTATATACTTTGTAGCTATTTGAAATGGAATTGCTTTCTTGATTTCTTAGATTGTTTGCTGTTGGTGTGCACACATTCTACTTATTTTTGTATGTTGATTTTGTATCCTGCAACTTTACTAAATTCATTTATTAGTTCTAATAGTTTTTTTGGCGGAGTTGTTAGGGTTTTCTAAACATAAGATCAGGTCATCTGCAACCAAGGATAATTTGGCTTCTTACTTTCCAATTTGTATCCCCTTTATTTACTTCTCTTATCTGATTGCTCTGGCCAGGATTTCTAGTATTATGTTGCATAAAATTGGTGAAAGTGGGCCTCCTCATCTTGTTCTGGATCTTAGAGGATTAGCTTTCAATTTTTCCACATTCAGTGTTATGTTAGCTGTGGGTTTGTCATATATGGCCTATATTAATTTTAGGTGTGTTCCTTTTATACACAGTTTGTTAAGGGTATTTATCATAAAGGGAATTTGTATTCTATCAAATGCTTCTTCAGCAACTATTAAAATAATAATTTGTGAAGCAGAGGATAGCATAAAAAATAATGATAATAATAATTTGCTGTTTTTCTTGGTTCTGTTCATATGATGCATCAAATTTGTTGATTTGTGTATGTTGAATCATCCTTGCATCTCTGGGATGAACCTCATTTGATTGTGGTGACTAATCTTTTTAATGTGTGATTCAATTCGATTTGCTAGTATTTTGTTGAGGATCTTAACATTTGTGTTCATCAGTGATACTTGACTAAGTTTTCTTCTTTCATTGTGTCCTTGTTTGGTTTGGGTATCAGGGTAATGCTGGCTTTGTAATGTTTAGTAGTATTCCCATCTCTTCAATTTCTGTGAAAAGCTAAGTAAAATTGTTATTAGTTATTCCTTAAATATTTGGTAGAATTCAGCAGTGACTCCATCAGGTCCCAGGTTTTTGTTTTTGTTTTTTTTAATGGGAGACTTTTCTTTATACTGTCAATCTCATTACTCATTATTGGTTTATGCAGCATTCTGTTTCTTCATGTTTCAACCTTGGCTGGTTGTATGTGTCAGGGAATTTATCCATTTCTTCAAGGTTTTCCTACTTTTAGTGTACAGTTTTTCATTATAGTTTCTAATGATTCTTTATATTTCTGTGGCATCAGTTGTAATATCCCATTTTCACTTCTTATTCTATTTATTTGGGTTTTCTCTCTTTTTCTTTCCTTGGTTAATCTTGCTAACATTTTGTTAATTTTATCTTCAAAACTCCAACTTTCTGTTTCATGAATCTTTTTATTGCTTTTGAAAATATTAATTTGTTTCTGATCTGATATTTATTATTCTAATTTGTTGTTTGGTTCATTGTTGCTTTTCTAGATCCTTGAGATGCATAGCTAGGTTCTTTTTTCAGTTGTTACTACTTTTTTGATATAGGCATTTATGTAAACTTCCCTTTTAGTACTGTTTTGCTGTATTCCATAGATTTTGGTATGTGTTAGTACCATTTTCATTTGTTTCAAGAAATTTTTAAATTTCTTCCTTAATTTTCTTCATTGGCTCATAGGCCTGGGAGCATATTATTTAATTTCTGTGTGGTTGTGCAGGTTCCAGGGTTCATCTTCTTATTTATTTCTAGTTTTATCTATTGCGGTCAGAAAACAATACTTTAAAAAATTCAGGACAGAAAATGAAGCTCAAGAAAACATAATTGATATGATTTCTACTTTTTAGAATTTGGTGATGTTAGTTTTGTGGCCTAAGATCGGGCCTATCCTAGAGAAGGTTCTATGTGCTGAAGAAATGAATGTATATTCTGTAGCCATTATGTGAAATGTTCTATAAATGTCACTTGGGCCTATGAGGTCCAGTATGTAGTTTAACTCTGATGTCTATATTGATTTTCTGTCTGGATGATATTTCCTTTACTGAAAATGGGGTGTTAAAGTACCCTACTGTTATTGTAGTACAACCTATCTCTTCCTTTAAATTTATTAATATTTGTTTTATATAATTCTGTACTCCTTTGTTGAGTGCACTGATATATTGTTGTATATATTGTTATAATTGTTATATCCTTTTGCTGAATTGACCCTTTATCATTATATAGTGATATATATACACTATAATATACACTATATATATATATACACCTTCTGTGTCTCTTTTTATGTCTTTTATTCAAAATTCATTTTATCAGATATAAGTAAGTTATTCCTGATATTTTTTGGTTTTCAATTGCATGGAATATCATTTTCCATTCATGTACTTATGTGTGTCTTTATAGGTGAAATAGGTTTCTTATAGGCAGCATATAGTTAGGTCTTGTTTCTTATTTTTTATTTTTTATTTTAGGTTTGGTGGTTACATCTAAAGATTTCTTGATAGGTAAACTCATGTCATGGGGCTTTGCTGTACCTCCCATTACATCACCCAGGTATTAGGCTCAGTACCTAATAGTTATCTTTACTGCTCCTCTCCCTCCTCTCACTCTCTACCCTAAAGTAGACCCAGTGTCTGTTGTTTCCTTCTTTTTGTTCATAAGTTCTCATCGTTTAGCTCCCACTTCTGAGTGAGAATGTGCAGTATTTGGTTTTCTGTTCCTCAGTTAGTTTGCTGAAGATGATAGCCTCCAGCTCAATCCATGTTCCTACAAAAGACATGATCTTGTTCTTTTTTGTGACTTAATATTATTCCATTATGTATGGGTGCCCCATTTTCTTTATCCAGTCTGTCATTGATGGGCATTTGGGTTGATTCCTTGTCTTTGCTATTGTAAACAGTGCTGCAATGAACATTTGCGTGCATGTGTCTTTCTGGTAGAATGCTTTATATTCCTCTGGGTATATAGCAAGTAATGGGATCGCTGGGTCAAATGATCTGCTTATAGATCTTTGAGAAATTGTTATACTGCTTTCCACAATAGTTGAACAAATTTACACTCCCACCAACAGTGCAAAAAGTTCACTTTTCTCTGTAACCTAGCCAGCATGTTATTTTTTGACTATATTATGATAGCCATTCTGACTGGTGTGAGATGGTATCTCATTGTAGTTTTGATTTGCATTTCTGTAATGATCAGTGATATTGAGCTTTTTTTGTATGCTTGTTTGCTACATGTGCACCTTCTTTTGAGAAGCATCTGCTTGTCTTTTGCCTACTTTTTAATGGGGTTTCTTTCCTGTAAATTTGCTTAAGCTCCTTATAGATGATGAGTATTAGAACTTTGTCAGATGCACAGTTTGCAAATATTTTCTTCCATTTTGTAGATTGTTTACTCTGTTGATACTCTCCTTTGCTAGGCAGAAGCTCTTCAGTTTAATTAGTTCCCATTTGTCAGTTTTCACTATTGTTGTGATTGCTTTCACTATCTTTGTCATGAACTCTTCCATTCCTGTATCCAGGATAATATTGCTTAGTTTGTCTTCCAGGGTTTTTATAGTTTTGGGTTTTACACTTAAGTCTTTAATCAATCTTGAATTGACTTTTGTATATGGTGTAAGGAAAGGGTCCTACTTTAATCATCTGCATATGGCTGGCCAGTTATCCCAGAACCATTTATTGAATAGGGAGTCTTTACCCCATTGTTTATTTTTGTCAGCTTTGTCAAAGATCAGATAGTCATAGATGTGCAGCTGTATTTCCACGTTCTCTATTATGTTTCATTGGTCTATGTGCCTGTTTTTGTACTAGTACCATGCTGTTTTGGTCACAGTATCCTTGTAGTATAATTTCAAGTCAAGTAACGTGATTCCTCCAGCATTGTTCTTTTTGATTTGCATTGCCTAGACTATTCAGGCTCTATTTTGCTTTCATACAAATTTTGAAATATTTTTCAAGTTATATGAAAAATGTCATTGGTAATTTGTTAGGAATAGCATGGAATCTGTACATTGATTTGGGCAGTATAGCCATTTTAATGACATTGATTCTACCTGTGCATTAGCATGGGATATTTTTCCATTTGTTTGTGTCTTCTCTAATTTCTTTGAGCAGTAGTTTGTAATTCTCATTGTAGAGATCTTTCATCTCCCTGGTTAGCTATATGCCTAAATATTTTACTTTTTGTGTGGCAATTGTGAATGGGAATTTGTTCCTGATTTGGCTCTTGGTTTGACTGTTGTTGGTGTATAGGAATGCTAGTGATTGTACATTGATTTTGTGTCCTGCAAACTTTGCTAAAGTTGTTTCATCAGCTGAAGGAGCTGTTGGGGCAAGACTATGGGGTTTTCTAGATAGAGAATTGTATCATCTGCAAACAGAGATAATTTGATTTCCTCTCTTCCTGTTTGGATGCCATTTGTTTCTCTCTCTTTCCTGATTGCTCTGGCTAGGACTTCCCATACTGTGTTGAGTAGAAAGAGTGAGAGAGGACAACCTTGTTTTGTGCTGATTTTCAAGGAGAATGCTTCCTGCTTTTGCTCATTCAGTATAATGTTGGCTGTGGTTTTGTCATAAATGGCTCTTGTTATTTTGAGGTATGTTCCTTCAATGTCTATATTGAGAGTTTTTAACATGAAGGGATGTTGAATTTTATCAAAAGCCTTTCCTGAATCTATTGAAATAATCATGTGGTTTTTGTCGTTAGTTCTATTTATGTCATGAATTACATTTTTTTATTTCATATGTTGAAACAACCTTGCATTCCGGGGATGAAACCTACCTGATCATGGTGGATTAGCTTGGTGATGTGCTGCAGGATTCAGTTTTCAAGAATTTTATTGAGGATTTTTGCAACAGTGTTCATCAAGGGTATATGTCTGAAGGTGATTTGTTGTTGTTGTTGTATCTCTGCCATGTTTTGGTATCAAGATAGCGCTGGCCTCAGAATGAGTTGGAGAGGAGCCCTTCCTCCTCAATTTTTTGGAATTGTCTCAGTAGGATGGAACCAGCTTTTCTTTGTAATCAGGTAGAATTTGGCTGTGAATCCATCAGGTCCTAGGTGTTTTCAGTTGGTAGGATATTTATTACTGATCCAATTTTGGAGCTCATTATTGTTCTGTTCAGGCAGTCAATTTCTTCTCTGTTCAGTCTTGGGAGGGTGTATATTTAGGAATTTATTTATCTATTTTAGGTTTTCTAACTTGTGTGCATAGAGGTGTTCATGGTAGTTCCTGATGGTTTTTACTTCTGTGAGGTCAGTAGTAACGTTCCTTTTGTCATTTCTAATTGTGTTTATTGGATCTTCTCCCTTTTCTTCTTAATGAATCTAGCTAGTGGCCTATCCATTTTCTTAATTTTTTCAAAAAACCAACTACTCAATTTGTTGATCTTTCAAATGGTTCTTCATGTCTTGATTTCCTCCAATTCAACTGTTTTTTGTTATTTCTCATCTTCTGCTAGCATTTGGGGTTTATTTGTTCTTGTTTCTCTAATTCTTTCAGTTATTATGTTAGGTTGTTAATTTGAGATTTTTCTAACTTTTTGATGTAGACTTTTAGTGCAATGAATTTCCCTCTTAATACCACCCTAGCTGTGTCCAAGCTGTGTTTTATCTTTGATGTCATTATTTTCAAAGAACTATGTATTTTCTGCCTTAATTTCATTATTTATCCAAATGTCATTCCAAAGCATGTTGTTTAATTTCTATGTAATTGTATAGTTTTGAGCAATTTTCATTGTTTACTTCTATTTTTATGGCACTGTGGTTCCAGAGTGTGTTTCATAAGATTTTAATTATTTTACTTTTGTTGAGGATTGGTTTATGTCCAATCATGTGGTTGATTTTAGAGTATGTGCCATGTGGCAATGAGAATAATTTATATTCTATTGGTTTTGGTTGAAGACTTCTGTAAAGCTCTATCATATCCATTTGGTCCAATACTGAGTTTAGGTCATGAATATCTTTGTTAGTTTACTGCCTCAGTATCTGTCTAATACTGTCAGTGGCATGTTGAAGTCTCCCACTGTTATTTTGTGGGACTCTTTCTTTTTTAACATCTCCAAGAACTTCCTTTATGTATCTAGGTACTCCTGTGTTGGGTGCTTATATATTTAGGATACTTAGGTCTTCTTGTTGAATCGAGCCCTTTACCATTATGTAATGCCCTTCCTTGCCTATTTTGATATTTGTTGGTTTGCAATCTGTTGTCTGAAATTAGGATTGTAACCCCTGCTTTTTAATGTTTTCCATTTTGTTGGTAGATTTTTCTCCATCTTTTTATTTTGAGCCTGTAAGAGACATTACATATGCGATGTGAGGGAGCATGCCATTGGATCTTTCTTTTTTATTCAAATTGCCACTCTGGGCCTTTTAAATGAGACATTTAGTCCATTTACATTCAAGATTAGTATTTATATGTGTGGATTTGATCCTGTTATTGTACTATTAGCTGGTTATTATGTTGGTTTGTGTGGTTGCTTTACAGTGACACTGGTCTGTGTGTTTAAGCGTGTTTTTGTATTAGCTGGTAGCAGTCTTTCCTTTCTATATTTAGTACTCCTTTCCTTTCAAGATCTCTTGTGAGACACTTCTGGTGGTAGTGAAGTTCCTCAACATTTGGTTATTTTAAAAGGATCTTCTTTCCCCTTCACTTAGGAAACTTAGTTTGGCTGGATATGAAATTGTTTTTTGAATTCTTTACAAAAAATGTTGAAAATAGAATCCCAGGCTTTTCTGGCTCATAGGGTTTTAGCTGAGATTTCCATTGCTAGCCTGATGGTGATCCCTTTGAAGGTGACCTGCCCTTTCTCTCTAGCTGCCTGTAGCATTTTTTCTTTTATTCTACCTTGGAAAATCTGATGATTATGTGTCTCGGGGATGATATTCTTGTGTAGAATCTTGAAAGGGATCTCTGTATTTCCTGCTTTTGCCTCTCTAGCAAGGTTGGAGTTGTTTTCATGGAAGATATCCAGAAATATATTTTCCAAGTTATTTGCTTTCTCCTCCTCCCTTTCAGGTATACCAATAATTTGTATCTTTGGCCTTACATAATTCCATATTTCTTGGAAGTTTTGTTTATTCCCCTTTATTCTTTTCTTTCTAATTTTCTCTGATTGTCTTACTTCAGAGAACTAGTCTTCAAATTCTGAGATTCTTCCCTCAATTGGTTTATTCTGCTGTTAGTACTTGTGATTGCATTGTGAAATTCTTGTATTGTGTTATTCCACTCTGTCAGAACTGTTAGGTTCTTTTTTATACTGAATATTTTATCCTTCAGCTCCTATATCACTTACTGTAATTTGTATTTTCCTTGGATTTCATTTTGCCATCCTCCTGAATCTTGATGGTTTTTCTACCTATCCATATTCTGAATTCTACATCTGTCATTCCAGCCAGTTCATCCTGGTTAAACATTGCTTTTGGAGAAGTTGTACAGTCATTTGGAGAACATATGACACCATGGCTGTTGTAGTAACTAGAGCTCTTGCATTGGTTCTTTCTCATTTCTGCATGTGGGTGTTTCTTTAATCGTGGTGTAGATTGAGTACAGTCAATATACTTCTATTCTGGATGTTTTCACTGGGCTGAAGCTTTGTATAAGCTTTATTTCAAACTGGTTTCTTGTCTCTGATTTCAGAGGGGATTATTTTAATGAGGTATTTTGGTGTTGAAGCTTTGGGGTGTGAACCAGCAGGTGACACTCAGGCTTACCAGTCATTTAATTGGTAGACTCTTGCTCAGCTGTGTGACTGCCCTCTTTTTTTCTCATAGTTGCAGCCATGTTTCCTCTCATTGCTCTGAAAGTGAAGGTTCCTCTTCCTTCTTGAGTGCTGGCTGTAGTTCATGCCTTGGCACTCTTGGGTTGCCCACTACAGCTCTGAGGTGAACTTAGTGTTTATGTTACTTCCCTAGCATAGAGGCAGCAGAGGAAGAGATCTTAGTAGTGCTTATGGCCCAAGGTCATTTGCTTGACTCTTGCAGGCTTTACCTCAAAGGTATGTGGTCAGCAATTGCTTAGTGCAGTCAACTCGAGGTGGAGGGTTTATGTCCAAGCTAGGGGTTTCCTGTCTGGTGATGAGCCATAAGTGGTGTTTGGGACCTGTGGGAGATAGACTGGCTTCTCCTTGGGTCAACTACAGCTTATTGGAGGTGTGGATAAGAAACTAGGGTCTTTGCTTCTTTGTTACTCCAAGGGTGGCAAGGGCAGTTCCACTGCAGAGGCTGTGGCCAAGAGGCTTTGCTTTCAGTTGCCCCTGGAGACTTTGTCCAGGGAGTTCCTGAGTTGGTCCTAGTTCAGTAGCTCTTTTGGGGGGTGGCTAGAGGGCCAGGCCTGGAGGACCTGCCCATCAAGGAGATGTGGTAATGGACACCCACATAACAGTCTGGCCACTATTTCATAGGGCTGCTGTGGTATGCTTGAGGCTTGCTCCAGTCCCAAGTCACCTTGGATTTTCCAGTACCTGGAGGTGTCACCAGTGAATGCTGTAAACATCAAAGATGGTAACTTATTCCTATTTCAAGGAGCTTTGGGCAAGGGAGTTATGGACCTGTTGCTGGTCCAAAAGCACCTGTAGGAAGTGACTGGAGACCACAGTTGGGAGGTCCCACCTCGTGAGAAGGAACAAGATTGGGAGCTGCATTAAAAAGTAGTGTGATCCTGTTGTGGCAGAGCAGCTGTGCTGTGTTGGGGGTCCACTTAAGCCCTTTGTCACCTTGCACTCTGAAGCCCAAAGGTTGCAATGGCTAAGATTCCCAGAAAGCAAAGATGGAAGCCCACCCTTCCCTGTGGGGGTGTTGTCCCAGAAGGGATTCAGATCTCTGTTTGCTGGAGAGCTTGGGTAGGGGTAGTTATAGGCCCCAGTTGGGAGGACATGCCCAGTAAGGAGGAACAAGATCAGGACCTGTTTATAAAAGCAATTTGGCCATGTTTCAGTAAAGCAGCTGTGCTTTGCTGGGGGTCCGCTTCAGACTCTGGTCACCTCAGATACCCCAAAGTCCAAAGACTATAATGGCTAAGTCATCCAAAGAGCAAAAATGATGGTCCACTTCTCCCTCTGGGAGTGCCTTCCAGGGGGAATTCAGATGTCTGTCATTTGGAGAGATTGGGTAGGGGTGGCTAGAGGCCCTAGTTGGGAGGTCCTGCCCAGTGAGGAAGAACAGGATCAGGCACTGGCTTAAGGCAGCAGTCTGGCTATGTTTTGGTAGAGGAGCTATGCTGTGCTGGGGTATCCCTTTTGTCCCAGATCAGCTACACTCTCCTGAAGTGTAGCTTCAGGAGAAAGCCTGAAGGCTGGAATGGCTAAGGTGGCTGAAAAGCAAAAATGGCAGCCCACCCCTCCTCCCAGGAGCTCCTTTTTAGGGAGGTGCAGTGCTGCTACTGCTAGCTGACTGGAATTCCAAGCCAGTGGGTCTTATCTTGTGAAGTACCATGAAATTGAGGCCTGTGAGCTGCTGCTGATCAGCCCCCTGAATTTAGCTTATTTCCTAGGAGTATGTATAGGAGTCTAACCTCCCACTTCACAGGACCTGCCCCTAATTTTGCCAGAAAGCCCAAGTATCTAAGGCTTCAGCATCTCGACACATGCCTGAGTGGCTGTTCTGCCAAGACTCCATGTAGTTCTGTTTGTCAGACTGAGACTGAAGGCCCTGGTGAGGTGGGTTCACAAGGAGATCTTCTTACATGAGTGTTGCAAAGATCTGTGGGAGAAGCATGGCTTCCCTGGATGGAGGAGGATGCTCCTGGTTCCATGTTGCTCCCAGGTGGGTCGTTGTCCTCTCTTGTTTTTCTTTGTTCTCCATGGGTCAATTTATTCCTTTGATTAATCCCAATGTGAGTACCTGAATATTTCAGTTGAAGGTTTTGTATTTATTTGCCTTTCTGTTCCTCTTTGTGAGAGCCACACAAACTAACTGCTTCTAGTTAACCATCTTGCTCACTCCTCCCCAAGTCATTTCTTTTTTCATTCAGCCACTCTGTGCCTTTTAAAACAAGTTGTTTCAAACTTAAAAGAAAACAAAAGAAACAACTAGATTAAAAAGTGGGCCAAGGGTAGGAACAGATACTTCTCAGAAGAAAACATTTATGCCACCAAAAACACATGAAAAAAGCTCATCCCTGCTCATTAGAGAAATGCAAATCAAAAGCACAATGAGATACCCATGCCAGTTAGAATGGTGATCACTATAGACTGGATAAAGAAAATGTGGCACCTATACACCATGGAATACTATGCAGCCATAAAAAGAATGAGTTTATGTCCTTTGCAGGGACATGGATTAAGCTGGAAACCATCATTCTCAGCCAACTGACACAAGAACAGAAAACCAAACACCACATATTCTCACTCATAAGTGGGCATTGAGAAACCAGAAGACATGGACACGGGGAGCGGAACATTACATACTGGGTCTTGTTGGGGGGTGGAGGGGCTAGGGGAGGAATAGCAGGAGGTGGGGGGATTGTGAAGGGATAACATTAGGAGAAATACCTACTATAGATGATGGGGTGATGGATGCAGCAAACCACCATGGCACATATATACCTATGTAACAAACCTGCATGTTCTGTACATGTACCGCAGAACTTAAAGTATAATTTTTAAAAAAGGGGGACTTACACCAAGATGGTTGAAAAGGAACAACTCTGGTCCACAGTTCTCAGCAAAAGTGATCTACAAGGCAAGTGACCTTCACATTTCCAACTGAGGTACTAGGTTCATCTCATTGGGACTGGTTAGACAGTGGGTGCAGCCCAAGAAGCAAGCTGAAGCAGGGTGGGGCAGCGCTTCACCAGGGAAGTACAAAGGGCAAGAGAAATCCCTCTCCTAGCCAAAGGAAACCATTAGGGACATTTCCCAACACTCTGGCACTCTGGCTCAGATACTGTGCTTTTCCCATGGTTTTCACAACTTGCAGACCAGGAGATTCCCTGCAGTGCCTACAACACCAGCACCTCAGGTTTCCAGCACAAAACTAGGCAGCTGTTTTAGCTGCAACAGTTTTTTTTTTCTCATACCCCAGTGTCTCTGCAGGTCCCACCCCCATGAAGACCAGCAAGCTAAGATCCACTGGCTTGAAATTATTTCAGATAGCATAGCAGTCTGAGCTCAAACTGGGACATTTGAGCTTGGTGGGGAGAGGGGCATCCACCATTGCTGAAGCTTTGGTAAGCAGTTTTAACCTCACCTGTGTAAACGAAGTCACCAGGAAGTTTACACAGCAACTGGGAGCAGCCCACAGCAACAGAGCAAGGCCTCTGTGGGCAGACTGTCAACTAGACACCCTTCTTGCTAGGCAGGGTATCTCTTAAAAAAAAGGCAGCAGCCCCTCAGGGACTTATAAATAAAGCCCAAACTTAACCTTGACAGAGGATCTGGGAAAGGGAGTGGTTATGGGTTCCACTTCAGCAGACTCAAACATCCCTGCTTGGAACCTCTGAAGGGAGCAATGGACTCCCAGCACACCGCTTAAGCTCTGAGAAGGGACAGATTGCCACCTCAAGTGGCTCCCTGATCCCATGTATCCTGACTGGGAGACACCTCATAAAGAAGAGCTCTGGGTGAAATCTGATAGGTACCCTTCTGGGACAAAGCTACCAGAGGAAGGAACAGGCAGCAATCTTTGCTTTAATGTGGCTCCCGTGGGTGATTCCCAGGCAAGAAGCGTCTGGAGTGGACCTTCAGCAAAGTTCAACAGAACGGCAGCGGAGGGGCCTGACTGTCAGAAGAAAAAAAAATAATACCTTCAACATCAAGAGAAGGATGACCACTCAGAGACTCCATCCAAAAGTCACCAACTTCAAACACCCAAAATAGGTAAATCCACAAAGATGGGAAGAAACCAGCACAAAAAGGTGAAATTGCCAAAAACCAGAACACTTCTTCTTCTCTAAGGGATCTCAACTCCTCACTGGCAAGTGAGCAAAACTAGATGGAGAAGGAGTTTGGTGAATTGACAGAAACAGGCTTCAGAAGGTGGGTAATAACAAACTTCTCAGAGCTAAAAAAGCATGTTGCCACCCAAAGCAAGGAAACAAATAACCTTGAAAAAAGACTAGGCGAAATGCTAACTAGAATAACCAGCACAGAGAAGAATATAAATGACTTGATGGAGCTGAAAAACACAACACAAGAGCTTCGTGAAGCACACACAAGCTTCAATAGCTAAATCAATCAAGTGGAAGAAAGGGTATCAGAGATTGAAGATCAACTCAATGAAATAAAGCCAGAAGACAAGATTAAAGAAAAAAAGAGTGAAAAGAAATAAACAAAGCCTCCACAATATATGGGATTATGTGAAAAGACCAAATCTATATTTCATCGATGTACCTGAAAGTGACAGGGAGAATAAAACCAAGTTGGAAAACTTCCTCAAGATATTATCCAGGAGAACTTCCCCAACCTAGCAAGGCATGCCAACATTCAAATACAGGAAATACAGAACACCACAAATATATTTCTCAAGAAGAGCAACCCCAAGGCATATAATCATCAGATTCACCAGGGTTGAAATTAAGGAAAAAATACAAGGGCAGCCCGAGAGAAAGGTCGGGTTACCCACAAAGAGAAGCACATCAGACTCACAGTGGATCTCTCAGCAGAAACCCTAAAAGCCAGAATACAATGGGAACCAATATTCAACATCATTAAAGAAAAGAACTTTCAATCCAGAATTTCATATCCAGCCAAACTAAGCTTTGTAAGCAAAGCAGAAATAAACTCCTTCATGGACAAGCAACTGCTGAGAGATTTTGTCACCAGCAGGCCTGCCTTACAAGAGCTCCTGAAGGAAGCACTAAACATGGAAAGGAACAACCAGTACCAGCCACTGCATAAACATACCAAATTTTAAAAACACACTATGAAGAAACTGTGTCAACTAATGTGCAAAATGACCAGCTAGCATCAAAATGGCAAGATCAAATTCACATGTAACAATATTAACCTTAAACGTAAATGGGCTAAATGCCCGAATCAAAAGACATAGACTGGCAAATTGGATAAACAGTCAAGACCCATTGGTGTGCTGTATTTAGGAAGCCAATCTCACATGCAAAGACCCACATAGGCTCAAAATAAAGGGATGGAGGAAGATTTACCAAGCAAATGGAGAGCCTAAAAAATAAAAAAAAGCAGGGGTTGCAATCCTAGTCTCTGATAAAAGAGACTTTAAACCAAGAAAGATCAAAAGAGACAAAGAAGACCATTACATAATGATAAAGGGATTAATGCAACAAGAAGAGCTAACTATCCTAAATATATATGCACCCAATACAGGAGCACCCAGATACATAAAACAAGTTCTTTTTGACCTACAAAGAGACTTAGACTCTCACACAATAATAGCGGGAGACTTTAACACTCCACTGTCAATATTAGATCAACGAGACAGAAAATTTACAAGGATATTTAGGACATGAACTCAGATCTGGACCACAGGGACCTAATAGACATCTGCAGAACTCTCCACCAAAATCCACAGAATACACATTCTTCTCATCACCACATCACACTTATTCTAAAACTGACCACATCATTGAAAATAAAAGACTCCTCAGAAAATGCAAAAGAACAGAAATAATACCAAGCAATCTCTCAGAACACAGTGCAATCAAATTAGAACTCAGGATTAAGAAACTCACTCAAAGCTACACAAATACATAAAAACTGAACAACCTGCTCCTGAATGACTACTGGATAAAAAAATGAAATTAAGGCAGAAATAAATATGTTTTCAAAACCAATAAGAATCAAGATACAATGTGCCAGATTCTCTGGGACACATTTAAATCAGTGTCTAGTGGGAAATTTAGATCACTAAATGCCAACAAGAGAAACCAGGAAAGATCTAAAGTCAACACCCAAACACCACAATTGAAAGAACTACAGGAACAAGATCAAAACAAATTAAAAAGCTAGTAGAAGACAAGAAATAACTAAGATCAGAGCAGAACTGAAGGAGATAGAGAAACAAAAAACTTCACAAAAATCAATAAATCGAGGAACTGTTTTTTTTAAAAGATCAGCAAAATAGATAGACCACTAACCAGATTAATAAAACAGAAAAGAGAGAAGAATCAAATCGTTGCAAAAAAATGAGAAAGGGGATATCACCACTGATCCCACAGAAATGCAAGTTACATCAGAGATTACTAAAAATACCTCTATGCAAATAAACCAGTAAATCTAGAAGAAATTGATAAATTCCTGGACTCATACACCCACCCAAGACTAACCCAAGAAGAAGTTGAATCCCTGAATAACCAATAACAAGGACTGAAATTGAGGCAGCAGTTAATAGCCTACCAACCAAAAAATATCCAGGACCTGACGGGTTCACAGCCAAATTCTAACAGAGGTACAAAGAGGAGTTGGTACCGTTCCTTCTGAAACTATTCCAAACAATGCAAAAAAAGGGAATCCTCCCTAACTCATTTTATGAGACCAACATCATCCTGATACCGAAACCTGGCAGAAGCACAACTAAAAAAAAGAAAATTTCAGGCCAGTATCCATGATAAACATAGATGTAAAAGTCCTCAATAAACTACTGGCAAACAGAATCCAAAGCACATCAAAAAGCTTGTCCATCACAATGAAGTCAGGTTCAACCGTGGGATACAAGGATGATTCAACATATGCAAACTTATAAACATAATCCATCACATAAACAGAACCATAGAAAAAACACATGATGATCTCAATAGATGCAGAGGCCTTCAACAGAATTCAACAGCCCTTTATGCTAAAAACTCTCAGTAAACTAGGTATCAATGGAATGTCTCTCAAAATGATAAAATAACGGCAAGTTTATGTGATCTTAAATCAAGGCTTGATTCAAGAACTTGTGTGGCACCAGATGTCTTTGCTGAAAACATGAAGCTCAGAGAGGACACCCATCATTTGGTCAACTATATTCCCCAGGGTTCAATAGATTCACTCTTTGAAGGAACGTGGTACTTAGTTAGGGTGGATGAAAAGCACAGAAGAACTTATGCTCGGCGTCCCACTCCAAATGACGACACTTTGGATGAAGGAGTAGGACTTGTGCATTCAAACACGGCAACTGAGCATATTCCAAGCCCTGCCAAGAAAGTGCCAAGACTCCCTGCCACAGCAGCAGAACCCGAAGCAGCTGTCATTAGTAACGGAGAACATTAAGATATTCTGTGAGGTGCAAGACTTCAGGGTGGGGGTGGGGATGGAGTGGGAGTATGGGAATGGTTAGAGGAATGGAATATCTGGGGATAATTTTAAAGGATTACATGTTACGTAAAT
>CM052670.1:61429646-61452550 GCA_028533165.1 Leontopithecus rosalia | reverse complement strand
GGTAAACTGCAAATATTTTTCCCATTCTGTTGGTTACTGATTCACTCCATTGACGGTTTCTTTTGCCATGCAGGAGCTGTGGAGTTTGATTAGGTCCCATTTGTCTATTTTGGCTTTTGTTGCCAATGCTTTTGGTGTTTGGTCATGAAATCCTTGCCTACTCCTATGTCCTGAATGGTTTTGCCTAGATTATCTTCTAAGGTTTTAATGGTGTTAGGTCTTATGTTTAAGTCTTTAATCCATCTGGAGTTAATTTTAGTGTAAGGGGTCAGGAAGGGGTCCAGTTTCTGCTTTCTGCACATGGCTAGCCAGTTTTCCCAATACCATTTATTAAACAGGGAATCCTTTCCCCATTGCTTGTTTTTGTCAGGTTTATCAAAGGTTTTATGGTTGTAGATATGCTGTGTTCCCTCCAATGCCTCTGTTCTGTTCCATTGGTCTATATGTCTGTTTTGGTACCAGTACCATGCTGTTTTGATTACTGTAGCCTTGTAGTATAGTTTGAAGTCTGGTAGTGTGATTCCTCCTGCTGTGTTCTTTTTGCTTAGAATTTTGACTTGGCTATGTGGGCTCTCTTTTGGTTCCATATGAAGTTTAAGGTGGTTTCTTTTAGTTCTGTGAAGAAGGTCATTGGTAGCTTGATGGGGATAGCGTTGAATCTGTAAATTACTTTGGGCAGTATGGCCATATTCACGATATTGATTCTTCCTAACCATGAACATGGAAAGTTTCTCCATTTGTTTATATCCTCTCTTTTTTCGTTGAGCAGTGGTTTGTAGTTCTCCTTGAAGAGTTCCTTTACCTTCCTTGTTAGTTGTATTTCTAGGTATTTTATTCTCTTTATAGCAATTGTGAATGGCAGTTCTTTCTTGATTAGGCTCTTTTTTAGTCTGTTATTGGTGTATAGGAACGCTTGGAACTTTTGCACATTGATTTTGTATCCTGAGACTTTACTGAAGTTGCTTATCAGTTTCAGGAGATTTTGGGCTGAGATGATGTGGTCTTCTAGATATACTATCATGTCGTCTACAAATAGAGACAATTTGGCTTCCTCCTTTCCTATTTGAATACCCTTTATTTCTTTTTCTTGCCTGATTGCTCTGGCTAGAACTTCCAGTCCTATATTGAATAGGAGTGGTGAGAGATGGCATCCTTTTCTAGTGCCAGATTTCAAAGGGAATGCTTCCACTTTTTTCCCCATTCAGTATAATTTTGGCTGTTGGTTTTTCACAAATAACTTTTATTATTTTGAGATACATTTAATCAAAACCTAGTTTATTGAGGGTTTATAGCATAAAGGCTGTTGAATTTTGTCAAAGGCCTTCTCTGCATCAATTGAGATAATCATGTGGTTTTTGTCTTTGGTTCTTTTTATGTGGTGAATTATGTTTATAGACTTCCATATGTTGAACCAGCCTTGCATCCCCGGTGTGAATCTTACTTGATCGTGATGGATAAGCTTTTTGATGTGCTGTTGCAATCAGCCACCAGTATTGTATTGAAGATTTTTGCATCTACGTTCACCATGGACATTGGCTGAAGTTTTCTTTTCTTGTTGAGTCTCTGCTGGGTTTTGGTATCAGGATGCTGTTGGTCTCTTAAAATAATTTGGGAAGGATTCCCTCTTTTTGGATTATTTGGAAAAGTTTCAGGAGGAACGGTACCAGCTCCTCTTTGTTTGTCTGGTAGAATTCTGCTGTGAACCCATCTGGACCTCAGCTTCATTTGTGTGTGATAGGTTCTTATTTGCTGCCTCAACTTCAGATCTTGTTATTGGTGTATTCATGGTTTCAACTTCTTCCTGATTTATGCTTGGGAGGAGGCAGGTGTCCAGGAATTTTTCTGTTTCTTCCAGTTTTGCTAGTTTACACGCATACAGTTGTTTGTAATAATCTCTGATGATGGTTTGAACATCTGGGGAATCTGTGGTGATATCCCCTTTATCATTTTTTATTGCATCTATTTGGTTATCCTCTCTCTTCTTTTTTATTAATCTGGCTAGTGGTCTGTCTATTTTGTTGATCTTTTTGAAAAACCAGCTCCTGGATTTATTGATTTTTTTGAAGGGTTTTTTGCGTCTCTATCTCCTTAAGTTCTGCTCTGATCTTAGTTATTTCTGGTCTTCTGCTAGGTTTTGAGTTATTTTGATTTTGATTCTGTAGCTCTTTCAATTTTGACAATAGGGTGTCAATTTTGGATATCTCCTTGCTGCTCATGTGCGCATTTGTTGCTATATATTTTCCTCTGGAGACTGCTATAAATGTGTCCCAGAGATTCTGGTATGTTTTGTCTTCGTTCTCGTTGGTGTTGAAGTACATCTTTATTTCTGCATTCATTTCATTGTTTATCCAGTCAACATTCAAGTGCCAATTGTTCAGTTTCCATGAAGCTGTGCAATTCTGAGTAAGTTTCTGAATTCTGAGTTCTAACTTGATTGCGCTGTAGTCTGAGAGATTGTTTGTTATGATTTCCGTTCTTTTGCATTTGCTGAGGAGTATTTACTTCCAATTATGTGATCAATTTTAGAGTAGGTGTGATGTGGTGCTGAGAAGAATGTATATTCTGTGGATTTGAGGTAGAGAGTTCTGTAAATGTATATTAGGTTTGCTTGTTTCAGGTCTGAGTTCAAGTCCTGGATATCCTTGTAATTTTCTGTCTACTTGATCTGTCTCATATTGACAATGGGGTGTTAACCTCTCCCACTATTATTGTGTGGGAGTCTAAGTTTCTTTGTAAGTCCTCAAGAACTTGCCTTATATATCTGGGTGCTCCTGTGTTGGGTGTGTATCTATATATAGGATCGTTAGCTCTTCCTGTTGAATCAATCTTTTTACCATTATGTAATGTTCTTCTTTGTCTCTTTTGATCTTTGTTGCTTTAAAGTCTATTTTGTCAGAGACAAGAATTGCAACTCCTGCTCTTTTTTTTTTCTCTCCATTTGCTTGGTAAATCTTCCTCCATCCCTTTATTTTGAGTCTTTGTGTATCCTTGCATGTGAGATGGGTTTCCTGGATACAGCACGCTGATGGATTTTGGCTTTTTTTTTTTGAGACAGAGTTTTGCTCCTCTTACCCAGCCTGGAGTGCAATGGCGCAATCTCAGCTCACTGCAACCTCCACCTCCTGGGTTCAGGCAATTCTCCTGCCTCAGCCTCCTGAGTAGCTGGGATTATAGGCATGCGCCACCATGCCCAGCTAATTTTTTGTATCTTTAGTAGAGACAGGGTTTCACCATTTTGACCAGGATGGTCTCGATCTCTTGACCTCGTGATCCACCTGCATCAGCCTCCCAAAGTGCTGGGATTACAGGCTTGAGCCATTGCACCAGGCCTGGGTTTTGGCTTTTTATCCAATTTGCCAGTCTGTGTCTTTTGATTGGGGCATTTAGTCCATTTACATTTAGGGTTAATATTGTTATGTGTGAATTTGGGCCTGCCATTTTGATGCTAGCTGTCTGTTTTGACCATTAGTTGATGCAGATTCTTCATTTTGTTGATGCTTTTTACCATTTGGTATGTTTTTGGAGTGGCTGGTACTGGTTGTTCCTTTCTATATGTAGTTCCTCTGTTAGCAGCTCTTGTAAAGCAGACCTGGTGGTGACAAAATCTCTGAGAACTTGCTTGTTGGCAAAGGATATTATGTTTCCTTCATTTATGAAGCTTTGTCTGGATATGAAATTCTGGGTTGAAAGTTCTTTTTTTTTTTAAAGAATTTTCAATATTGGCCCCCACTCTCTTCTGTCTTGTAGGGTTTCTGCTGAGAGATCTGCTGTGAGTTTGCTGGGCTTCCCTTTGTGGGTAACCCGACCTTTCTCTCTGACTGCCCTTAGCATTTTCTCCTTCATTTCAACCTTGTTGAATCCGATGATTATGTGCCTTGGGGTTGCTCTTCTTGAGGAATATTTTTGTGGTGTTCTCTGTATTTCCTGGACTTGAATATTGGCCTCCCTTGCTGGGTTGTGGAAGTTTTCCTCGATAATGTTCTGAAGAGTATTTTCCAGCTTGGATTCATCCTCTTCTTCACATTGAGTTACGCCTATCAATGTAGATTAGGTCTTTTCACATAGTCCCATATTTCTTGGAGACTTTGTTCATTTCTTTTTACACTTTTTTCTCTAATCTTGTCTTCTCATTTTATTTCATTGAGTTGATCTTCAAACTCTTATATCCTTTCTTCTGCTTAGTCAGTTTGGCTGTTGAAACTTGTGCATGCTTTGTGAAGTTATCATGTTGTGTTTTTCAGCTGCATGAATTCACTTATATTCCTCTCTAAATGTCCATTCTCATTAGCATTTCATCAAATCTTTTCTCAAGTTTTTTAGTTTATTTGCATTGGGTTAGAACGTGTTCTTTTGGCTCATAGAAGTTCCTCATTAGCCACCTTCTGAAGTCTGATTCTGTCATTTCATGACACTCATTCTCCATGCAGCCTTGTTTCCTTGCTGGTGAGGAGTTGTGATCCCTTGTAGGAGGGTTGGTGTTCTGGTTTTGGATGTTTTCCTCCTTTTTGCGCTGGTTTCTTCCCATCGTTGTGGATTTATCCACCTGTCATCTTTGTAGTTGCTGATTTTCAGATTGAGTCTGTGAGTGGATGTCCAGTTTGTTCATGATGAAGTTATTTCTGTTTCTTAGTTTTCCTTCTAATAGTCTTGCACTTCTTCTGTAGGACTGCTGAGGTCCACTCCAGGCCCTGCTTGCCTGGGGATCACCTGCAGCAGCTGCAGAACAGTAAGGGGTGCTACCAGTTTCTTCTTCTGCTTTGTCCCAGAAGGATGCCTGCCAAATGTCAGTCAGATCAGTCCTTTGTGAGGTGACTCTTTGGATGTACGGGGGTCAGGGAGCTGCTTAAGGAGACAGTATGTCCTTTATAGGAGCTCAAGCACTGAGCTGTGAGCTCCGTTGTTCATTCAGAGCTGCTGGGCAGGTACATTTAAGTCTGCTGCAGTAGATCTCATAAACCCCTCTTTTTTCCCCAGATGCTCTGTACCGGGGAGTTAGTGCTTTATTTATGAGTTTCCATTGTGCTGCTGCCTTTTTTTCAGGGCTGCCCTGCCCAGCAAGGAGGCAGCCTAGTCACTGTCTGCCTGCCGAGGCTTTGCTGAGCTGCTGTGGGCTCTGCCCTGCTGTTATGTGATCTTCCCTGTAGCCCTGTTTATATGGGTGTGGTTAGAACTGGCTTGGCAATGGTGGCCCACCCTGCACTGGTGGACTCTCTCTGTAAAGGCGGGGTGCCTTTGCAATGGTGGGCTGCCTCAACAATGGCAGAATTCCTCCGTAGTGGTGGAGTGCCTCGATAATGGCAGACGCCCCTCCCCCACAGACCTGGACCATCTTGGGTTCAGCTGTGCTTGCCATGAAACTCTCAACCCAGAGCCTTTCCAATTGCTGTTTGTTGTGTGTGGTGGGGTGGATGGGACCTGCTGAGCCTGATCACTTGGCTCCCCACCTCCCTTTCTCAGAGCCTTTTTTTTTAATTGAATGGTTGACTCTCTCCCAGGTGTTACAGTCGCCTGCTGAAAAGGCACCGGGATCTGTGTGATTTCCCATGCAGCAACCCACTGCACTGGCTGAAACAATGGCGCTGACATTTGTGGCACTTTTTTGCCTTGGAATCTCCTAGCCTGGCTCCCTGTTTCAGTCCCCTGTTTAATCAGATGAATGGGTGACCACTCTGCCTTCCTGGAGCTCCAATCACCAGCTTAAAAGGCAACCAAACCAGTGTATTTTGTACAGAGAACTGCCACGCTGGGGCAAAACAGCCATGCCAGCCAAAACAGGCATGCTGGTGACCTGTGGGGCTCCTCTGCCTGGGAATCTCCTGGTCTGTGGGCAATTAAGATTCATCTGGAAATGCAGCATCCACGCACCCTCTGCACTTTCACTGGGAGCTGCAATCTTGAGCTGCTCCTTAATGGTCATCTTGGATCTTCTCTGCTCACTAATTCTTTCTCTATTCTTGGTCAGTTCTGCTGTTAAGAAACCCTTTTGCATTCTTTAGTGTTCAATTGAAGTTTTCAGCTTCAGAATTTCTGTTTGATTCTTTTTAATTAATTCCATCTCTTTAAAATTTATCTGGTAAGATTCTGAATTCCATCTCTGTGTTAGCTTGAATTTTATTTAGCTTTCTCAAAACAGCTATTTTGAGTTCTCCTGTCTGAAAGGCCTATTATCTCGGTCTCTGAGATTGGTGACTATGGTTAATTTACTGTTTGGTGAGGGCATCTTTTCTTGGATGGTCTTGATACTGTGGCTGTCATTATTATCTAAGCATTTAAGAGTTAGATATTTATTGTAGTCTTTACAGTCCGTGCTTATTTATACTTGTCCTTCCTGGGAACGCTTTCTAAATATTCACAGGGACTTGGGTGTTGTGATCTAAGTCTTTGACTGCTGCATTATATGTACATTTGGGGCCACCTCAAGCCCAGTAATGCTATGGCTCTTGCATACTCATATAAATACCATCCTGGTGGTCTTGGATGAGATCCTGAAGAATTCTCTGGATTACCAGGCACAGGCTCTCTTTCTCTTTTCTTACTTTCTCCCAAACAAAGTCTCTCTCTCTCTCTCTCTCTCTCTCTCTCTCTCTCTCTCTCTCTCTCTCTCTCTCTGTGCTGAGCTGCCTGGAGCTAGGAGAGGGGTAAAACAAGTGCCCTTTAGGCCACCACCACTAGGGCTGTGCTGGGTCAGCCCTGAAGCTTGTATAGCACTGGTTCTCACCCAAGGCTCATCGTAACTACTGCCTATTTTCTCTCAAGGTCCTAGGGCTCTACAATCAGCAGGTTGAAAAGTCACCCAGATTTCTATTCTTCCCTTCTGGGTGGCAAATTCCCCCAGGCTCCAGGCAGTTCCAGTGATGCCATCTAGGAGGCAGCACTTGGATTCAGAAATCTTAGGTATCTACCTGGTGCTCTATTCCAGTGTAGCTGAGTAGGCACCAAAGCCAGAAGACAAAGTCCTTTCCACTCTTTCCGCCCCTTTCCACAAGTACACAGTTCTTTCCCTGTGGCCACTACTGCCCCAGGCCCACAGCACCTATTGCCTGGCTACTGGCAATGTTCATTCAAGGCCCAAGGGCTCTTCAGTAAGGGTGTGGCAAATCCTGCCAGGTCTGTGACTCATCCTTCAGTGCATTAGGCTCCACTCTAGCCCTGGGTAGGTACAGAAATGCCATCCAAGGGTCAAGACCTAGCATTGGGGAACCCAAGAACCCACTTGGTACTCTTCCTCACTGTGGCTGAGCTGGTAGGTAACCTGCAAGTCAAAGTCTCCTTAATCTTCCCTCTGCATTTATCAAGCAGAATGGGTCTCTGCTTATAGTCATCACAGCTGTGCATGTGATGGGTAACACCTGAAGGTACCACATCTCTGAATCTCACCCAAGGCCCATGGTAAGTACTGCCTAGCTACCACTAATAATTAATCAGGGTCCAAGGTCTCTTCAGTTGACAGCTGAGGAATTCTGCAGGACTTGGTCTTTTGCTTAAAGACAGCATGTTTCCTCTGGCACAAGGTGTGTCTAATAATGCCACCATAAGCTAGTACCTAGAATTGGTGCCTCAGGACTCTTCCTGGTACCCTATCCTACTGTGGCTGAGTTGATATCCAAGTTACAAGAAAAAATCCTCTATTATCTCCTCTCCTCACCTCAAGCAGAAGGAAGGAGTCCCTCCTAGAGCTTCAAGCTGCACTGACTGATGTTGTGGGACAGGTTACACAAGCACTCTCTTGACCACCCTAATATCTCACTAAGTCATGTGTACCCCACATTCATTGGCTCTGAGCCCAGCAAAGCACCAGGATTTGTTCAGGAATTGCAGTCCTTCTGCCCTAGTCTGCCTTTCAAGTTTAAGACCCAAGAGCCTTAGCTTGCAGTGGTAGTGCATTCTAGAGCTCAGGTTCTGACCTCTTGGACTGGCAGTGATCAGAACCTGAGTTCTAGAAAGCACTGCCACTGCCTGTCTTAATGATTAGGGCTTGTCCAAATGATCCCTCTTTGGGCACCAGCTGAGTTCTACCCAGTGTTGCTTTCTTCTGTGACAGGGCAGCACTGGGTTTCAACACATAGTCCCACAATCACTGCACACTCCCTCTCCCAAGTTGACAGAATCTCTCTCCATACCATGCAACCACTGCTAGGGGGTGGGAGAGGGGTGGTGTAGGCAATTTAAGACTGTCTTCCCTACCATCTTCAGTGCCTCTTTCCTTGAAATGATGTTAAAACCAGGTAGTGTGATCTCTCACATAATTTTTGGTTCTTATGAAGGTGCTTTTTGTGTAAGTAGTTGCTCAATTTGGTGTTCTTATGGGGAGGATGATTGGTGGAGGCATCTATTCAGCTATCTTGCTCCATCCAGTATTCTCTATGCCTTTTAATTGGAGACTTAAACTCATTTACATTCAATGTTGTTATTAGCAAGTAAGGACTTTCTACTGCCCTTTTTTTGCGTGTTTTCTGGTGGTTTTGCAGCTCCTCTCTTCCTTTCTTCCTTTGTAGCTATATTATTTTATCTGGCATTAAGTTTCAATTGCTTTTTATTTTTAGTGAATCTGTTACAGATTTTTCCATTCTAGTTACCATGAGGCTTACCAAAAAAAAAATCCATGTCATAAATGTAACAATTTGTTTTTAAAAAAGGACAACTAATCTTAAATCACAAAGAAAAGAATAAAAACAAAGAAAAACAATTCTACAATTTAACTTCATTCCCTCTACGTTTTGATTTTAATCATCTCTACTTATGTATTTTTATACTACCTATCTTTTAACAAGTTTCTTCAGTTATTATTGTTTTTGATAGATTTGTCTTCTGGGCTTTATACTAGAGTTTTGAGTGGATTACACACCACATTTAGAGTAGTAGAGTACTCTTGGTTTGTACATGTACTTAATTTTACCAGTGTATTTTATACCTCCAAACGTTTTCGTTTTGCATGCTAGTATTTTTTCTTTCAAATTGAAGAACTCCTTTACCATTTCTTGTAAGATCAATCTGGTGATGGTTAATTCTCTCAGCTTTTGTTTGTCTAGGGAAGAATTTATCTCTGCTTTATTTTTGAAGTATAATTTTGCTGGATACAGAATTCTTGGATGACAGGTTCCTGCTCCCTGCCCTGCAGTAAATTGAAAACGTCATCTTACTCCTTACTGGCCTGTATAGTTTCCATTGAGAAGTCTGTTGCCAAAATAAATTGGAGCTCCTTTATATGTTGTTCACATCTTTTCTCTTGCTGCATTTAGGATCTTCTCTTTGCCCTTGACCTTTGAGAGTTTGACTATTATATGCCTTGGAGTAGTTTGACTATGATGTGCCTTGGGGTAGATGATTTGGGTTGAGTATGTTTGGTGTGCTCTGACCTTCCTATACCTGGAAATTTATCTTTCTCAAGTTTTGGAAAGTATTTGTTATTATTTCTTGAATTATGCTTTCTATCCCCTTGCTCTTCCTCAACTCCATCTTTTACACCAATAATTCTTGCCAGACACAGTGGCTCACGCCTGTAATCCCAGCACTTTGGGAGGCCGAGGCGGGTGGATCACGAGGTCAAGAGATCGAGACCATCCTGGTCAACATGGTGAAACCCCGTCTCTACTAAAAATACAAAAAATTAGCTGGGCATGGTGGCGCGTGCCTGTAATCCCAGCTACTCGGGAGGCTAAGGCAGGAGAATTGCCTGAACCCAGGAGGTGGAGGTTGTGGTGAGCCGAGATTGCGCCATTGCACTCCAGCCTGGGTAACAATAGTGAAACTCTGTCTCAAAAATAATAATAATAATAATTCTTATATTTGATGTTTTGAGGCAGTTTCTTTTACCTTGTAGGTAATCTCTTTTCCTTTTCATCTTTTTTTCCTCCTGTATTTTCAAATAGGTTTTCTTTGAACTCACTGATTTTTTTCTTAACTTTTTCTGATAAATTTCTGAATTGCTTTTTTGTGTTATCTTGAAAATCACTGAGTTTCCATAATGTTGCCATTTTGAATTGCTGATCGGAGAGCTCAACTATTGCTGTCTCTTTAGGGTAAGTCACTGCTTCCTTGCTTTGTCCTTTATGGTACCCTGTTTACTATTACTTCTTGTGGATTCATGTCTATGTTTTTGCATTGAAGAATTAGTTATTTATTCCAGTCTTCTCCTGTCTGTGTTCTTTTGGTTTTTATTCATTATGTTTGCTCAGAGATTCTTTGTAACTTACCTGTTGGAATTCAGGTTTTTTTTCCCCACTAGATCACTGTCTTATTTTTAGTAATAGTTGGTGCCTTAAGCTCTGTTTTTCATAGGCTCTAGTAAACAATGGGAGCTCTGCCCATCCCAAATGTGGAAACTTCTAAAGGGAACTGTCAATTTTAATTATATGACCTCTATTCATTAGGCATAATTTCTTTATTTCTTAGTAAAGAAGGTAAAGTCAGTTTCTCTCCTCACTGAGCTCTTTTGTCATCTTGGTTTTAAAATCCTGTAGAGAGCTCCAGGTCACAACCAAGCCCTGGGGTACATGATAATTATGAATAGCTTATTCCAGTTACTCTCTATCATTATACTAACCATGACAAGAAAAATAATTTTAAAAGAATATGACTGACCAGGTGCAATGGCTTATGCCTGTTATCCTAGCATTGTGGGAGACTGAGGCTGACAGACTGCTTGAGTCCAGGAGTTTGAGGTCAGCCTGGGCAACATGGTGAAACTTCTTGTGTACCAAAAATTGTGAAAATTAGTGGGATGTGGTGGTGTGCACCTGTAGTCCAACTACTCAGGAGGCTGAGGAGGTGGGAGAATCACTTGAGACCAAGAAGTCAAGGCTGAAGTAAACTGACCACACAACTGCACTCCAGTGTGGGCTACAGAGTGAGACCCTGTCTCAAAAAAAATCTAGCAATAAAAAAATGAATTTTTCTTAACTAAACTAAAGAAAGGTTTTAAGCTTGAGCTAATAAGACTGTAAATTGCCTCTTTAATTTATTTTGCTAATTTTTATAGACTATATCCCAGAAGGGATATTTTTATCAAGTAAAAGTATATCTATAATTTAAAATAATTTTCTTGAGTGTGCTAATACAATCTTCTCATGTTAATGATAATCAGGACTAGGGGACTTAATCTCATTCCTGTGAAATGCTGGACACTTGTCCTGAAAAAATACTGACTTCTGACTGTAGTATGTTAAATGTGTTATATATTATAGCCTATTTCCTCTTTCTTTATTTGGATAAAACTTCCTTTGTATGGCACCTATTAATACTGCTCACAGTAGAAGAAGTTTCTGATTTATTTTCAATCTGGTACTTTCTGCTGCCATGGCATATAACCTGTTAGAAAGAATAACAGAAGAAATAAACTAATATTTATTGAGAGAATAATACAGTTATGAGATTGGACCCAGAAGGGGTGTTCAGCCAATACAATATATTGTCTGAGCTCAAATGTCTTTCATTTATTTGGGGAGGTAAGATACATACAGAAAACTTTCCTAACAAAACACAATACAGGATATGTTATTTGCCAAATAATTGCGACCATAAAAGTTGTGCTATAAGAATTTGAATGAAAGGGTGATTTGCTGTGAGCCAAGTTGGTCAGAAAAGGCTTCACAAAGGTAGAATTTGGACCTTGAAGCTTAGACAGAATCAAGATTGGTGGCAAGGAATGCAGAGGCCAAAGGTAAAAGGAAAGTCACAGATTGTAATGCACAACACCCCAAGCTAAGTGAGGGGGACATGAAAGTAGCCTGACTCCAGTAAAAATTTGGGGCAGTAAGGGACTGGATGGGGACTCATTGAAATAAGAGAACTCATCATCTTTATTTCAGTATTCTCTGAAACTCTTTCAAAACAGGGTTCCATATAGAAAATTATTATTAGATTAATTCAGCAGGTAAATTGGTATCAATTTGGGTGGGACCTTAGACACAAGACTAATACATTTATTCTGTGAGTGATGGGGAACTACTGAAGGTTTTTGAGCTGGGGTATGCTGTGAAGAAAATATTTTAGGAAGATGAGGAAATGATTCTCCTATCAAACCACACTTTCATCTTATGCCACAGATTGCTGTAATTCCTGTACCTTCTGAGAGGACTGGTGAGAGCCCTTCTCATCAAAATTCAACTCTCCAAGTATATCCTGTATACAAGAACTCTGGTTCAGAGACAAGAGGCCTTTTCATATCAAGAATTGTGTTTTTTAGAAGCATCTGTGGATAGCATTCTGTGCACTCACCTCCCAGAGACAGTGATTAAATCTTGCTTGAAGAAAACATTACATTATCACTTAGTTCTTCAGACCTAACCAGACCTGTATGATTATACCTAGGAACTTCAAAACTGCCACAGCACTTAGACAAAATAATAAGTTAAATTCATGTCTTCAACCTCAAAAAATGTACTTCTTCAAGGGTACCAAATTGCCCTTATTTATTTCCATGCATATTGGCAATAGGTAGTGCCAGTGATGGAAGAATCTTTAGTCTTAGTCCATTATTTACCAGCTTTCTATATAAGAATTCAAGATATCTTGGCCTCTACTAACATCTTACCAATATAATTTTCACATGCGTTTTTTACTTTTGATTACATATTTGGAAGGATTAAATAAGCAGTTGTTTTCCAAAAACTTTTTTCTCTTTTATTCTTTCATATGCAGAATAAAGTGCCATTGTCATTCTGAGGTAGGATGGCTATCTAGTTGACCAAGAACATAATAGGAAAAATTAAGAGAGAATAGGGGAAAACTAACACTTCTGAAATTTGGAGTAGTGAGGGAGATAAGATGGGTTGGTTTGGTCAGAAAAGGCTTCACAAAGGACATGGAATTTGGGCCTTGAAGATTAGATAGGATCTGGATTGTCAGCAAGGAATGAAGAAGCAGAAGGTATAAGGAAAGTCACAGGTTGTAGTGTACAAGACCCCAAGCTAAGTGAAGAGGACATGAAGAAAGTAGCCTGGCTCCAGTAGAAAGTTTGGGGACTATATGGGAACTCACTGGAGTCAGAGGCCTCATCATCTTTATTTCAGTGTTCTCTGCAACTTTTGCAAAATAAGGATGCATATAGAAAATGATTGTTAGATTATTTAAAAGGGTGCAACTAACATTTGTTGAATGCTAATTATGTGCCGATGATTTACAGGGTTTGTAACAGTTAAGAGTTATAACCACTTTGTGAGTTGTAAACATTAAATAACCCCATTTTATAGATGAGGAAACTTAAGCTCAAAGAAACCCAAAGTCACACATCTATCAGGTGACAGATCCTAGCTCAAAAGTTCAAACTCTTAATCACTATACTGCCCAGTATCTCTCCTTTGTTCCTGTTTACCTTTCAGTTTATAGATCTTTTAAGGACCACTTGAAAGAAAATTATTTTAGTTCCTGTACCTCTTTCACCAGAAAGAGAAGCTGGGAAAATATGGATAGAGCTCTAGCATGGAAAGCATTTCCCACCTCTGCCACTAAGTTTAATGCATGATTTTAGAAAGCCCCTCCTCTCTGAACCTGTTTAAATTTCATGATCTTTGGGCTATCTTCAGCTGTAATACCACATTTTTATACCACCTTATACTGATGGGACAGATGTCAAGCTGAGTAATCTAGTAACCTCAACCTGATATCTTTCACCAAATGGCTCCTTTCCTTTTTCAGAAGGAACACATATAAACTAGAGGCCACTGTATATCTTTCACATTCTAGAACCGAATTTCTTTCTTTATATATTCTCTCCATATACACCTACTTGTTCCCTCTTAACACATCTACTCAAGCATTTTGGCCACATGCCTATAAACAATGTGTTTATAAACTCGTCATTTGCCTTTGCATGATTTTTGAAAACATCAAACAATACACTGGGTTATAGAAGGATACTCTTTTGGGTAATGAGGCATTTTCCAGTGATTTTTTTCTCATGTTTCTAGATAAGAAGAATGTATCCATATTCTCAGCTCCTAGAAAACTTACTTCATGCAGTAATATCATGTATGTTCATTTTACTGCTTTATCTTTATTGTCAAACCCTAAGCTCTAAATTGGTGTGTGTTCCTGAAATAAGGCAAGTTTCTAATCAATTAATTCAATTCATAAAGCATTTCCTCAGGGTACACTTCAAACAAGGTACTCTTGAGGGACATAAAGATAAATAAAAGGTGGTCTCTGCTCTCAAGGAGTTTGCAGTTTCAGGGAAATATAGGAAAAGTGTATGAATCTAACACAAGACTTGGTGTGCTCATTGTCATAAAAATGATGCTGGTAATTACATACCAAATATAGGCTTTGCTCTATGTTAAGCATTGTGTGATGCATGTGGTAATCGTGTGATTGTTAGTGATGCTTAAACCTAAGTATATCAGTAAAGGGGGAAAGTGTATGGGCTGTTCTGGTGAGAGTTTTGAGGATGAGCCAGGACTTAAGCTAGATGTTATTAGGAAGGGAAACATCAGTGTACATACTAGGAAGAATGAATTAGCATTCCAGGTAACAGTTACAAGATGAATGTGATAAGGACACTGAGAAGACTATCCATTCTGAAGCATAGGGTGGACATTGTGGGTTGTGGGCTACAGTCTTAGAGAGGTAAGATATGGCCAGATGATAGAGTGTTTTGTAGACTTGGTGCAATAGAAAATAGCTATTAAGTTTATGACCTTGAGTGATGTATCAATATAAGGAAAGATTAATTTTAGAAAGATTACTTGGGTGCTAGTATGCAGGATAGATTGGAATTTGAAGAGAAAAGAGCTGGAAAGAACAGCAAAAATCTGATCATGTGTTGCAATGGCTTCATGCGTGGCAGTAACACTACAAATAGAGAGGAATGATCAAAGCTAAGAGACATTTTAAGTATCTGGCAATAGTCCCACTGACTAAAGAGATCTGGGTGTAATTTGTATAGGGATGGCAGTTAAATCCATGGAGGTAAAGAGGAATCAGCAAGGAGAGAATAAAACTAGGGAAAGAAGATAAAATGTAAAACTAGGAATCACCTACGCAGTGTTTACATGCATCCACATGGACAAGGAAATAAATCGGGAAGAGAAAGCCAGAGGGTCAAGAATATAACATTAGACAATGCTCATACTTTGGGGTAGAGTATCCCAAAAATACTATGAATGAAAGAGTATTTCCTCTATTTTGTAGATGAAAAAGCTGAAGCTGGGAAGGTAATGAGACCTATATAAAGTCATAAGGCAGTGGTGACTCAACCTAGGTTTTCTCAGACTCCATTGTGTCATTTTCTCTGCTCTTCCCAATTTCTGAGAACTAATGGCTAGAAAGAAGTGTATATATACTGCAACAGTCACTTCACATAATTTTGAGGATTTATGTGAGAACCTAGAATTTTAAAGTAAAGATCTAGGAAGAGACAGAAAGAGAGCTAGAGCTCAACCAGCATGCACAAAGACTAAAATAACGTCATTCTTGGTTCAAGTAGACATATATTGAATAAGTGAAATCACTACTACATAGGCAGCAAGAGCAGGTGGAGTTGGGGGAAGCAGTATGTGTACAGATGGTAGGTGGTGAAGGTGAATTGACTTCCTAAATTCTGTGTTTGTCTTCTATTACCAAGAGCCTGATTTTTTGAGATACCTTCTTTTTTCAATTTAGTCATCATCCAGTGAGCTACATTTGCAGACTTAGCTTAAGCTCACCCTGGGAGTGAAACCACAAAGTTGATAATTGGGTTTTCAGCTCAAGCCTCAGTGTCTACAATAGCATTATTTTAATTCAAATAATTGCTTGGAGGAAAAATTTTCCATGCCAAATAAGAGTGCAAGTTGCAGTAAAAAAAAAAGGTAAAAGCATCCTAAGAGCATAATCCCAACAGCCAACTTTTGTAAAGGTTCATCACCAAACCACACCTAAAAATTCTGAGATAGCCAACCATAATCAAGGAATGAACGTTGATTGAAAGAATTAGCATCACTTCTTTGGAACAGTAAGGCAAGGAAATTAATTGCATTTTCAGAATCATCTTCCAGGATTTTTCAGTTGTCTTCTTTGTAGAAATATTGGGTAGGCGAAATTACATATATCCTTAAGCACTTGCAACCTCTTTTTCTCTTCATTTGACAAACATAAGTTATCTTCTGTATATTTTTCACTGAAGACATGGGCCAATACATTTGCTTTCTGCCCAGACTTAAGGGCAAGAATACCCTGAGGCTAGGATTCCAGACAAGACAGAATGTTGTGCCTACCATGGGGTCATGATTCCAAAGACAGACATTCTCAGAGCCACTTTTATTTTTTCACTTTTCCTGGAAGAAAGAAACTTGGTGTCTAGAATCTGCCTGTTTAACTCAGTGGCATGAGAACTTGCCAGCCTTCTGTGGCAAGGATAAATCACCATGACTGGCTGGCCTCTGTCTTTGGGAATCTAAATTTCACACTTATGAAAGAACACTGAAAGGCACATAAAAGACACTACATTGTGCAAAAACTGTAGAGGATGGCCACTGTCAACTTTTTTAAAATGCCAAGTATATTACTATGCTGGGAGTATGAGAAAAGTGATTACCTGTACATTAAGCAAGCTTATTCAGAGTGTTCTCTCCCAAAAAACTGGAGGTCAGAAACAAAAACATTTGTGCCATAAATGTCGCTTGCTAATGCCAAAGCCTTATTTTCTAGACACAGAATTCCTTTTTTAGAAATACACCATCACCTAATGTACTCTAATAGCTATCTCAATTATGTCCAGTAGAATAACAGCAAAACAGGGTAATTTTGTAGCAAGATGCAAAACGTTCCATTAAAGTCAGATTATGTTGCTCTGCCATCATAGCTGTTTAAGTCAAATACCAGCCAGTATTATAGATCACATAATGCTGATAAATAATCTTAGTTCATAATATAGCAGGATGTCTATTCTTAGAATGAGAATGTCTGTTCTGGTTACAAATGCTTCTGTGTTACACATCAGTCTTTAGAGGTTTGCAGATCTCTGTTGTCTGCAGAGATTGGACAAGAAGGAAAACTACCAATGAATGAATATCCATCCATATAAGGGATGGGGGCATTTGATCATCTTCATGTTCCAACCTTACAGATTATCCAGAAGGCTCATCATCTCTTGCTGTGGAAACGGAAACATAGCAGTTTTCATATTTCCTGCATCTCTCAGAAAGGTCAGTATTCTGAGGGAGATATATACAGTAGCACCTGGACTGCTAATGAGCAGCCTTGGAAAAATAACTAGAAAAGAAAAAGTTCTCATCCTGAGTGAGAAAAATGTTAAATTCTTCACTCTTATGATGTATTCATAAGCAGAATTTCTATATATAATTTTCCCTGCCAGTGTACTAAAAAAAATGACCTTATTCCCTGCAAACTCACACTTATGTCACTTGTGCTAAAAGACTCCAGGGATCCTGAGACACCCAAACATTACATTAAGGTTATTTACTTACATACTGTGAATTATAAGCCTCCTGGTGCATTCCAGATTACAAATAGGTTTATTTCACGGATTCCATTATGTCAGTTAATAACTTACTCTTACCCACTAAGGGCAAAAAAGCACCCTTCTTACACTCTAACCCTCCTAAAATACTGTGAACTTGTTAAGCAGTGGAAGACAACTTTGCAAATGGGATTCTCTTCGGCCTGATGAAAAGCTCAACGACCTTCTTTCTGCAACACTCACAGATATAAACCCAGTGTAATTAAGTATTAAAATAATTTTAGTAATAGAAATACCATGGAGCTTGTAGCTCTGATCTGATTACGCTTCTAATCCTATTCTCATGAAAAAAGCTAGCAATTATTCAGAACCTTATCACTTTGTTCATGGGTTCTCAGATCTTCGTTTCTTTTCCTTACAGAAATTCTGCTGTGTACAAGTGTAGATATTGTATAAAACCTTGTATATGCCAGCCACCTTGGTATGTACTTGATATACATGATCTTATTTAATCCTCATATCAACTGTAAGATGAATGTTATTATTCCCATTTTACTTGAGAAAACTGATGTGTAGAGACATTAAATCACTTATCCAACGATGCATAGGTAGGAAGCTGCCAACCTAGGGTTGTAACTCACATCAATCTGACCTCAAAGTATGCTACTTACACAATGGCACTACATGTCAAAGTCTGACTTGAGTTATTTACGATGTGTCTTTATGTATTATCAAAAATCAAAAGAGGAGAGGATTAAATCTGTTTTCTTATCCATAGCCCTGATGAAATGCTTGATATTTAGTAAGACAACTTGTATGATAGTAGTATCTAGATTTGGGTTATCTGTGTTGCTAATCTGTCCATTTTATTTTAGTTTTTTCCTAGGGGAAACACTACTATTTTGGCATGTTAACAGATACTGGAGAGGGTGAGGAGAAATAGGAATGCTTTTAAACTGTTGGTGGGACTGTAAATTTGTTCAGCCATTGTGGAAGAGAGTGTGGCCATTCCTCAAGGATCTAGAACTAAAAATACCATTTGACCCAGCAATCACATTACTGGGTATATACCCAAAGGATTCTAAATTATTCTATTATAAAGACACATGCACACGTATGTTTATTGTGGCACTGTTCACAATAGCAAAGACTTGGAACCAACCCAAATGCCATCAATGATAGACTGGATAAAGAAAATGTGGCACATATACACCATGGAATACTATGCAGCCATAAAAAAGCATGAGTTCATGTCCTTTTCAAGGACATGGATAAAGCTGGAAACCATCATTCTCAGCAACCACCACATGTTCTCACTCATAAGTGGGTGTTGAACACATGGACACAGAGAGGGGAACATCACACACTGGGGTCTGTCATGGGCTTCGGGGCTAGGGGAGGAATAGCAGGGGGTGGGGGAATAGGAGAGGGATAGCATTAGGAGAAATACCTAATGTAGATATAGGGTGATGGATGCAGCAAACCACCATGGCATGTGTATACCTATGTAACAAACCTGCACATTCTGCACATGTACCTCAGAACTTAAAGTATGATAAAAAATAAACAGTTGTTAAACGGAAATAATTTTCTGGTGAATAAATTTAGAAAACTATATATAAGCAAAATTAGAAAGTTGACTTTAGTGTAGGAATTCTCAGGGATTTTACTACACTAATGAGTTTTCTGACTCACTAAAAGGAGGTTGTGGTGGCCTCTTAAACTTTATTTAACTGTTGGATTCTTTCTTTTTGGCATATCATGGCACCTAGTATTTAGTGTGGTACTTGTCAGGACCTTTAATATGCTAAGGGACTTTGAAATACATTTTTTATATACTTCCCTTGGTAAGCAAAATTGCCTTCAAGCGATGCCTTTTACAGGGCACTCTGTCCAAATATATTAATAGTGATTCATTTAGTGGAAATAAGAAACTTTTTTTTGTGTGTGTGATGGAGTCTCACTCTTTTGCTCAGATTGGAGTGCAGTCGTGCAATCTCAGCTTACTACAACCTCCACCTCCCTGATTCAAGCAATTCTTCTTCCTCAGACACCCGAGTGGCTGGGATTACAGATGTGTGCTACCATTCCCAGCTACTTTTTGTATTTTTGGTAGAGATGCTGTTTCTCCCTGTTGGTGAGGCTGGTGTCTAACTCCTGACCTCAAGAGATCTGCCCACTTTGGCCTGCCAAAGTGCTGAGATTAGCCACTCTGCTGGGCTTCATATTCTGATAATAATAAAAAAGTACTTAGGAACACAGGAGGGAAGAGTGGGAAAAGCATTTTTGAACTTATTAAGATATGAAGGATTTTTTTAAACTATGTAGATAATTACTACAGTGATATTTGTAAAAAGCTCCAAACTGAAAACAACCTGAATGTCCATCAGTAGAAGAATGCATGAATAAATTATATATGTCCAAATTATTAGATATTTAATATATATTTCTCTTCATTTTCATTTGAAAATTTTTAAATAAAAAAGAATGAAAGATAAAATAAATCCCCATGTGTCTAAAACTTGGAATTAGTAATGCTAATTTTCCATTTTCCCTCAAAATGTTGTATATAAAATATTATTGCCATATTTTACCCAGGAAATGCACTTATTCTAGATTATATTTTCTTCAAAATGAAAAGACAAGCTTGAAAAATATTTGCAAACTATACCACATGAAAAATTTAATATGCTTAGTTTACAAAGCTCTTGCAAATCAGTAAACAAAAGAAAAACACAACAGTTAGAAAATGGGCAGAGCAACAAAAGCAAGCAGTGAGGAAAGAACTCTCCATTCAATCAATGGTGCTGGGATAACTGGCTAGCCATATGAAGAAAACTGAAACTGGACACTTAACTTTCTTCATATGCAAACATTAACTCAAGATGGATTAAAGACTCAAATGTTAAGACTTCAAACTATAAACATCCTAGGATAAAACCTAGGAAATACCCTTATCAACATTGGCCTTGACAAATAATTTTTGGCCAAGACCCCAAAAGCAATTGCAACAGAAACAAAAATTGACAAGTGGTACCTAATTAAACTAAAGAGCTCCTGCACAGCATAAGAAATTATTAGTAGCATAAGCAATCTACCAAATAGGAGAAAATATTTGCAAACTGCATCTGAAAAAAGTCTAATATCCAGAATCTGTAAAGAACTTAACAAGCGAAAAACAACCCCATTAAAAATGGCCAAAGGACATAATGAACAGACATTTCTCAAATGAAGACATACATGCAACCAACACACATATGAAAAAAATGCTTATCATCAGTAATCATCAGAGAAATGCAAATCCAAACCACAATGAAGTGTACTATCTCACACCAGTCAGAATGGCTATTATTCAAAAGTCAAAAAACAACAGATGCTGTAGAAGCTCCAGAGAAAAGTGTATGCTTATACACTGTTGATGGGAATGTAAATTAATCCAGCCACCGTGGAAAGCAGTTTCAAGATTTCTCAAAAAACACTTAAAACAGAACTCCCATGTGACCCAGCAATCCCATTACTGGGTGTAAACCCAAGGAAAATAAATTCTTCTAACCAAAAGGCTTATGTACATATATGTTCATCACAGCACTATTCACAACAGTGAAGACATGGAATCAACTTAGGTGTCCATCAGCAGAAGATTGGACAAAGAAAATGTGGTACATATATACTATGGATACCACACAGCCATAAAAAATAATGAAATATTATGCTTTCAGCAACATGGATGCAGCTGGAGGCCATAATCCTAAGAAAATTAACACAGAAACAGAAAACAAAAAACTGCATGTTCTCACTTATAAGTGGGAGTTAAACACTGAGTACACATGGAAACAAGGATGGCAGCAATAGACACTGAAGAGTACTATTTGGGGAGAGAAGGAGGGAGTGATTTGAAAAACTACCTATTTGATATCATGCTCACTACCTAGATGATGGGATCTATACCCCAAACCTCAGCATCACACAATACACCTATCTAATGAACTTGCACACCTATCCCCGAATCTAAAATAAAAGATGAAATTATTTTCAAAACTTTCTAAAGAAAATGGGCAAAGGATACAATCAACAAAATAGAAATGAAAATGAAAAATAAACATTAAACTTGCTCAACTTCACTGTAAAGAAATTAAAATAACCTCAATACTAATTTTTGTCTATTAATTGAGCTAATTTTTACAAATTGCAGTACCTATTGTTGACAAAAACATGCTGAAAGAGATGTTCTTATGTAATGTTGATGTAAGTTTAAATTCTTAAGTCATCTTTCGAGTGCAACTTGGAAAATGTATAAAAACCATTTAAATCTTGTACTTTTTTAATGCAAAGAAACTTGCAGTACTTTAATTTTATTGTTCTGTATTTTTTGTGCATTTATAGTACAATAAACTATATGCCTTTATAATATACAATCTGGTGAGTTTTGAAATATGTTTTCATTGGCGAAACCATCACTACAATCAAAATAATGAATATATCTATCTCTCCCAAAAGTTTTCTTCTCCCCTTTATAAATAAACCCTGCCCAATCACCAGGAAACCACTGATTTATTGTATTACTATCAGTTTTCATTTTCTAGAATTTTAAATAAGTAGAACTGTATAAACATATTTTTCATTTTGTTGGGATTCTTCGATTAGGCATAATTGAGATTCACCTTTGTTGCCCTTGGTAAGAATCATTCATTTCTTTTTATTGATGAGTGGTACTCCACTGGATTTACTTTTCCATCTATTAATGGGTATGAGATGTGTTTCCAGTTTTTTGCTCTTACACTTAAAACTGCTATGAATATTTTTGACCAAGACTTAATGTGAACATGTGCCTGAGTAAATGCCAAGAAGTGGGATGGCCAGGTCATATGGCAGGCATAGAATTTTAAAAATTTCTTTTCACTGTCAAAATAGTTTCCAAAGCAGTTATACATTTTACATTTCCACTAGGAAGGAATGAGAGTTCTAGCTGCTCTACATCACTGATAACATTTGATATAATGAAACTTTTAAATTTTATTCATTCTGGTGGGTATATAATTATATCTCATTGAGATTTTGATTTGCATTTTCCTAAAAATTCATGATATTTAGCTCCTTTTTGTATCATAGTTTACCATCTCTATATGTTATTTAATAAAGGGCCTGTTCAAATCATTTGTCCATTTAAAACATTGGGTTAGTTCTAGCCAGAGCAATCAGGCAAGAAAAGAAATAAAGGGTATTCAAATAGGAAAGGAGGAAGCCAAATTGTCTCTATTTGCAGATGACATGATAGTATATCAACAAGACCCTATTGTCTCAGCCCAAAAACTCCTGAAACAATAAGCAACTTCAGCAAAGTCTCAGGATATAAAATCAATGTGCAAATATCTCAAGCATTCCTATACACTAATAACAGACTGAAAGAGAGCCAAATCAAGAATGAACTGCCATTCACAATTGCTACAAAGAGAATAAAATACCTAGGAATACAACTTACAAGGGACGTAAGGGACCTCTTCAAGGAAAA